>JADRCH010000243.1:2964265-3024554 GCA_019843965.1 Rhynchomys soricoides
TTGTATGTGTTACTCTGTAGTCCTCTCATGGGCTTGTATGTGTTACTCTGTAGTCCTCTCATGGGCTTGAGGCTCCCTACTCCTCTATTGTCTTCCACACATGGCAGTTCAACCTGAACCACATGTTTATATGCAAAATAAAATAATGATCTATTGACGTGTCATAAGAAGAAGCATCCACATGACTACTTTGTTGCTTTTAACAGTATTTGCTTAAATGAGAACTCAATGACAATTTTAGTTCTTTAATGTGAGTATTCAGAGAATTTCTTACAAGTGCAGTGATGCATACCTTTAATCAGGAGAAAGAGGCAGCTAGATCTCTGAGTCAGAGGCCACCCTAATTTAACCAGTCAGTTCCAGACCAGATAGGTAAACAGGGTAAGATCCTGTCTCTAAAAAAATTATTAGCGAGGTGTACTTTAAGATAAAGAGAGATTATAAGTGTATAGAAAAAAATCTGTAAGAGTTAAGAGAGTATTGAAAATATGCTGCTATAAATATGTGGAAAGACATCAATGTTAATGGCCATAGAACTAGTAACATTGAGACAAAAATAAAAAGATGAATTGAAAAGTTTTCAGAGGCAAACTGAAATAGCATATCATTGGTAATGGCATTATATTGATTTCAACACAAAGAGAATTAAAGCATATTGACACTGGGCCTTTTTTGATTGGTGTTATAAAATGTTTAAATGCGTGTAGTGGTTCTTTTACTTTGGATAGCTCAGATACAATGATTGACTGTCTAGAGAAACATATAGTGACACAAAGAAAGATATACTTTTAAGAACAGTTAGTGTGGAATTACAGTGTTCAGAGTGCAGTAGGAAAGCAGTCCTGACTACTAATATCATTACTTTAAGAATAAGGTAGGAAAAAAAATCAGCAAATATAAAATGACCATTTCCTTTCGTTTGCTCCCTGACATTTCCAATCAAATATTACACTCTTTCTCATCAGGCCTTGCATAGAAAGATATATAGATATAGATATAGATATAGATATAGATATAGATATAGTAGATATAGATAGATATAGATATCTCTCCAATATCAACAGAGTCAGGCTCTGAAGCTTTTTAGTATGACAGATGAGCATGAGAAATAATAAGTCTTCATTCTTAATCATTATTTCTTATAGAGCTGTAGTGAACTAGACATAAAATGCATATTACAATGTACTGTTGGTGCTTGAGAACTGACCCAGTCAGTAATGTGTTTGCTCTTCATGTAAGAAGATCTGGGTTTGGATTTCCAGCTCCCATTTTTAAAAAGAAACACTTTGTGCAGTGACATATGTTTATAATACCAACACTGAGAAGGTAGAAACAGGCAGATACCTGTAGCTCATTGGCCAGACAACCTAGTAAACTTAGTCAGCCCTTCCTTTAATTATATCAGGTTTCAATAAAATAATAATAATAATAATAATAATAATAATAATAATAATAATAACAACAACAACAATGGTGGTGGCGGTGGTGATAATGATGAAGATAATGTGAGGAACTATCACGGAAGACACCCAACATTGACCTTTCACACATAGATGTGCATACATATTAACACAAACATACTGACATGTACACTTTCATATGCCATACACACACACATGCACGCACACACAGGCCTCCATACTTATGCAATAAAATTGACTCAAATAACCTCTGCTGTATATGATAAAGCTACCCTTACTTTATGTGCAAAGACATTTATAAATGTATTAGTAAATTAATAAAATCATTAATAAAACTATACTACTGATGTTTCCTAAGCTTCCAAATGCCAATTGTGCAATACAGCCCCTGATTCAAAACTGTTGTTAACAACAGACCATTTTCTCAGCTTTGCCTAGTGGTATGACAATGAAAAAGTTCAAAATATGTTTGCTCTTATGTGGAAAACTAAAAGCATACCCAGACTGCAAGTCACAAGCCAAACTCAGTATTTTATAAAGTAGACTAACATCTTCCTAAGTCCTTTTATCACAGTGGTTCTCAAGCTTCCTAATCACATGACCCTTTAATACAGTTCCCCATGTTGTGGTGACCCCAACCATAAATTTATTTTCATTGCTGCTTCATATCTGTAGCTTTGCTACTCTTATGAATAGTGCTTTAATAGCATACCTTATAATATAATAAATAATAATACTTTAATATAAATACTTTTGGAGGTTGAGGTTTGCAGAAGGAATCATGGTCACATTGAAGACCACTTCTCTAGCATCTTCTTCCAATCTCCACCTGAAAAGCTGCAATCTGAAGATGCTACAGCAATACCTTCACAGAATGATGCTGAAGACCATACCATGCCAGTTCACTACCAGAAACAATGACAACTTCTGTCACTGAATAAGCCAATCAGAAAATCGCAAATGGAAGCTTTTTATAGAGAGGTGAAGTAGGCTTCTCCAGCACAAATTGATCTATTAGATAAATGGACTCTTCATGAATATGCTCAGCCAAGATGCAGAGTTTTCTTAATTTTACTTGAGCATATTATTTAGATAAAAGACAAATCGGTGACTACTCATGCAAACAGCAGGTCACTTTGGAGATGTCCATAACTTTATATGGAATGGAAGCAGAGGTGGTGGCTCACATGTAGAAAACACAGCCATCAAGTAGTTGAGTTCTTCCATGTATCCTATTGTCACCAAGGAGCCCCATTATTAAGATTGAAGCTTTTAGTCATAAAATGAGATATGAATATTAAGAAGAGAGAACATTGGTAGAGCTCCATGCCAAGTCACTCAGAGCTGAAACAGTATGAGTATCAAATTTGCATAAAATCTACAACACAAAGGCAAGCCAACCTCCTGTGAGGATAAACTCAATAATTAGTACAGTGAATTCAAGTTCAGTGCTAATCAAAGATTCACAGAAGGCCTATCAAGCTACTTGGTCACCAAGCCTTAAAAATGTCCACTGTTAAAAATCTTGTGTACCAATACTCATTATAGAATAAGAAAAATAATACAGATGATGAGAAATATCTGTGAAGTTGCAGTTCTAAATTAAAAATAATATATTTATAATTAATATTTGGTCTGTTAATCCTGCATTCCTGAAAGATGATGGACTTTAAGCAGTGTGCTTCCAAACCTTAAGGAGACATTTCTACATTTCCAATAAGTCTCATCCAGTTGAGGTCTTCAATGGAATGTTAAGACTTGTACAAGTTTTTCCTTTTTGGTTTTAATAAAAGCTATCCCATGTATACTATCCGGGAATTGATTAAAAGGTGTTCTGTCTTTATATGAGCACCTTTGGAGAAATTTCTAGTATTGGGTGAATGCACTTTAGTGGGAAAATTCGCTTTAGTTGGGCTTAAATGTATTAGGCCAAAGAATGTTTTCATCATACGTAAGAAACTCTTCCTTTCCCATCAAATGATAGCAAACAGACCTCATGAGAGACAACCTTGGTCCTGGAACCTCTGGAAATGAGGACAAAGAAAGACTGCCCTCGAATTGTATTGGATACCTGGTTGTAAAATGCATCAAACTGTGTTGAAACCTGGAACATATACCACTTGTAAGACTCCATGATCTTGGATAAAGAGCTGTCCATCATCATAAAGGTTCTCATTTTTTCTATTGTACTTCTTTCCTTTTTCATATAAGAAGATTCATAGAACAGGAATCTGTAGGGGACTTTGATAAGGTTTATGCTCTTGCAAAAATTAAAATAAAATAAAAATCAAACAAACAAACAAACAAACCAGTAATTCCTGGCTCTGTGGGCTAGTGCAGAGGTAGGGGACCAATTGGAAAACATGCCCAATGAAAAGACCCTAAAACTGAAAAATGTAAAACAATCCTTGATGCATTAACCATGACCACTGTTTTCTTCTCCATCCTCGCTAATGACCTGTTCACCTTTCATTCTATAACCTGACTGCCACTTAGTATAGAAACCTGTCAGGATGGTGCTGGTTGTGTTTCACATATTGTGTTTCATACAATTGTGAGTTGATGATGGTTCATGAAATGTTGATAGGACAAATTCAGTGGGGATCCTTACCAACAGATATGGTTATGTATTTTCCCAGAATATTCTAGAAGGTCCTGACCATCTTACAAGCAAATGTTCCCATTGTTCTTTTCTGAGGAGTTACATTAATGAGCTACAGAAAAAGATATATAACTGCTCCTTATTTATACCTTGCTAGGTGGCCTTGGTTTCCATGTTGAGAGGTCCTATATTTTTGTCATTGGAGAATGTACTCATTCTTTTCACTTTCTTTAATGGTTCAAATCATGTATTATGGCTTAGTTTACACAGAACTTTTCCTAAAAGTTCCCAGAATATTTCTCCTAATCAGAGGTTAAAGTGATTAATCGTACAAATTGATACCAATCAATATAGAAGAGAATAAGGTGACTTCTATTTAATGTTCTAGTAAGCTCTGGGAAGACATTTGTGGTTTCTGTGTAGTGTCGTTTGCATATGCTTTAAAGGTGAAAACATAACTCTGACCCTGTTGAATAAGCACCATGAGCCACATCTATCTCCTGAACAGACAATTATGAATAAGACGTTATCATCTCGGTTTCCATCTGCGCCCAGAGGTGACACTGTGCTACAGCTCCCCATACCCGGGTCCTGCCAAGAGAGAGCTGGTCTCCAGGGAGTGCTGACACACCTGTGAGTACACATAAGACCACGTAAGACCACCGCATCTGCTCAGAGGGTCCCGCCCAGAGCCCTCAGGACACAAGGAGCAGCCTGGGACAGGATCCTTCTGGCTTCCATCTGCGCCCAGGGCTGACCCTTTGCCATAGCTCTCAGTACCCAGAACCAGCCAGGAGAGGGCAGGTCTCCCAGGAGTGCTGACACACCTGAGAGCACAGGTGAGACCACCACTTCTGCTCAAATTCCTGGCCCAAGAGAGCCCGGCCAGAGCCATAAGGACACTGGAACCAAGAAATGGCTAGGGACAGGATCCTTCCAGTTTCTGTCTGTGCACCGAACCTGACCCTGTGCCACAGCTCTCCATACCCAAATTCCTCCAGGAGAGAACTGGTCTCTCAGGAGTGCTGACACACAGGCTTACAGGATAGACAAACCACAGTGAGAGACAGCAAGACCAGCTAACACCAGAGATAACCAGATGGTGAGAGGCAAGGGTAAGAACATAAGCAACAGAAACCACGGCTACTTGGCAACATCAGAACCCAGTTCTTCCACCACAGCAAGCCCTGGATACCCCAACACACCAGAAAAGTAAGACTCTGGTTTAAAATCACATCTCATGATGCTGATAGAGGGTTTTAAGAAGGACGTAAATAACTCCCTTAAAGAAATACAGGAGAATACAGGTAAACAGGTAGAAGCCCTTAAAGAGGAAACATAAAAATCTCTTGAAGAATTACAGGAAAACACAACCAAACAGGTTGAAAAAAACCATCCAGGATCTTAAAAATGGAAATAGAAACAATAAAGAAATCACAAAGGGAAACAACCTTGGAGTTAGAAAACCTAGGAAAGAGATCAGGAGACATAGATGCAAGCATCACCAACAGAATATAAGAGATAGAAGAGAGAATCTCAGATGCGGAAGATACCTTAGAAAATGTTATCATCTACAAAGGATATAGACAATGACCTCATTATTTCTCTGAAAAAAAAAATCAGGAACCTAGAATATACCAAATCCTTTTTGAGCTGGAATTAAAATCTCGACCATTTCCAATCCTCTGCTTTGAGTTTATAACTATCTCTGGTGAGGCCAGTAGCTCAGTTTAGCTTCTGTTTGCACTAGCATTTTCTAGTCACTGAGAATGTGAATTTTGTATAGTTTTTTTCATCCAATGTGATGGTCTTTTCATCCAATGTGATGGTACTCTTCATAAATAATCATAGAAGGTAGAGTCTTAAGTTATGGCATAATGCTCCTTCTTTCAACTAGAGATGATTCACAAATGGAAACTATTAACCAAGCCACAAGTATCATTTTATTATTGAGACATAAAAAGTCTGAAATGATGGTAAAGTCTTATCATTTCTTCTCTGTGTTTGCCCATTTCCTTGAGATTCCAAAGGCTAGTCTTTACATAATTACCTTCTGAGCAATACACTTTATTTCTAAGAATTAAGGATTGTACTCTCTCTACTCCAAGGGTGGCATTTCCGTTTACAGATGTGTTGAGAAAGCACTGCTTCTGCAAATTCATACTGGTAGAAGACATGAATATTTCAAGATCATATTCAGATTGTCTCTGGGGGAAATTGTAATCTGGATCCCACAGCTGTTGCTAAGTGAACCAGTGGGGTTGTTTTTCCTCTAGCTAAACCAGTAGGGGGTTCCCAAAGCCTGTCTCTACCGCTAGATTCTCTCTGCATTTTTATTACTCACTATAACTTCAACAACTGTGTTTGCAAATGCATGGGTTTTAAAATCCACTTATAAATTATTTATGTCTTCATCAATTGGGAATCATGCTTATTCATAGGTTCTGTGGGAGAAAATAAAGAGTATTTGGACTGTACTGGCTTTTTAAAATAATTTTTCAACAGATGATGTTAAATAGGCTAACTTTTCTAAATAGTGTTAGAGGGTTTAGGTTGGTTTCATAGAATGCAGTGTGCAAACATGCTCCTGAGTGTTCGAATGGGAACTCTATTTCCACCCACCTCACTTTTTTTTGCTTGACATCCCTTCAACACTTGACTCTAGACTTCAAGGTTGACAGGCCCTATGGTTCTGAAGAGTTGTGTGCTATGGAAGGCAGAACTCATCACATTTTAAGGGAGAGAATTGTCTAAAATTGGATAGGCAATGGATACCAAATATTTAGTGCCAAATAACCACTTTGCACCTGCCAGCAAAATGCTTTTTTGCATAGAGTAGAGTCTCTGCAAATATTTTCCAGTCTCTTGATATTTTTGGTTTTTGTTTTGAAGAATTCTTGGGGTTTGTCTGTTTATAATGCTTTTGAATGAAAAGTGAGCAAGGAGATAGATTAGCAATATACTGTTATATGCTAATAAATATGTTTATATATGTTATAAATATACCTGTCTTCCACTTGAATTTTCATAGGACTTGCTTTAGATAGACACCTGAAGCTTTTCCCTAATGATAGTCTCAATATAATCTGTGAGAAGACATTGGATTTTTCAGCCATAGTCTTCTCATTTTGACCTACTTGGGAGACTTGCTATCTGGTGTGTGTGTGTGTGTGTGTGTGTGTGTGTTTGTGTGTGTCCATATGTGAGTGGAGGTCAAACGTCAATGTCAGATGTCTTATTCCGTGGCTTTGTAGTTTATTTTTTGAAACAGTCTTGTACTGAACCAGAAGCTCACTGGCTAAACTAAGTGACCACCAAACCTCAGGGGTCCTTCATTCTCCACCTCCCTAATGATGGGATCCCTAGAGCATGACATAATCCTTGGCTTTGTACATGGGTGCTGGGGA
This sequence comes from Rhynchomys soricoides, assembly GCA_019843965.1. Classification (NCBI taxonomy): domain Eukaryota; kingdom Metazoa; phylum Chordata; class Mammalia; order Rodentia; family Muridae; genus Rhynchomys; species Rhynchomys soricoides. The sequence goes on from JADRCH010000243.1 coordinate 2,971,696, forward strand.
TTTAGACTGAAGTCTCAATGCTTACACCACAGCACTTTATCAAGTGAACCTTCTCCATCCGTAGTTCTGATGACTTCTTGTTCCTAAAATGCACATTGCCTCACCTTTCTGTTGAATAATGGCACAAGAATGAATTCATGGTTCAAACTTCCCTGTGGTCTAGAAGGCTGGGTTCTATGTTTTTAGGTACACAGAGTAGAACTGATATAAAAAGTGAATCATTTATTTCAGTAGCAATACCTTTTTCTCTGTCACACTCTGGATGGGTTTTATGACGTGGATGTAGAAGAAGAGCTGGGAGAGAGCAGGCAGTCATTACATGCTCTACGAAAGCTCGTGTGGACATATGTTGCCATATCCCCAATATTCCTGGTGTTTTCATTCAGATTAGACTGGCTCTTATCAGGTTAATAACAGACTGAATGTAACTGCAATAGCATACACTGTAACATCTTATCCAGACCATCTTATCTCTTCTCAGCCTGCAATAAGACAGGGACAGGACTCCATGCAACCTTAATCACAGGGCGGATGAACCAGCAGCAAATGGATGTTCTGCTGTGAAATGTTCTGTTCCAGAGAAAGATGCAATCGGCTCAAGCTGCTTCGGAGTAATGTTTCAGATTGAGGTCTTGTAAACAGGCCTGAAAATAGCCAGTTTTTCCCCCTAAGACTGTAAATTCCTGTAATTAAGATATGCTTCAAAAATTAACCCTAAAAGAATAAGGCTTGGAGGATGGAATAGCTTTCTGTGTTGAATTACTAGTGGGAGGAACAGAGCACTCTGTTCTTAGGAGGAAGCAGGTCATTAGAGGAACCACATCTAAATGCTGTGTGTCAGAAATGAGAGGAAAATGGAGTTTCCTTGGTGCCAAAAAACCATATAATTATCTGGGACAACAAGCATTGATACTCATTGTAGTGTGATGCAAGGAAAATACTAAAAAACAAGACTCCTGGTATCTCTGCTCCACATCTGCCCAATTAATTTGGGGGTAATTTTATCATTTTAATCTACACGAAGCTCCTCCCGGTTGCTAAACTAACCCAGTGTATACCAGATATCAGGCCTTTAATGGGGCCTCTGAACTTCAGGGTGGGTTTGAATGCACGTGTTTAATGCCTGCCTGGCCTCTGGACAAACCCACAGAGGAATGTTTTCCTGGTTTGCAAGAGATGCAGAAGACTCAGCCCTCAGTAAATGTTAAGGGCAACTCTAGCCACTAGGAGGAGCTGGAAGCTCCTCCATCCAATGCTTTACTTCACCTGAGGCTGGTCTGGAAAAGGAAGCAAATTGAAGTACTGGGAGGTTGAGGAATTAGAATTCTAAAAGACAGGATTAAGCTTCCTGTCTTGGGACAGGTAGGACCAGTGAGAGTGTGCATTGCTTAAAATGGGATGGCTAGAGTCTAGGTATCACAGGGGGACAAAATAAAACATTTCTACTGAGTCTTGTTTTCTACACCTTTGGCATTAAAATAGCCTCAGTCATTTTTCTAAAGTTTCATGAAAATAGAGACAAAATAATCCATGGTGCTTGGCTTCATTACACGGGTGCTGGAAATTTGAACTGAAGTCCCTGATGCTTGTACCACAGCACTTTATCAAGTCAGCCTTCCCCTCCTTTAGGATCAATTTCTTGTTCTTAAACCATGTTACTTCGCCTTTTTCTTGAATAATAACACAAGAATGAACTCATAGTTTAAAAAGTTAGCTTCAGGTCTAGTATAGCATTTAAAACTGTCTCATATGTGTATGTGTGTGCATAATTCTGAGCTTATGTGTGTGTGCAACATAAAGGAGTTCAAATTATTTACTTATCAAATTTGATATATATGTATATATACATGTGGGTGTGGGTGTGTGTATGTGTGTGTGTGTGTGTGTGTGTGTAGGTATATGTATATGTGCATAATCTGAAATTCTTTTAGTTGCATACTCTGTCTCTTAGCATCCCCTACTATATGCCTTCCAGGAATTAGAACTCTTGATTCTTGGACTTTGCTTTTCCTTGGAGAAGTAGTTCAGTCCAATGTTCGAAGCACAGGGCTAGAGCAGTATAGCCCCATCTTATAGTCCTGATTCTGACCTTGGTATGTTTCCTTAACTTCATCACACTCCATCTCCATAACCTCTTGGGGAGTAGAGCTCTGTTTTTCTATTTTATTTTGTTTTACATTTTTTGTCAGTTTCAAACACATATGCAGTCTACTGTGACCATACTGACACCCTTTATCTTCTCATTCATGTTCCGTCCTGCTGGCACCCTTCATCCCATCTATCTCTGTTACCAAATAGTCATTAGGAGGTTCTCAAATTAGGGAAATGACACCCTTCAAAATAGTCACAAATAATACTAAAATACCTTGGTGTGACTCTAGCCAAGCAACTGAAAGATCTGTATGACGAGAACTTCAAGTCCTGGAAGAACAAAATGGAAGAAGATCTCAGAAGATGGAAAGATCTCCCATGCTCATGGATTGGCAGGATCAATATACCAAAAATGGCCATCTTGCAAAAGCAATTTACAGATTGAATTCAAAATTCCCACTCAATTCTTCATAGAGGTAGAAAGAGCAATTTGCAAATTCATTTGGAATAACCAAAAACCCAGGATAGAGAAAACTATTCTCAGCAATAAAAGGATTTCTGGGGGAATCACCATTCCTGACCTCAAGCTGTATTACGGAGCAATAATGATAAAAACTGCATGGTATTGGTACAGTGACAGGCAGGTAGATCAATGAAATAAAATTGAAGATTCAGAAATGAACCCACACACCTATTGATGTGTTTATAAAAGGATAAAGATATATATGTTCTATGTATGTGGGAAAGGTGTGGGGGAAGGGGATGTTTAAGCAGGCCCATGCCGAGGCATCCCCTCCCCCTGAGGGACCAGCCACACCACCATATAGTATAGAATAGAGTTGATTCAGGGCATGGAGAGGGGAGCTAAGTGGGGAGTAGAGGCAGAGAGAGGGAGAGAGTAGAGAAGTAGAGGGGTGGAGGCCGGCCATGACCACGTGGAGGGAGGGGGGGAAGAGAATGGGGAGGAGGGAGCAAAGGAGGAAAAGGCAAGCCAAGAGAGCAAGAGAGAGAGGAGGGGGCAAGCAGCCCCTTTTATAGTGGGCTGTTGCCAGGCAACTGTGGGGAGGAGCATACCTGGCTGTTGCCAGGTAACTGTGGGGTGGAGTTTAGACAGAATGCTAAAACCTATGGTCACTTGATCTTTGACAAAGGAGCTAAAACTATCCAATGGAAAAGAGACAGCATTTTCAACAAATGGTACTGGTTCAACTGTAGATCAACATGTAGAAGAACGCACATTGATCCATTCTTATCTCCTTGTACAAAGCTCAAGTCCAAGTGGATCAAGGACCTCCACATAAAACCAGATACACTGAATCTAACAGAAGAGAAAGTGGGGAAGAGCCTCAAACACATGGGCACAGGGAAATTTTCTTGAACAGAACACCAATTGCTTACGCTCTAAGATCAACAATTGACAAATGAGACCTCATAAAATTTCAAAGTTTCTGTAAGGCAGAGGAAACTGTCAATAGGACAAAATGGCAATCAACAGATTGGGAAAAAATCTTTACCAATCCTACATCTGATAGAGGGATAATATCCAATATATATAAATATAACTCAAGAAGTTAGATTCCAGAGATCCAAATAACCCTATTAAAAATGGGGTCCAGAGCTAAACAAAGAATTCTTAACTGGGGAAGATCAAATGACTGAGAAGCACCTAAAGAAATGTTCAACACCCTTAGTCATCAGGGAAATGCAAATCAAAACAACCCTGAAATTCCACTTCATACCAGTCAGAATGGCTAAAATCAAACACTCAGGTGATAGCAGGTGCTGGCAAGGATGTGGAGAAAGAGAAACACTCCTCCATTGTTGATGGGATTGAAAGCTGGTACAACCACTCTGGAAATCAGTCTGGTGGTTCCTCAGAAAATTGGACCTAGTACTACCTGAGGACCCAGCTATACCACTCCTGAGTATATACTCAAAAGATGCTCCAACATATAACCAGGACACATGCTCCACTATCTTCATAGCTGCTTTATTTACAATAGCCAGATGTTGGAAAGAACTCAGATGTCCTTCAACAAAGGATACAGAAAATGTGGTACATTTTCACAATGGAGTACTACTCAGCTATTAAAATCAGTGACTTCATGTAATTCTTAGGCAAATGGATGGAACTAGAAAATACCATCCTGAGTGAGCTAACCCAGTCACAAAAGAATGCACATGGTATGCACTCACTGATAAGTGGATATTAGCCCAAATGCTCCAAATACCCGGGATACAATTCACAGACCATATGAAGCTCAAGAAGAAGGAAGGCCCAAATGTGAATGCTTCAGTCATTCTTAGAAGGGGGAACAAAATACTCACAGGAGGTAAAGGGTGGGAAGGACTTGGGAGGAAGAGAGGAGGGTGAGAGGGAGAAAGGGGGCAGGATCAGATATGAGAGCAGACGGGGTTGATAAACAAGAGGGTCAGGAATTTGAGCAGAGGTGTGTAGCAATGGGGGATGGGGAAGTATGAGTAGCCACCAGCAAGTCTCAGATGTCAGGAAAGCAAAAGGTTCCCAGACCCAACTGGGTTAAAATTAGCTGAAATGTCCAACAAAGTAGAACCTGTAGAGACCATATCCAGAAGCTAGGCAAGGCCCCCCGGTTGGGGGATGGGGCTACCCACTCATCTACAAATTCTTAACCCAGAAGGGCTTCTATCTAAAGGAAATACTGGGACAAAGTGTGGAACAGATATGGAAGCCATCCAAAGACTGCCCCACCTAGGGATCCATCTCATACACAGACACCAAACCCAAACATTATTGAAGATGCCATGAAGTGCTTCCTGACAGGAGTCTGATATAGCTGTCTCCTGAGAGGCTCTGCAGAGCCTAAAAAATACAGAGGCAGATGCTTACAATCAACCATTGGACTGAACATGGGGACCTCAATGGAGGATTTAGAGAAAGGACTGAAGGAGCTGAAGGGGTTTGCAACCCCATAGGAAGAATAACAATATCAACCAACCAGACTGACCCCCCCCAAAGCTCCTAAGGACTAAACTACCAACCAAAGAGTACACATGGAGGGACCCATGGCTCCAGCCACATATGTAGCAGAAGATAGCATTGTTTGGCATCAATTGGAGAAGAAGCCCTTGGCCCTCTCTAGGCTCAATTCCCCAGTGTAGGGGAATTCAAGGGCAGGGAGGCAGGAGTGAGTGTGTGGGGGGGAGAGCACATTCATAGATGCAGGGGAAGGGGGGATGGGAGAGGGGGATTCCAGAGGGGAAACTGGAAAAGGAGATAATATTTGAAATGGAAATACATAAAATATCCAATAATAATTAAAGGGGGTAAAATAAAAAGAAAATGAGTGGTGTCAATCAGGGATAATTAGGATTGTTACAGCTAATCTCAAAACACCTCAGCAAAGCTTATGTGCTTTCCCTTCTCCTAATTTCAAAAGTCCGGAAGTCTCTGATTAAGAAAAATTTTCTTCATGGGACAAGTAAACTTAATATTTCCCCCTGAACTCATACTTGCTCTTTTATTCTGTTGATCAGCCAACACCAGGCACTTAATTCTAAACTGTCCACTGTAGAACACATGATCTTCATCACTGTGTTATAATACCTTACTATAGTGGCACACAAAAGTACACACACACTTACACACACACACACACACACACACACACACACACACCATGACAGTACACCAAGCCTAAAGATATGACAGTTATCACTGTGGGAAAAACTTTTAGCATTAATTTCCTCATCATTTACTTGGGAATATATATCTATATTCGGCTTTGACACAGGATTTCACATAATCAGTCTACCCTCAAAGTGAATAAGCAGCTGCAGATGACCTCAGACTTCTAAATATAGGCCTCTGCCACCATGGCACTGAGTTTTAAAATGAGCCTATTTAGGGAAAGCACACTGACTAGTTTATGTTTTGCTTTTATGATGTGATGGGTCTTCAGAAAGGCACAGATATTTACCGTAATGTAACCCCCTTTCTTTCTCCTCAGCTCCAGCATGGTCCCTTTGATTTTGCCCATCCTTAGTATCACCGCATTCTGAATTACGAAAGCCAAGTTTCATATATATCTAGTATTAGATATGAAATATAAATCAATATTCTCTGTATATGATGCTTTAGTGTTTTGCACTGTTGATGGGAAATATCCATCCACTGCCAAATGCATTGATTAAAATCAAACATGAGGCTACTGTCATGCTAATAATGAAGACCATGGTTCATTATAGATGATAAATGTCCAGGAGATGGTCAGCAGCCAGCGGGAAGGTAGGTGCCTGACCATCTGTGTAAAAAGACTCCAGAACATCTGCTGTGCATTGAAGGTTCACGGCCGTTTGATACTGCCTTCTTCCTGGAAATCCTTTCCTAGATGGTTTGGCATCTGCCCATTTGAAATGAAATTTTGTATAAAAATTGAAAAGAAAAGAAAAGAAAAGAAAACAAAACAAAACAAAAACACGCAAAACAAAAAAGCATAGCAAAACAAAAACAAAAAACTCTTGTCTCTTCTGGAAGATCAGAGCATTTTGTCAGCAGGTGGCAACCACCCTGAGACTAGGCAGTTGACAGGCAGCTGCCTGAAGTCCACAATGAAAGCTAAAAGAGAAAGCTGATAAACTAGCATTGCCTAGTGAGAAAAAGACAGGACCACTTAATTCCAAAGCAGTGGCTCCCAACTTTCCTAATATTGTGACCCCTTAATACAGTTGTAGTTACCAACAACCATAAACATTTTGTTGTTACTTCATAACTATAATTTTGCTAATTTCAAAGGGTAAATTTGTTATAAATCATAACATAAATATCTGTGGTCTTCGATGGTCTTAGGTGACTCCTGAAAAAGGATCATTCAAACCTTGCAAAGGGGTTGCCACCCACAAGTTAAGAGTCATTGTTTTCTGTGTTTCACACATAGAAGATGATCAACTATTATTTATAAAATGAATTCACTTTTCATCTTAAGATTTTACCTGAAATCCATTCACTTGGAAATTTACTTTGCTAGAAGGTATCCAGTTAAGTAAATAGCAGAGGCTGGAAATAAAACTGTTAAACCAACATGAGAATAATTCTGAGAGAACCCTGAAAATCACCTAGTTCTCCTTCATTTGTCCATTTGCCTAAGGTTTTTGTTCATGGCTAATGCAACTCTGGGTCACGTCTGCTTGTGAGTGGGCAAATATAGAGTAAATGGCAAGGAACGTAATAAAACACACATTCTCTACTGTCTAAACTATTACTGATGATCAACTATGGTGCAGGCTATGGGGACACGAGTAAATGAGACATGAGTCAATTTCTAAGGGCTTTTCCATCCACAGAGATACTGGGGGTTTATAAATAGTCAATAAATATTAACGATTCTCTGATGAGAGGAGAAAGTGAGTGCCCTGTACAAAGGGAAGGGATGATTTTCATCTTAAGATTTTTTGAAGACATATCAGTGTAGAGCTTGTAACACAGTGAATGAATCTGAAAATATAAATAATGGAATGAGAATATGGTACAGTATTTATGTAGCATGCACAGAGTCCTAGAAGATTTAGAGCACAGAAAGAGAGAGAGACAGAGAGACAGAGACACACACAGAGAGGCACAGAGACACAGAGAGACAGGAGGGAGGGAGGCAGAGAGGCAGAGAGGGGAGCAAAGAAGGAAAGCAAGAGGCAGAAAAAACAGAAAGAAGGATAGATAATTGCCTAGATTTTCTGTATGATAATTTTTAACTTGAAAGATCAGAACATGTGATTACGTTGTAAAGAAGAAATCTCCATAAATATGTCTACTATCTCCTCCTGGAAGGATGACAAAAGCCCTTTTCCTGCAGAATTTGGTCAAGAAGACTATGCATAGGAGGAGATTCCTGGGGATTTCACGAGAAGCCCTATGAAGCACAAGATGGCTCATAAAAAAACGTGAGGCCATGTCTTCATTTGCAGGTTTGACAAATTCATGGATTTCTTTTGTCAAATGCCATTGTCCTGTGCCTAAGGCTGGCCTTCATTCCTTCCCCATGATCCCTGATCTTATGTGCCTGTCACACACCTCCACATTCCATCAAACATTCTAGTGGAAAGAACGTCACATTTTCCTCATTTTGATCTCTTCCATTTGTGGAATGGAGCCTATCAGTCATTTCTGATCAGCCATCTTGCTTTTTGAGGCTGTGTAATCTCCATTTGTGAAACATTATCCTGGAAATCTTGAGTTTTTCATGGGATTTACGACTATATCATTCACTTTCCTGCCCAACAAACATTCTAAGGTAATTGTTGCTTGCCCAAAGCTGGGGATATTGTCCAAGCAAAATGAGACTTGAATTATAAATTTATGGCAAGCATTTAGTTAAAAGTACATTCTGATAATAAATAAGTAATCATAATTTAATGCTTATTTTTATTGCAAAATCTTTTGGAGAAGATATTTAAAACATTGTCTTATGATCTCTAATGTCAAAGATGCTTTTTTTTCTTTGTTGGGCAATATTACCTTTTCCTACCATGTTAATTCATCTCATTTTATAAATATATTTTCTAAATCTACTTAGTGGAATTTTATATTAAATGATATTAAAATGAATAGACAGAGAGAACAGGAAATCGTCTGTACTATGACTCCTTGGTGCTCTTATTTTTCATTGAATAGGTTCCTTGCCTTTGATGGTCCAGTATCTACATGGCAATCAATTCATAGGCTAAGACTACAAAAAATATAATTATAACAATTGCTTATTTTAAACCAACTGATTTTGAAGGACCTTCATTTCTAACTATTGATTTGGCCTTCTGCCCAAATTAATTCTTACAGTAACAGAGACTTAGGTTATTAGATTGGGAGTTGCGATGTTCCTTTGCATATGGTCAGAGAACAGAAAGCAGAAAACTTTGAGGATTAGCTTTACTGATCCAAAATAAGGGCTTATGGAGGTGTTTTCCAACCAGTCTCACCTTTCCAGTGGGTAGTGATACAAGCGCTGTATTTCATCAAAGTGTTGAAGAATTGCTACCAGACACCGTCTCTGAATTCCATATTGCCATGCTTCATGAAGACACTTCCACTGTTCTTAACACTTTCTGAAAGGTTTTCATCACCCTGTATTGGAAGATACCTCTTGTCACTTCCCCAGTACTGAACATAGATGTTACCACCCACTGACAGGAGTGTAAGATTGTGAGACCAGATACACAGATCTTTGTAAATACAACCTATCACATCCCACCCTCTTTTTACAGCAATTCACATTGCACTGAAAATCAACCCATATCTATCCCTGCTGTAAGACTTCCAGGTCTCATCCATTACAACATCTGCCTCAAATCAAGTATGGCATCATTTAGACTGGGAGGAGGCTTTTCAGGGTTCGTTCCACAGGTGTGCCTTTTTCCTAACAGTCCTTCCTGGTTTAAAGACCTGAGAACCAGAGACAAAATTCCTGTGTTTTCCAGGTCCCCTTTTCAATATACAATCCTAGAACAGGATAAGAAAACTGCTAAAAAAAAAAATGTAAGGTACATGATAGATGCAAACTTGTTGCTTGTCCCTCACAATTCTGAAATCAAGGGAGGCATAGTTTGCCAATTCCTTGTCAGGCTCTGGTTGTAGTCCACAATATCTTTAGGGTCTGTCCTCTGACCTCTTCCTTTTGCAGATGAACAAGTCTATGGTTTCAGTTAGGAAAATTGCCCAGAGTGCTTCGCGTATAGACAAGTCTCAGGTACAATGGCTTCTTGTGCTTTGTATAATCTCTGTCTCTTTTGATCTATGAGGGCTAATTGAGCCATAATGATTTTCTTAAAAATTGGGATACATTTTCCTGTGAGTCTTATTGAGGTTCACTCTAATACACAAGTATGAGTATCACTAAGATTGATCCTGTTCTCTTGTCAGATCCATAACACACAGCCAAAAGACAAAGGTTTCTAAGGTTCTACAAGCCCTGTCTATGGAACTGAGAAGCCATAACACATTCTCTTAGATTTTGAAGTGTCTTTTATTTAAGCATATTTATTTCTGAAGTACTGTACTAAAACTTTCTGAAATCCCAACAACAAAGTTTGCCAGGATTTGAACCTTGGCATTGCACTTTAATACAAAAAGTCACTTGCCATCTGCAGAAACTGGGAATGAAAAACGATTTTGTGTTCAAGTCTAGTAAGTCTTGATTTCTGACACAAAAGAAGCCAGGAGACAATTTTAATGTTATGCCTGGAATTCTCAGCTGAAACATTACATCCAGAAAGCTCACTTTTTATTTTTCACATTTTAGTAGGTAACAGTATTGCCAAACTTTCAATCGCTGCCTAACAGCGAACAGATGACTATAACCCTGTAATATCGTTATTGCTTTTCCTTAAGTCTCCATTGCTAAGCTGTGGATTGTGGAGATGCTATTAAAAACCTCAGAGAGTAGTTTCGAGATTTTCTTAACAGATTCAAGCTCTATCCAGCTTCAGAGACTTCTATGCCTTCAAACCAATACCACATGCTTTAGGTTTTGATTCAGACAGCACCATTTATAGGTATCAAGTGATAGAACCTATGTTCATTGCTTCCTAACAAATTATGTATATCATGGAGTCTAAAAGACAAACATTTGTTTTGTTCATAATTATGAAATGTGGGAAGAGGCAACTCATTTTTCTTCAGGTTGTTCTATATGGAATCATTGTTTTGTGATGCTTCACTCAATAAGGCTGAAGCTCAGAATCCAGAGTTGCAGGCTTATGACCTCAGATTTTCTTCAGAGGGGTCTTGGCATATGCTGCTTGGACTTCTTCATAGCATGCTGGCTATGCTCAGAGACAAAGAATTCCTAGAAAGTGAGTGATAATGGATGGTGGTTTGGAATCTGAACTCAGATGTCACATGCAATCACTTCAGGTGAAGTCACTGGATGAAAATCAAATGATAGACTATCAGATATTGTCACAGCTACATTTGGGTAAACCACTCTGATCCAGATAGTATTTCTCATGAAACTTCCCTATTTATAAGTCATTTATAAATCACTTGGGTGTATGTACTACGTATTTTTTAAAAATCTTCTTTTTGGAAATTTTTATTGATATGTATTTATGCTTTGTATATTGAAATTATTAACTTGTTGCTTATAATTTTTTTAAAGATGTTACAGTATGGGCAGTATTCATTCAATAAACACTTTATGAACACTTGATAAGAGTTTTGTATAAAGCAATGTACAAGACACGTACATGTGCTACCATGCAGCCCATACTCCAGAGGATGAATCAAAACAAGCAAGCAAACAAAAGAACAAAAATCAAAACAAAAGAAATGCTGTTTTGTCAATGAAAAATTGGCATTTTTTATCTTATGTTCATTTTTGAATAAAATAGAAATATAGAAAGGAATATATTCTATATAATGAAAGATAGTATTGCCTATATTTCCCCCCAAAATCTTTATATGTGGATTCCCATGGCTCTTTAAAGAATTACTCTTTCTTTAAAAAGAACTGATTTTTAAAAACGCCTTTGTATCCCAGGTTGTGAGCTGGGGCTTCAATTTACAGACTTCAGATCCTTTCAATTCCTGTTTGCTATACATGTAAGAATTAATAATTTATGAATTAAAATAAGAATATTATACTTACCCCATGATATAAGGAACAACTTTATTCTAATGAGGTATTTAAAGAGAGAATTTTCTAACAGTAAGTAATTAGCATACTTGCATAGCATGAAATTCTTTTCTTTTTTTCCTTTTCTTTTTATTGGATATTTTCTTTACTTACATTTCAAAGTTTTCCCCTTTCTGGATTGGCAGCGGTTGGAGGTCTCAGTCTGTTCCCATCCAGGACCAAGACCACATGTTTCCCCTTGCCAATGTCTCTCCCATGAATGTTGGCTCCCAGACTGCTCTCTCGGTCCCCACTACCAGCTGCTGCCAAACCGCTTTGGACTCCCCAATTCTCATGGCTAGCTGGGGGGGAAGGAGGGGGCTGTACACTCTTGCCAGCCCATGCTCCACTGTGGTTACCTTCTCCCTGGAGCTCGGTTGAGTCACAGTGAAATGGAAAACAATCTTAGCTTAGAATCAACAAATAACACAATCGCTGGGTGAGGCATCTATCCTTCTAAACTCATTAACTATTCTATGTTAGAAATCTTCTGGTTGCGGATTCTAGTGAATCCCGCCAAAAGATCTAACAGTCCTGGTCTGCATAGTGTCTCCCATTGCTTCCACCTTGCCATCCAAAAAAACCCAAACAAAACAAAACAAAAAAACGCCGCCGTTTCTTCCTCCCTCATTCCCTCTTCTAGTCTCAGACCCGGAAGTCCTGCCTCCTCCTCCCCCAGCGATTGGCTTCTTTTTGTCTTTATTATCCAATCAATTAATTAGGGGAAAATTCTGCTAAATACTTGGTTTTGCAAAAATTAGACAGTGCCTGATATTCAATAAGTATTTGTTTAATGGATAATTTCTTTTCTTTTTTTTTTTTTTTTTTTTTTTTCGAGACAGGGTTTCTCTGTACAGTCCTGGCTGTCCTGGAACTCACTCTGTAGACCAGGCTGGTCTCGAACTCAGAAATCCGCCTGCCTCTGCCTCCCAAGTGCTGGGATTAAAGGCGTGCGCTACCAATGCCCGGCTTTTCCTTTCTTTTTCAATATTGGTGATGTTTATTTGGCTTTCCCAAGAAGTGAGGTGGCCATGCTATTTTATTTGAGACTGTTCTCCACAAAGTAGAATGGGATTCTGGGAAAGGTGATAAGGCTGTGGTGCAAAGGGTTCAAAGTGGACAAGTAAGACATTATCTGTTGAGGCTCTTTTAAGTGCTATGTGGATCACACTTCAGAATATCTTAATTAATATGTGAGGACACCGGTGTGTCCTACCATTAATTCTAGCCCCATCCTTATTGAGTGGCCTACTGAGAGGAGGAGTAAGCACTTGAACATTCCAGTCATTCTTCAACACAGGTGTTTGGAAAAGCCATTGACATGCACAGATGTCACTTACTTGGCTGTGATTACTTCTTTTTTTTCATATTTTATTTACATTCCAAATGTTTCCCCCTTTCCAGATCTCCCCTTTGGAACCTCCCCATTCCCTCCCCCCTCCCCTGCCACTATGGGGAGAATCTCCCACTCACTCACCCACCCACCCACTCTCATCTTCCCTCCTTGGCATTCTCCTATACTGGGGAATCGGCCTCTCCTCCCCCTGATGGATAACAAGACCCTCTTCTGCTGCATTTGTGGCCAGTACCATGGGTCTCTCCATGTGTATTCTTTGGTTTGTGGATCAGTCTCCAGGAGGATGGGGGGGAAGGGGGGGTCAGGCCAGTTGCCACTGTTGCTGCCTTTCTGGGGATGCAAACTCCCTCAGCTCCTTCAGTCCTTTCTACAAGACCTCCATCTGGGACCTCACCCTCAGCCCTACTGTTGCTGCCAAGTAACTTTTGGGTATTTCAAACTTTTGGGCTAATAACCACTTAACAGTGAGTACATACCATGTTCATTCTTTTGAGACTGTGTTACCTCGCTCAGGATGATACTTTCAAGATCCATCCATTTGTCTGCGAATTTCATGAAGTCATTGTTTTTAATTGCTGAGTAGTATTCCATTGTGTAAATGTACCACATTTTCTGTATCCATTCCTCTGTGGAGGGACATCTGGGTTGTTTCCAGCTTCTGGCTATCATAAATATGGCTGCTATGAACATAGTGGAACATGTGTCTTTATTACATGTTGGAGCATCTTCTGGGTATATGCCCAGGAGTGGAATAGCTGGGTCCTCAGGTAGTATTATGTTCATTTTTCTGAGGGTCCGCCAAAATGATTTCCAGAGAGGTTGTATCAACTTGCATTCCCACCAGCAATGAAGAAGTGTTCCTCTTTCTCCACATCCTCACCAACATCTGCTGTCATCTGAGTTTTTGATCTTAGCCATTCTGACTGGTGTGAGGTGAAATCTCAGGGTTGTTTTGGTTTGCATTTCCCTGATGACTAAGGATGTTGAACATTTCTTTAGGTGTTTCTCGGCCATTCACGTTTCCTCAGTTGAAAATTTTCTGTTTAGCTCTCTTCCTCATTTTCTGATAGTTATTTGGATCTCTGGAGTCTAGCTTTTTGAGTTCTTTCAACAATAAAAGGACTTCTGGGGGAATCCCTGACTTCAAGCTGTACTACAGAGCAGTAGTGATAAAAACTGCATTGTATTGGTACAGTGGCAGGCAGGTAGATCAATGGAATAGAATCGAAGACCCAAAAATGAACCCACACATTTATGGTCACTTGATCTTTGACAAAGGAGCTAAAACCATACAGTGGAAAAAAGACAGCATCTTCAACATATGGTGCTGGTTCAACTGTGGTCTACATGTAGAAGATTGCAAATTCATCCATTCCTCTCTCCCTGTAAAAAGCTCAAGTCCAAGTGGATCAAGGACCTTCACATAAAACCAGATATACTGAATCTAATAGAAGCCAAAGTGGGGAAGAGTCTCGAACACATGGGCACAGGGGAAAAGTTCTTGAACAGAACACCAGTGGCTTGTGCTCTAACATCAAGAATCAACAGATGGGACCTCATAAAATTACAAAGCTTCTGTAAGGTGAAGGACACTGTAAATAGGACAAAATGGCAACCTACAGATTGGAGAAAGATCTTTACTAATCCTATATCCGATAGAGGGCTGTGATTATTTCTGTGGAGGGCACAGATATATGGGCAGGGCCAAGAAGGATCTCCTGAAGTGACTTATTGTTTCTTTACAGAAAAGAAACAGTATGCTGATGAGAAAAAAGAAAAAGAGCAAGGAGAAAGACATCCATTGATAGAAGGAAAAACAATTCTCTGAAAGATTTTAAAATCAAAAAAAGACTACTGTGATTTTAAGCATCAAGTAACATAATTAAGAGCTTTAAAATACTATTTGATCTGACAGTAATCTGTGACCAAGGACATTTCTGATTTAAAAGTAATAAACTTCAGTTATGAATTATCTTGCTACAAACAACTTCTTAAATTTAACTAGAAAAGATGCTAGGTACTGATGATAAATACAAGAACTCTAACATAGTGAAAACACAAAATGCAATGAAAATCCTTCCTCCTTCCCTTCCTTCCCTCCAACTTTTCCTTCCCTTTCTTCCTCTCCTTCCTCTCTTCCTCCATGCCTTCATTTCTTCCTCTCCTTCAATAAAATGTATTGAGGTTCTGAAACCTTTTAACCTCAATTGTGAGAAGATATGAAAACTAAAATATTGAAGTCCTCTTTGGTAACTCAATTTTTTCCTTCCTTTGTCTTTAAAATAATGTCCGATACAAAGAGTGCTAACATACATAACCCAACACACACATTACCTTCCGTAACTTTCCATTCAGTTGTTTTTTGTTGTTGTTGTTGTTGTTGTTGTTGTTATTGTTGTTGTTTATTCATCCTGGAATCTCTAAAGCTCATGGCTTTCTTGCGATGGTTGTCTGTCATTTAATATCTATTTGAGTTTCAATATTTGAGCTACAAGCCGCCATGAGTTCATTTCCATTCAGTATGGATTTCCCTGTGAATAATAATAAAATTATCTTAACAAACATACAGAGTGATATGAAATATCAACTTTTAGTACGTACTTTTCCTCCATCTGCCACAGTGATTTTAAGTGCCATCTTTAAAAAGTAAATAGGTACCAGTAGGCCTTGCAGCGGGACCTGCACACACTGCTCAGAGCTGGCTGAGACATGTAGATTTTCAGTTCTGCACACTAGCTCAGAGGACCCCTACTCTGGTCTGGCAGTGGCTTTAGACTGCATATGGCAGTAATCCCTGGTCCATCTGTGTCTTTTCTCTGCCTAGGATAAGCTGTTCAGCTTTGATGGTTGAACAGTTTTGTTCTGTTCTTCCTCTCTGAAAAGTTTTTTGAATTTTGTATCCTGCTACCTTGTTGGCAGACGTTCCACTTCTTCTCAAGAGAATGCTGCCTCTCCTCTCTGCTTCCTGTGCTGCTGTGCTTCTTAATTTTGAGCCAGTAGTTGCCTTACAGATTTGGGATGTGGTGGCAATTGTTTGATGAAATACGGATGAATGTGAGCTATGTATGTATGAAGATGAATTTATTCTTTTATAATTCATTTTTAGAATTTATTTTATGAAATATATTTAGGGCATATTCTATCCCCTCCTCTAATTCCTCCCAGTTTCATCTTCATTGTATTTATTTCCTATTATTTCTCTCTAAAACACACACACACACATACACACATACACAAATACACACACACACACCAAAAGGCAAAAAAAATCTGGAATCTGTTTTGTTTTTGCATAAAGCCAGCCCTGAGGTATAGTTAATATACTCAGTGCCACTCCACTGAACAAAACTGATTTCTCCTTTCTCAGCAGCTGTCAATTGCAAATAACATTTGTGAATAATTGCAAGTAACTTTTCTGAGCAAGTCAAACAATTTGATGTGGGATATCAGCAACCCATCCATCATATGTCGAGTACTTCAGTCAGATTGCATGGCAGTTATTTTTTCAAAGCACTCATTAATAATTGCTTAATGTGTATTTCTCCTACATTTTTGTCCATTTACTCCCAATAGTATCTAAGATTTAAGAAGGCAGGGAACATGCTAATCTGCTTCTTTGATCCAGAGATACGTCTAGAGTTTTAGATCATAGAAAGTCCCCAATAATGAGTTCTTGGGTAATTGAATCAATGCCATCTTCCAGCTGATTAATACCCCTACACACTTTAAAGTATATCTTGGTAAAAATCAATAAAATGATGTGGTGGTTTGAGTAGGAATGACCCTCATAGGCTCATTGGTTTGAATACTTGGCTCATAGGGAATGAATGGCACTATTGAGAGGTATGGACTTGTTGGAGTAGGTGTGGCCTTTTTGGAGGAAGTGTGTCACTGTGGAGGCAGACTTTGAGGTAGGCCTCTTGTGGCACACAGTCTCCTTCTGCTGCATTCGTATCAGGATGTAGAACTCTTAGCCCCTTATCTGCACCATGTCTGCTGGAATGCTGCCATGCTTTTTGCCATGATGATAATGGACTAAACCTCTGAAACTGTAAACCAGCCCCAATTAAATGTTTTCTTTTATGAGAGTTTCTGTAGTCATAATGATTTTGTAGTCATAGTGTCTCTGTGGTCATGGTGTCTCTGTGGTCATGATGTCTCTTCAGAGCAATGGAAACCCTATCTAAGACAAGTATATAAGAACAGTGCCCACATCCTTAAGATTTATCTAGACTTGTCAATGCAAATTTTCCCGAGTAGTTTTTATGTTACCACTGTAGCATCCAGGGAGTTTAATCTGTGAATAAATCAAAAGTGAGCACTACTTCACCTCCCACAGAAAGATAAGTACAGTTTTAGAAAGCAGCACTCAAATTCACCTGAGTTTAAGGCAGTGAGGCATGAGATCCCATGCCTACATTTCAAATTTGGCAAGTGTCAGAGGCTCCAAAAAATATCAGTATGGCTGCAAAGGCAAAAACATTGAAAGAGAAAGTATGTGGCAAGAAAATCCTTAATCAGGAGCTGTGAAAATTGAAGAAAAAAAATGACTGAAAGAACACTTCAGAAGTTAAACAAGTTTTTGGTTTTGAGAAGGCATGATGAAGTGAACATTGATTTAGTTGGTCACCACAGATAGCAAAAAGTGACTAATGTGGGTCTATGGAGAATACTGGGTGAGTCAAAGCACTTGCCATACAGTATGAGGACCAGAGTCTGCATCTCCAGCACCCTCATAAATACCAAGCAAGGTTGGTAACCTGACTAAACCTGACTGTATACCAATCTTTAGAGACAGAGACAGGGTATCTCCTGATTGAACTGCCTAGCTAGACTAACACAATCAGAGCAATTGATGAGCTATGGGGTCAAGAGAGAGACCATGTCTGAATATGTACATTGAAGACATTGAAGAGCAAGCAAGGACAGTATGGCACATCAACCTCTAGTTTCTCTAAGGGAAGGGGGGGGAGCTAATATGTATTTTCTTGCTGCCTTTGGAAGTCCTGGCTATTTTTGTCTTCATTGTGATGACATATAAAAGCAACAGAAAGGAGGGGGAATTTCCTGTGCCCCACAGTTCATGGTTCATCATCCATCAGCTGGAAAAGCAACAATGGTGGGAGAAGCTTCAGGTTATGTTATGGGAGGTCACCTGCTTCCATCTTGGCCAGTCAATAAACAAAGATCTCATATGCCATATCTCTTAAGCCTTGCCCTAAAGCTGTATGTCTGCCTCCCAGGCTCCATGTCTAAAAGGTTCCAACATCTCTCAAAACAGCACAGCCAACCAGGGACCAACTCCGCAAACATATGAGCATGTGGAGATAATTTCCCTTCCAAACTACACAAGAAGCATTAAATGGGCTTCCCAGAAGCCTTGGAGAGACACATCCATCCTTATAAAACAACTTCCTCCAGAGCAATGTGTTCCAACCCCTGTCAGATATTCAATGCTACTGGTGACACTCTTGTAGTGTTCAAATAATAGCCAAATTTGCCATTGTATAGTGCTGATTTTGCAATAATTTGAACTACTCACATTTATGTCTTGATGACTTTTTGGTTTTAATTCTATTTTTTTTAGGAACTGATAGAACAAATCTTGTTACTTTAACACATGATTAAGTTTTCAAAATTCTAGCAGATTGTCGACATTTGCTGTTTGGTGAGAGAAATTAACTCCAATGACTATATCAAGCAAACTTTTATGACTCCAGTGTCATCATGAGCCAGTGAGGATCTTGAGAGTTATTTAATTCTAAACAGCTTAGCATTCCTTGCTGTAATTTATGTCTTTTCTGAAACATGGAAATTTCAAGATCAATTTATCAGAAAAGAGAGGAGAGAGAGATGGAGAGGAAGAGAGAAATTGAGAGACAGACAGACAGATAGACAGACAGACAAAATGTAACCATCAGTTGCTTGTCCTTAAAGTGGCATGCCCTTCAGAGTTCTGGCTATAACCTAACTGTAAAGGATTCTGAAAAGTTAGAAACCTATTTAGATGTCTGGTTAGCTCTCAATTTATTGTGTACTACATGGTTTCATCACAGCTCTGTAAATTTTAAAATTAATTTAAATTGTTTATTGTCTCTTTTTGAATTTCACATTATACATCCCACTCATCTCTCCCTCTCCTCCACCCACCCACAACAGAAAAAAATAAATCTGATTGTAGAAGTTGTAATGTGCCATAGTGTGTTCCACAGTATACCCTTTCCTCCACACTTCTTTGCCTGCAAATGTTCATTACAATGCCTCATTGGTCTGGTACAAGGCCTCTGGCTTCTGCTACTCTATCAGCACTGGAACCTCACTGGAACTCTTCTTGGATATCCCATTGTTACCCTGTGTCATGGAGATCCTGTAGTTTAAAATTTGTAGGATTGGCCCCGTCATGTATTCTAGCAGGGTACATGTTGAGTTGGGCCAATTCAGAGTCTTGGATCTGGGCCTGAGAGATATCTAAGCTGGTTAGCCTGCTGGGTCTCCCACTTTCACCCCCTCAGGGATGGCTCACTGGCAAGCCCCACAACCAGGGGCAGCTATTCCCTGCTGTCTAGGCAAGGTGCAGGGCTAGCTCTTCTGCGTTACCAATGAGGGGCAGGATCAGTTTACCCATTCTCATGACCCCAGGGTCAGCTCTTCTATCTGACAGTGGTGACAGGGATGAGGGAGAAGGGCATCTCTTCCTTGTCTTAGTCACTGCGTGGTAGACAAGAAGCAGGGCCAGCTTTCCCTTGCTTTCTCTCAGGGCCTGCTCACCAATTCCCTGCCACCAGGGTTATCTCTACTGTGTTGCCCAGGGCCTGATCTCCTGAGTGTTACAGCTGATGAAGGGCAGGGACAGTTCTCCCTCTCTCATGATCCCAAGGCCAGGTCTCCTGCCTGTCAAAGATAGTGAAGGTGGAGGGAGGGGGGAGGAGGAGGAGTTATATGTCTCTCTTTTGCATACCGCCATACAAGAGATGAGTGGTAAGGGCAGCTCTCCCACATATCCTGGGGCTGGCTTACCTGCATTTCCCACAATGTGCAGGGGATGTTCTCCTGAGTTTTGCAGCTGCCTAGGGGTGGGGCCAACTCTCCTGCTCTTATGTCCCCAGGAACAGATCTTCCATGATGCCCAGGTAAAGGGTGAGGCCAGTTCTGCACAATCCTCAGACACCTACATGTCCCTGGGCAGCAGCCTAGAAGTGGTATATCTCTCTGTCCTTTGGTGGTAATAGACCCCTGCTGCTGTAGGGCCATGAACCAAGACATTGCCCTGGTAACAGCACAGGGCAGGAACCCACCATGTTCCCAGGTGACGACTCCAGCTACTCAACACCAGGTTTTTCCTCACTAGCCTTGAATCTCCTGCTTCTCTTTGTCTTCCATTTGTCCACCTCTCAATTGCTCCTCTTATCAGTGCCCAGAATCTCTGAGTGTCTGGGTTGTCTCAGGAGTAGTATCAGCAGTGCTACACCCAGGTCCTGCTTTATGGTGCCAGGCAGGAATTGCTTAGGCATGGTCTACTTTCCATGTGCAGTATTGGACTGGTAGTCATCTCAGACTAGCTCCCTCACGGGCCTCATGATAGCAGTTTGGTGGTCATCTCAGGCTTGCTTTTCATCCTGGATATCCAAGTGGCCCCTTGGGAAGTTCCCCTGTCTCGGGCTCACTTCTTCCCAGGGCCTGAGGTCCCAAGAGGGACAGGTATATAGGATTAGAGAAGTGCATGGAGACTGTGAAATCAATGTAAGTGGAGCTGTTTTAGACACTGGAGAGATGCTCAGTGGTTAAGAGTACACACTCCTTCTGTAGAAGGGCTGACTGTGGTTCTTAGAACACACATTGAATGGCTCACAACTCCCTGTAACTCGAGCTCTAGAATCCACTGGCCTTGGCAGGTACCAGTACCCACACACGGATAAATATATATGCACACAATTAAATCTTATGTAATAAAGCAAGTCAAGCTGCTTCATTCAGGACTCACCATCACTGGGGATTCTGATTCATGAGAGCCATAACAAATTAGGTATTTCCAATTCACCAATGTAAATATTCAAACCTCTACTTTGGATTTCAGCAAGACACCTCCCTCACCAAAAAAAAAAAGAAAAGAAAAGAAAAGAAAAGTTTGTTTCTTTCCAGCCTAAAATTTTAGCTACTTGAGTAATCACACTATAGACTTTATTTTATTTCTAGCTGTAGTTAGTTTGATGTATAATTAATTATTTAACTAATGATAGTTTTAAACCCTATAACAGCATGACATAAAATACAACAATTTTGAGGATAGGCTTGTTGGTATAAGCAGGTAATCCCAGCACTCAGGTGTCTAAGACAAGAGAAGAGTATTGAGAGAAGATTTTTTTTTTTAAAGATTTATTTTCATGTTTCATTATGTTGGGGATTGGTGTCAGGGAAATATGGGCAAGAAAGTGCGAGTGCCCTGGGAGGACTGTGTGGTGTATGATGCCCTGGAGTTGCAAGGAGTTGTGACCATCCGCCCCCTGTGCTGGGGAGGGAGAGGTATGAGCTCAGTAAGTACAAGATTGAGAGCTTTAAGCTAGCCTGGGTTACATAATGAGACCCTGTCTCTATAAAACACACACCACACACCACATACATACACACCACACACCACATACACACACAGCACACACACATACACACTACACAATACATGTATGTATATACACCACACGCACACACACCACAGAAAGATAAAGAGAGAGACAGAATTTGAAATCATTAGTATCAAAAGAATAGTTAATGTCTCTCACATCATTATCTCGCAATTCTTCCATCTTGTAATGTTACTCTAGAGTATAATTACAGCTTGACATCTTTCCTTACCACTAAGAAGAAAAGGAAATATCTATATGAAATCAGTGAGGAAGCCACATGGGGATCAGCAAGTTATTGAGTCTCTTCAAGGTCCCAATACAGCAAGTTAGCAAGAAAAATATTAAAAACATTGTATTTATCTTTGGTAGATAGAATAAAGTCTAAATCTCTAAAAGTAAACTGAGCACATTTTCCCACAGAAAATTGCACAGTACAGTGTCTTTAAAATATATAATTTCATTATTAAAGGCACACAGCAACTTTACATATTCATGGAGTACATTGTGAGTTTCAAAGGTCTATATTATGTATAATGATGACCTTGGGCATCTGCTATTTCTTTGTGTGGGGGAAACTCAAAACCTCTCCCCCCATCCACTTGCCAAGAATACTGTCTTTTTGACATGAGTAGAGACTGAGAAAAAATTTTGTTGTAGTTGTTGTTGTTTTAATTTATACATCACAAAGAGTAGTGGTGACACCTAAACAGAAGGTGCTGTTGACCCCACTTTTAGTACAAAACCAGAGCTCCCTTGGTCATAACTGAAGCATCAACTTTGCTGTGTATGTAAAAATAGACTTGTTAAATGGATCTCTTCTGTACATGGCAGATTTGCCCTAAACACATATCTGCAGATAAGTTGCATTGGCCATTTGCCCCCAAGAGGAGCCATATTGTGCTTGGATAGTTAGCATTGATCATTCAGTTCTGGCAAAGAAATGGAAGTCTCCCTGGAAGCTGAGAGCTGTCACTGTGTCGAGATTCTTGTTAAATTAAGATTATCCAGCCCCACTGAGGAGGAAAAGCCATTTGCATACTCACACTCTGAGATCTTAATTTTCCAGACAAGCTTTAATAACATTTTATACCAAGAAGCAAAACTACTCATTGCAATTCTTTCTCTTTTTTCCCCCACTGATACTATATAAAAAAATAACTGAAAAATGTGGCCCCAAATATTCTTAAAAGTTTCTAATTTTCAAAGTGTTTCACATTGTAGATATTTAGCTTTGCAAAGAGAGTTGGGGGCAGGGAAATACATCCAATAAATACTCAAGTGTGAAAACAAAAATAAATCATATTTTATATTGTGCCCACCAGGTAGTTCTCATAGTAAATATAAATTTTATGAGTTAATATTCTAGGCAGTATTGTGTTTACAATAAAGTATGAGAAACCTTTAATTTTGGAATACTACCAAATTCAATATAAAGTGTACATTTTGTATAAATAAATGTTTAGTAATAGTAAATCCCTCTTTTACTTGCTATTTTAAGGAATCATGTTCAAACAACATTTTACTTCTATTTTTGGCTATTAAATTGTACTATATCAACTAAATATTAATACAAAAATGTCTTCTAATGTAAAACTCTTCTTTTTTTCTTTTCTTTCTTTTTTTTTTTGGAAATAGGTTCAGAGAAAATGTTATACTGTCTGTTGTTATTGGGTCTCACTTGTTGACAAACTAGCACTTTTTATGTTCATTCTAGTAGGAAACATATTCAAACATTTCATTGCAGATATTTTTTTATTTCATTGGTTTTAATGATCACCAAAATATTTTATGTAGAAGATACTCCTTTGATCTTCACTTTATCTGAGCTTGTGTGGCAATATTTATACTCTGGGATTTGCAAGAAAAAGAATGTGCTATTTGTAGTTTTGGGTCTTGTTACTGGAGAAAAGTCCCAATCCTACATGACAACTGAGCATTGAAAATGCTGCCTGCCTGGGTCTCTGTGCCAGCAGTGATGCATCACTGGGTTAGCTGCTAATTGGCATTCACTCTGTACTTTGCTTTCTGTATAAGAAAACCACAAGTCTACACACTATTGAAATAAGACACTCTTCGCTGAAAACCCGATCATCATGAAGCTTGTTCAAAATCACAAGGAAGAACACATGAATGCATTAAGTAGAGTGGATTTTGCATAAAACTATGAATGCAAATAGACAAGGATTACAAATGAATATACAGCACATCCAAATAGTTCATTAAGACTCAAGATAGTATGTCACTGTTTTTCTAGTTATAAAATTATATTGAAATCTCTCATAGGATTGTTGTTATTCTCTTTACATGGTACAACAGTACAATCTGATTTGCTTGTAGTTAATAATCCTGGGAACATGAAGATATAGCCAGGGAGGTGTTTGCAAAATGACTGTAGTGCCCCTGGCATGGCTGCGTTGTTCTTTCTTTAATACAGACTTTCTCTTTGTACTTGCTCTACTCACTTGCTCAAAATCAAATTCTTTGCAGATGTCATGACTAAACTATTAAGTGCATGCAAATTTAATTTTATCTGTAAACAAACATTAAACTGTGTATAATAAGCATCCAGAGAAGATTTCAAACAAAATAAATACTATTCATGAGAAGAAAGAAGAAATTGAAACACACATATCTGCCACCATTCATCCAAATGAACAAACTTCTTCCAGGGTACTTTGAAGCAGTTTTTAAAAGTTCCTTTCTAAGCAGTATTTTCAACTTTAAAACTTCCATATTTAAGTATCATTACCTATACAGGCATAAATCCTTTCTCATGTTAATAACACTCATAACCCAATGCTGTTCGTACATCCATTACTGCAGATTAACAATTAAGAAAAGGTTAGTAACTGGCAAATGTTTTATTTCATGAGGTGGAATAAAAATTATTCTCCTTCAATCATATTTTCTAAAACAATAGGAAATAATCATTATTGAGACACAAAGACAATTGTTATGTACTGAATTTCCTGTTTTCAGCATTCAAAACTAGATATAGACCTTCCATTTTAAAGAACAGCATCATCTAGTCACCAACCACAATGGCAGCTCTCATTGTTGGGCAATATTTGATAAACATCTTCCTCCCAAAAATAAGAAATTGAGAGCTAAAAGGGCCACTCAGTATGCAAGAGCACATATTGGTCTTCTAGAAGAACCCAGGTCAGTTCCTCACACCCACATCAGGAGGCTCATTATCACTTGCTACTCCAATTCCAGACGACCTGATACCTTCTTCTGACCTCTGCAGACACTCATATGCACATAAGAGAGGCACACATTACACCCTACCAACACACACACACACACACACACACACACAGAACAAAATTAAATTAAAAAGAGAAATTTCTTCTATTTCATTTAACCAAGTAACCACATAAATTATACTTTCTGGGATGGGAGGGAGAAAATAGGTTCTAAGAGTGTGCTCTGCTTTTGCCTAGGACCCTCATTAGCTTTTCAACAACCTATGTCCTATGTCGGGAAGTTTACAATTGCTTGTAACTCTAGCTCCAGGAAAATCTGATGTTTCTGTTCTTAGCAGGCAACTGCACTCACCTATTTGCTTGTGCGCATACAAAACACTCACACACCTAAATAAACATAAATAAATAAAATCAATCTTAAAAAATTTTCTGTTGGTAATCAAATGGATGTTAAAAGTAGTTACAAAATGAACGGAGAGAAAAGACAACCAAATTTGATGCCAAAATGATTAACCTGCAGACACTAGATCCTGCAAAGAACTGCTCTTTTATAAAACACACACACACACACACACACACACACACACAAGCACACACGCACCAGAGATAATCAGAAGGAAATGTTGACATTATTAAATACACGAGGGGACTGGGGGTTGATCAGCTCATGTACTACTAAGCATCAGAATAACATTGGGCACATAAAAGATTCAGAAAGAAGCTAAATCACCGCTCTGGAACTAGCAGTCAATAATATGACAACTATAAAAGGCCCATTTGGAATTCAGAGATCAAAAAATAGTTGTAGTTTTGCAGTCCCATTAGGAATCAGTCTGGAACCACTTCCTTCTTTATGACAACATTCAACTGTGTGCTTTAGATCTCCCGAACAGAAAGCATAACGAGCCTCCACAGTGCTACACTACCTGCCAAGAAAACAATCCATCCTCCGGAAGCCCCAGTGACAATATTCCTCAATGCTCAGTGAAATAACATAAAAGTGTTCGAGTGTTGTCATTCAAAAGCTCACCACCGCCCCCCCCCCTTACAATCCTCACTGGCAATCCCAAGGAAGCTAATGAGGGAAAGGCTGAAGCACACAAAGGAATCCTTGGCATGAAATTCAGAAAAATAAAAAAATTAAAATGAAAAGAAGTAAGTCAATAAATTGATAACTACCTGACAAAAATGACCTTGTGAAGTGTCAAGCAATGCCTGTTGTGGCCCAGCAGCAGCACTGGAGAACTCAGAGGAGGACACCCAGGGCTTTGATTCCTTGCCCAGTTAATGCCCCATCTGTCCTTACAATGATTACTGTCACTGCATGTATGACTAAATAATCTCTGAGTAAATAAATCTGATAATTACCGCAATACAGATAAAAGCAGGGATTTTATTTTCTGTCTTTTTTTTACCTTATTTATCTCTTTCATTAACTATTTTTTCTTATGTTTTAGAACATTTATTGGGAGAGATATGTGTCACAGCATATGTGCACAAAGATCAGAGGACAATCTGTGGAAGTCAGTTCTTTCCCTCCGCTAAGTAGTCTCCAGGGGTCAAACTCAAGTTGGCAGGCTTAGTAAGGAGTGCCCTTGCCCATTAAGGTATCTTGCTAGCCATTCTTTATTCTTTTTCCATTAAACATAAATGTTAATTTTACCTTTAGATCATTAAAGTTTTAAAATTTTCCCAGGAATATTTCAGGGTCAATATTTATGACCCTGAAAAGGTGGGTCCCTCATGAGGCAAGTTTGTGAGGCATGTTTTAAAATTAGTGGTTGAAATGAGTGGGCACAAACCTTTGTGAGCAGTGCCACTCCTGGGCAGATGGTGCTGTGTATTTAATTAGTAAAACAAAATAAAACAAACTGGCTGAATAAACCAGGAAGAGCAAGGCAGTAAGCAGCATACCACAATGACCACTGCTTCATTCCTGAGTCGATGTTACTGTCTTGAGTTTCTGCCCCGACTTCCTTTGATGTTGCTTGGACTGAGGTGTGGAAATGGAAATGAAATAAATGTTTTTCTCCCCAAACTGCTTGTGGTCTTGGTGTTTTATCATAGCAATAGAAACGTTAACTAAGACAGACATGTACATTTTAAAAGATTTGTTTTATTTTCAGTTACATATGTGTATGTGTCTTTGTGTGGGTATGTGCATGGATGAGTAAAAGTCCCTAAGAAGTCCAGAAGAGGGCAGCAGATCTTGAGTTGGAGTTACAGATGATTGTGGGCTGCCCAGTATGGGTACTGGAAACTTAATGCTGGACTCCTCACCGGGCCAGTGTGCTGTCCTTGCAGTTGGGCTATCTTTCCACCTGATGGCATATACAATTTTAGTAGCCTGAGTGAGAACATGGGAACATGAAAAATGTTTTGAACCCGAACGACTCTTAATGACTGATGAAGGATACCCCAGGTAAAATGTGTGTGTGTGTGTGTGTGTGTGTGTGTGTGTGAGAGAGAGAGAGAGAGAGAGAGAGACAGAGAGACAGAGAGACAGAGAGACAGAGACAAACAGACAGACAGAGACCAAGAGAGAGACAGACAGAGAGAACCCATCAATGGAATGGGAATGAGAACACTTAGGGACAAAACACTGCATCGCCTCTATCTCAGAACTTTATAGAGACCATGTATGTGTCTTTTACTGTGGGTTAACATGGAAGTGCTGTCACATCTTTGTTTCTTTTATTGCATCCAGCTCCCCACACCCTCCTCAAATGGTAGTAGAAAACATAAGCCTTTGCGAACTACTATCAGGATGGTTACACAGAGTTTTGGTTGATAGCTTTCATTCTTATACATACCAGACTATATCAGCTATACATCAGAATCTTGACTTCAGAACTTTATATACCCTTAAATTAGTCCTAATGGTTAAAATTTTTTAAAGGACACTAATGGATTCTATGAAAATTAGAGAACCAATACACTATAAAAAAAAAGTATTATTGTATACTTAATGAAAGTTTATTGGATGCTTATATACTAAATATCATTCTAGCTGCTAAACATCACATAGCAAATAAAGCAAAGTTTTTGCCTTCATTGTCCTTGTGTTATGGTAAGATAGATAAATAATAGAAAAATAAATAAAAGGCATAGATACAATTTAAGTAATAGTAAACAAAATGCAAAAAAAAAGAGAGAGAAAAATAAAAGAGGTAGATACAGTGATTTTAAATGGGGCCCTCTTTGCACAATTGTCTGAGGAAAGTAGTGTTCTGGTGTCCCTTCTCTGAGAGCTTTTTCTGGACATAAAAATCAAGTGTAATTTCAACCACAGAGCCTTAAACTAGAGAATAGCCAGGGATAGAGCCTATGGGGATTTTGGGGTATTTGGTAACCACTTGGATTTTTCTATTTGAAAAATGGTATGATACATTATATAGAGATTAAACAATAAATTATCTAGGACAGAATTTAAGAGCCCAATAGGAGGCTATGCAGAAATTTAAATGAGAGATATTGGAAACTTAGGTCACAGTGGTTAAAGTGAAGGTTGTGAGAAATAATTCAGTTCTGCATAGATTTTGAAACAAGAGCAAGCATCTATTTAGACTTGTGACATAAGGTAAAGATATTACCCATGGGGATCTCAAAGTTTTGAAAGATCAGACTTCTTTACTACAAACTATCCTGTAATATTATGTCAAAATACATGTAGCAAAAAATAGATAAAACTGAAAGGAGAAATGGACAGGACCACATTACACTCCCCTAATAATAACTGATAAAATTAATGAACTACAGAATTAACAAGCACATACAGAGCAGTGTTCCTAACCAACTTGGCAAAATTAATATTAATTGAACTTACAGCAAACAACTGTAGAATACCAATTTTTTTCTATAATTACATATGAGATGTTCCTCAGGATAGACCATCTGTTGAACCATAAAAATAATTCTCAAACTACTTAAATCTTTCAAGATGTTTTATTCAGCCTCAATGGAATTAAATTAAGACAAACCATGAAAAGGCATCTAGAAATGTCCTCAGTTTGGCAGTGTTGATGTGAAACACGGTTCTCACCCCAAGAAAAGTAAGAGAATTTATTATAGGCCAAATGTGAGTAGCTATGACTCTAGAACACAGAATCCAGTTGCCCAAATTATTAAGTTAAATTGGTTTAACATTTTATGAAGTTTAATAGTCATTGTACAAGAGAAAACAAGGATCAAGATTCTTTTTTCAGGTATATTTAAGGGAACATATCAGGAGTCATCAGGGAGAAGCTGAAAACTAGCAGGTGATGTCCCTGTGTGTAGATTAAAATCTACAACAGATTTCCAACTAAAGACAAGGACCAGAAGAATTTCACTTTAGGAAAGATTCCTGATATTAATATGCTTTTCCTCTTATTATTAAATACATGTAACAATCACTAGGTATAAGCCTACCCTTTTGAGCAGATCTCTTCAGAACACTTAAAGTGTACTGTCTTGTAGCAATACTATATAGACAAAGAGGTGACTTTTTAATTCTTAATGATGATCCTATAAGAATTTCTAAATTTATAGTTATTATTAACCTCGTTTCTGAATAGTCAAAATGACAATGAGAACTCTGCCAGTCTTCAAGTGTCATGAGTTAATTGCTTCTGAGATAGGAAGCAAGACTTTTCTATGAAGAGTACCTTCCAAGAGCTTGTAAAACCATTAACCAGAGGTCATAAAAAAGGAACTGTCGATTAACTATAAGTGCAAGGACAGAAGATAAAATATTGACTGTGTTTATTTATTCAAAACTTCACTGACACTTGGTCACAAAAAGTTATAGTTTTTAACTCTCCATTAACCTGTAGAACTGTGACAGATAATGAATATTTAGCCAGATAATTACTCCTAATGGATATGCAAATAAACATTCTCTGTTGTAAAATTCTTATTCGATTTATGATTTGAATTTATGGTGAATTTTTTTACCATGTGAAATGTATTCTGAAAGAGGTATACGTGCCGAGGACAAAGAGAAGAGTGAGGCCTTACCCCCTTTCTTCTTAGACAATCCTTACCCCCTTCCTTAGAAGCCCTTTTCCTCCCCCTTTTCCAGAGAACTTTCATATGAAACTTCTTAAAAAGAACTTAGAAATAAAGACAAAAATCACTTTTCAAAATGTCCTTTTTCTTTCTGCAACGTCATCTAGCAGGCTGGGAGTTAAAGCTGCACAGATCCTGTGGAGAAAAAACAAAGGACACATTACTTAATCTCCTGCTGTTTTAAGATGAGGTGCTGAACAATTTCTCACCTCAGAGAAACTCAGAAGGCAGGTCAGCTACTGAGGCAAAGTGACTTAGACTTGAGATAGGTCAACATTTTATTATTATTCAGCAACCCTAAATATTTTACCCCTAATACTGCCTCAAGAAGAACCAAGAACAAGAAAGAAGTGCTGGGGCTGGCCCCCAGAAAGAACATTAGGAAGGCTGGGTACAACGAAGTGAAGAGAACTCTAATATAAGGGTTCCATGCTGTATGATGATATCCTTAGCTTTTAAATAAGGTTTCACATGATAGTCATGTTGGAAATTAATTTGTATGTATTTAATACTTGTGATATTTATAAAATTCACAATACACAATAACTGGAGTAGAAGAATATGTTCTTAATGTAGAAATGGACACACAAGAAAATTGTAAAATTAATATATTCAATGAAGAATTACAAAATGCTTTTCCTTGATACTGGAAAAAATATACTTGTATTCAACATTGTACTAGTTACAATGGTACAAGTGTTCTGTGTAATACATAGACAATCTCTTTCAATACTCTTTCATTCACAAAAAATGCAAATGTAATAATTAGATGCTATAAGTTAAGTCAATTAACTAAAACATTTTATTAATTTGCTAGCAATCAATTAAAAAGCAATCAATAAAAAAATCAATTTATTTTATGTTTGAAGCATAAAATAAATCCATAGAAAAATATTAGAACATCATTTGTGAAAGTATCTAACAAGATACAACACATAGGCAGTTTTGAAAAAAAATGAAAGCCTTATACATTAATACAATGAAACTTCTCTGATTTAAATTTTAAAATAAGGATGTATAGATATTGTGCTCATAGAATGGAAGGTCCAGTATTGTCCAGTTGTCAGCTTAACACAGATTTATTGTACTTTAAAAATAATCTCAGAAACAACTTAAAAGAGAAAGTTGTTTTTGATTTCAATGTACAGTTCCAACTCATAGTCCATCATTGAAGAGAACTCACATTGAAGAGAGTCAGTCACATCACATTCCCAGTGAGTTGGGCCTTCCCATTTCAATTAACTTAATTATGACAATCTCCTCAATACATACCCACATGCCAGATCAGGGCAATCCTTCTTGTGACTCTTCTCCGCTTACTCCAGGTTGTGTCACACTGACAATTAAAGCTAAGCATCACTGTCAGCCTGAGATCATATCCTTTATGATTGGTTTCTCAAGAGCATCCTGCCTAATTCATCTGCAATCAAGCATACATGATTTTTGTTTGTTTAGACTTGAGTCAAGCTCCAGTACATTTAAAACTGAGTGGGAAATATATAGATAGACAAATTTTATCTGGAAGTTGGGATTGCTTTAATTCACATATTTGCTTAAACCCTCAATAGTTTCACTACATAGCTCTACCAACTTAGTAACTAGAATGGGTGGTCAGGATTTGAGAGGAGTTAAGTGCAAAAACTGTTCTTTTTTGGTTCAGTTAATTTTCAGGGATGGAACCCTGAATTGTCTAGGAAAAAATGATTTGTGTTTCTTAAACTCAAATATCTGAGTTCTTTTTACAATCTATGCTGAATCCATTTACTTCTCCTTCAGCTTGTTCCTTTTTCCAGTGTGCATGGGGAAATTGCTTAAACCAGAATATCTAGTGTCTACTTTATAATACCAGCTGAAATCCAGGCCCTTCTGCAAGAAGTAAACAAGCTTTGAAGCTCTGAGAGCTGGATCATTACTACCACAGATGCTTTCAATGGACAAAAGGCCTGATAATTTAATGCCTACTTGCCACGCCTAGGGGGAAAATCCTAAAACCCCAGACATCTTGGCATAATTTCTTTGACTTTGCAAATTCTTCTCTCAGAAGAGAACATGGACTGAGGTAGCAAAAAAGAAATGTTCCAGACGTGTATTTATCATCTGGTCTATTTACTTTGCCTTTTGAGTCAGGGTGAATGACAGCTGGGCTCACAGGATAGAAGAGTCTATAAGCCTAGTCTTTACATTGGACTTCACTATGGATCTTGAAATGATGCTTAGAACATGTTTATTCACATTCACCTGGCTTCTTTCATGAAAGATGAATTTTAGAGTAGAATAACAATTTATTCCTCTAATTCTCATGCCTTCATATGATAATCCATTTAGCAAATATGAATTCACATTAATGTAGAAGAGGAAATCAATAAAACTCTAAACGGCTATTCTCAGGCTCATTTTTTAAATATGTCTCTTGGTTTGTTTGGAAAGAAATGACTTTCACACTGCCAATGTGCAAGGAAACCATTGCTTTATGATTGGGTAAAAAAGTTAATGAGACGACACATGCAGCAACCAATCATCTGTGAAGGATTGCCTCCTCTCAGTAATCAGTGGTTTGCTTTCAATGTTTGGTTAATTTTTCCTGCTGTGATTGAAAGTGTCTCTCTTACAACCCAACTGCAGGATGCTATATGTTACTAGCAAGCATTCATAGTACTACCTACTGGTTTTGAAATTGAGTTTGGTTACCATATCATGTGTTCTATTTCTGCACAACATCATGACCAAGATGCAAGTTGGGAAGGAAAGGGTTTATTGAGCTTACATCTCCATGCTGCTGTTCATCACGAATGGAAGTCAGGACTGGAACTCAAGCAGGTCAAGGAACAGGAGCTAATGCAGAGACCAAGGAGGAATGCTGCTTACTGGCTTGCTTGCTTCTCCTGGCTTGCTCAGCTGGCTTTCTTATAGAACCCAAGACTACCAGACCACAGATGGTACCACTCACAAGGGGCCCTCCCCCCTTGATCACTAATTGAGAAAATGCCTTACAGCTGGATCTCATGGAGGCATCTTCTCAACTGAAGTTCCTTTCTCTGTGATAACTTTAGCTGTGTCAAGTTGACACACAAAACTAGCCAGTACACCATCTTAAACAGTGTTATTATGGCAATTGTATAACAATTTGCTTGTAGTTAACAGTCTCATTTTTGTACCTTAACTGGGGGAAGGGGAAGGTTGGGAAAGAGGAGTTTCAGACTGCTGGTTAATCTCTAGCCTGGAAGAAAAGACCCATAAACCTCTCAAAGTCATTGAACTAGAGTCATTTAGTACTAAAACAGAAGACAGAATAGTTATCCAAACTAAATCTTGTTCCTCTCGCTAACAATGGAGGATTATAGCATAAATGTTTTCCCCAAAGTCATCCACAGTGTGTGTCTAAATTCAGTAACTAATTTCTTTCTGCCGCACCTTTTATAACTTTTATATAAAAAAGGAACCCACCATCTGACAGTGGGTTAATATCCAAAATTTACAATGGACTCAAGAAGTTAAATACCAACAACCCAAATAACCCAATTAAAAAATGGGATATAGAACTAAAAATAAAATTCTCAGCAGAGGAATCTTGAATATCTGAGGAGCATTTAAAGGAATGTTTAACATCCTTAATCATCACGGAAATGCAAATCAAAATAGCTCTGAGCTTCTATCTTGTACTCATCAGAATGGCCAAGATCAAAAATTCAAGTGACAGCACATGCTGACGAGGATGTGGAGCAAGGAGAACACTTCTTCACTGCTGGTGGAACTGCAAACTTGTACAATCACTTTGTAAATCAATTTGACATTTTCTCAGAAAACTGAAGATAGTTCTACCTCAAGACCCAGCTATACCACTCCTAAGCATGTACCCAAAAAGATGCTCCAACATCCCACAAAGTCACTCACTCAACTATGTTCATAGCAGCTTGATTTTTAATAGCCAGAAACTGGAAACAATCTAGACGTCTCTCAACTGAAGAACTGATAAAGAAAATGTGGTATATGTACACAATGGAATACTATTCAGCTATGAAAAACATCACGAATTGTGCAGGCAAATAGATGGAATTTGAGAATATCCACCTGAGTGAGGTAACCCAGTCTCAAAAGGACATGCATAATGTGTACTGACTTATAAATTGTTATTAGCCATAAAGTACAGATAACATGTTACATGCCACAGACCCAAAGAAGCTAATCAAGAAGGAAGGCCCAAGAGAGGAAGCTTGAATCTCACTTATAAGAGGGAATAAAACAGTCATAAGAGACAGATGGCAGGAGGGAACGAGAAGTAAGGGAGGATGGGGAGGGCAATGGGGGGATTCAGGATCAGGTGTGGGGAAGGACAGGAGAGATGGCCAGATGGCCATGAAAATGAATGGAAATCTGCAACTGATGGGAGTGAGGAGGTGGGGGACATATCCAGATGGAGACTGAGAACTGGGATAAGGGAGACACCCAAGAATTAATGGGGGTGACTGCTGTGACTCACTACGTTGGGGATATGGAACCTGAAGAGGCCACCTCCTGTAGCCAGACAGGAATCCCAGTGAAACATCAGGGATACAAACCTACCCACAAAACTTTCAACCCAAAATTTATCCTGTCTCCAAGAAATGCAGGCACAGGGGATGGACCAGAGACTAAGGGAAAGGCCGACCAGACCCAACATGAGACCTATCCCATGGGCAAGCACCAGACACTAACACTTTTAATGATCCTCTGTTATGCTTGCAAACAGGATCATGCTGTCCTCTGAGAGGCTCCATCCAGAAGCCGACTTAGATACAGTGGCCCACAGCCAAACAGTGGATGGATCTTGGGGACACTTATGGAAGAAAAGGAGAAAGGATTATAGGGTCCAAAGGGGATAGGAACTCCACAGGAAGACCAACAGAGTCAACTAACCTGGATCCTTTGGCCTCTCAGATACTGAACCACCAACCAAAGAAACACAGGCTGGACCTAGGCCTCTCCACACATATGATCAGATTTCAGCTTGACCTTCATCTGGGTCCCAAAAAATGGAAAGGGGGCCATCTTAAAAGCTGTTGCCTGTGTTAGGGATATGTTCTTCTATCTAGGCTGCCTTGTCTAGCATCAATGTGAGAGGAAGTGCCTAGCCTTGCAGATACTTGAAGTGCCAGAATGTGGGGTGTACCCAGGGGGCACCCACTCACTCAGAGGAGAAGGGGATGGGGATGGGGATGGGGATAGGGATGGGGAAAGGGTTGTGGGCAAGGGTGATAGGGAGGGGTCCAGTGAGAAGGATGTACAATTAATAAGTTTAAAAAATTAAATTTAATTTACTAAAAAGGAAAACTGGGAAGGTGGTGGCATGAAGTGTAACTATTGTAAAATTATTACAGCAATCTCTGCACCGCTTTATGTTAGTGGACTCTCCTTAGATAGTATGAATGTTTCGATTTTTGGAGATAAATTGCCAGATACAGTTCTCCTGAAAGTTATAATTTTGGCTTTTTATTTTCCTGTTAATGGACAGAGAATTTATTTTGAAAATTTAAATTTTGTTCTTGTAATTTATAACTTATCATCTAGAATTTTACTGTTGTTAAAAGCTCTTTCTTTTGTTACCAGGAAACATTAACCTTTCATTACATGTTTAGGGTCATTTTAATAGGCTTCGTCTTTATTTCCTGGACCCACATCTTTTTAAATACTTCAGATTTCATTGTTTAAGAAACAAATGGTTTTACAAAGTTAGACTACCATCATTTGGACTGGTAACCATTTCGTGCAAATTTGAAAATTTTTTTCCCTCTAAGTGCCTCGCACTGGGATTAAATTTGATATGTCTGCTCTCAGCTTTTCTTTTGATATCACTAATGATTTTGCTAAATTATAATGTTAGAACTTTTATTCAAACATTTAATAAGACAACTCAGTAGCTTTAGATTTTTTAATATTGCTTAACATCAGTTGCTTCTACACTAAGATAATAAAAATAAAATACAGAAATTTCTGATATTAAGTATAATATGCTTGTGAGCTTTCATAATATTTCTCAACTCAAAAGGGATAGAAGTTTAATCTGAAGTCAAATTATTATGGACCATGACTCATGAGTAATCTTTAATATATCAGAAATGCTAAAGCTGAAGTGGTTTTATGCTTTATAAACCAAGACACTTTCCAAATACATTGATAGAAGAATTCTGTAGGTGGGTCAAAATAAAACAGGAATCCTGTGCTACGAACCACAGATGCTCTCTAATGACACGCTTAGCGTCTCTGTGGAACATAAGAAAAACCTATTAAGTCAGTGTACTCAAAAGGATTTTGGCAGTTATAGAACATTAGGTCAGACACAGACAGACAAGGAAATCTTATACTTGATATTGCTTAAAGAGATTCACATTTTCTATGTCTAAAACATGTACAAGAATAAGAATTCGGTCATATTTAATAAATAAATTCATTTCATTTAGATGTAAAGTTTGCATGCTAGGAAAGCTATCAACTTGTTTTTAGGCCTCCCACATGCTCCTTATTTAAATGTTTCTGGCTGTTCAAGCAGCATAGCGTACAACAGGGTAGTGTGTTATTTATCAGTCAACAGGCATGCATTTGCATTAATTTGGCATATCTAAGCTGTTACAATGCATCATAAGCTTTAGGAATTAAGTATTCTTGAAAGTGAAATGTTAATGGTATTTTAAAGTGTTTTTTAACCATCTCTACACTTTGCCCCAGTGCATGGTCTTAGTACATAGAAAATTGTGGTAAATCCCAGGTAGATGGGAGGTATTATGGTTTGAATTTGATCTGTCCTCTAATTTCTCTAAGCTAACAGCTTCTTCATCAAGCAAGGAGATAGCAGGGAATGATGCCACATTTAGGAGGTAGAGCCTAGTAGAAAAGAGTGAGTTTACTTGAAGAAGTCCTACTAAAGACTAATGGGGCCCTGGTCCTAATTCTCCTTTCACTTTCTGGTCATCATGAAATGGTAGCTCTGTTCATCTATGTGCTTCTTGCCATGATGTTAGGCTCAAAGCATCAGGACCAAGTGACCATATACTGAAACCTCTAACATGACACACAATAAACTATTATTCTTTTTAGTTGATTTATGTACCAGCTAAAGGAGAAGGTTCTGTGAAGTCATATTGGCACAATCCAGAGGAAGGTGGTCGTCAGGTACTAGAACAAAGGCCAATTCCACACACGGGGTTTCCAAGACAGGATCCAAGAACAAGTCTTAGAAGTAAAGAGTGAACAAACACGTGGTTATCAAGAAAGTCTGTTAACCTCTTGAGAAATCAATGTCAATCTTCAAATATCCTTCTGGGCCGACGAGGCTCAGCGCAGAGTGCTTGGGCACCAGGAGAAAGGTGTGAAATAGTGGGGTCCTCATATGAGTGATATTCAATTGTACGGAGACATTAAGAGAAGTAGATTCCCAAGCCCCCTCATTTCTTCTCCCTGAAATATTTTGCCCAATCCTGGCTTCCTTGTTTTATTCTCTCGGCTGCAGTTGTTGAATCTTAGTCACCATGTTCAGGAAGTCCTTAATGCCTGCCGTTGTAGATGAGAGTCCACTGCCACCTGGTTCTCTAACACGGTACCCACTTCAATACCACCCTTTACCATCATTCTGGAAAATCGAAATTTCTTTCTCTGTTCTGCAATGAACCTTTTCAAAGTGGGAGCAATATCTATTTCACCATGTAGGCACAGTGAAAGAACATGAAGGCACTTGCTTGTTAAAAGAGAAAATTCAGAAGAATAAACATGTTGTCTAGTTTTTTTTTTCTAATAACTCTTTGTTCTCTAATGTGTAACATAGAATAGAAAATGAAGCGCTGATAAGGAAATTAACTAGGGATTTTCTGTCACTCCTCTGTCATGCACAGTTGGATGGTTCTTCAAACACAAACTTAAACTAAGAACTGTCTTTTCCAACTCACGGGAGCATTGTACGGATCACCTGAAGCATTTCTGTGAAGTGTGTAGTAAAAAATCTGTGTATCAGGCATGCTATTATCACTGGAGGGGGGGGGCATCAATGCCATACACCAAATTACACTGAAATTCATTTCCAGAAGAAACAAATACAAAAATGATACTTTAATTTCCCTTAGTGTTGCACATGAGTTTAGGGATCAGTTTTACTGTACATCATCAATACACGGTTACTCAGCAAATGCTGGAATCACAACTTAATTCCTTAAATTAAAAACATTAGAATTTTGGGTGAAAGTGCAGGAGGCCTGGCTTTGTACAGATTTGACTAAAGGAGAGTCCTTTATGAATATATTCTGTTTTCACAGATTGCAGTCTTTGGAAGGAACTTGTTCAAAGCACATTCTTGAATTTTACAGTAGGCTTAGGGAAGCTTTTGAGACAAAGCTACAGAGTCAACAAGTTGGGTTTTGGGTTTTCCTGTTTGGAGTTTTTGCTTTCTTAGTTTGCTATGTGTTGGAGTTTTGTTTTGTTTTTTGTTTTTTTGTTTTTTCTTTTTCCTCTTATAGTATGTCTTTTCCTGTTGCTCCATTCATCAACTTTCTCAAGAGCAACAGAATGAACAAGATAAATACTTATTGGAAGTGGACTCTTTTAGACTAGCTTACAGGGTATAAGCTGGGTAGTTCAACAATAACCATGTCAGAGATGTTGGGAATTCTGTCTGTCTGCTCCACCCAAAACTAGATACTTCAATAGCCCCAGTCTGATGCTGAGACCCCATAGGATTCCTGGAGAGCTAGTTGCTTTCTGGTTTCTGGTTACAGTAATAGATGGAATAGCAGCAGCAGCAGCAGTAGCAATTACTTAAATGGACCCACCAACAGAAAAGGGAAATAAACAAGCAGCACACTTTTCCCTGGGACCTTTTCACATCTGGGCTGCTGCAAGTAGAAGATGCTGGCCGAATTAAGCCTTCCTGATAATTAGCTGACAGACCCATTCAAAGGGATGTCTCTTATTTGATTGTGGATCCAATTGAGTTGGGAATCCTCTTTGGTTTCTTTAGGGTCCATCACATCCCACTTGGCATTTCTGGAACCATTGGCAAATCACATGCTCAGCTTCATATTGGGAACCTAGATAATACAGGTTTCTTGCTTTCTCACTTAAGAGTGTCCTAAAATATTTTGAATGATCTCATTACTTCTTTGTGTATTTCTTCCAAAGAAGGTGAAATTAAGTTGATAGAGTAGTTAAAAAGTAACTTTGAAGGGAGAGGGAAGGAGAAGAGACAGAAGGAGAGGAGAGGAAAGGAGTGGGGAGAGGAGCTGAGAGGAGAGGAGAAGAGGGGAAGGGAGAGGAGAGAAGGGGAGAAAAGAGGAGGAGAGGGGAGGGGAGGGGAGGGAGAAAAGGAGATGCTCACCACGCAGAAACTTTTGTCATCAGTAGGTTTGAAGTCTAAGCTGTCAGTGGTATGGTGGTGTGGGTGTAGAGTTGGCCAAGGGTTCCAGAGATGCAGCAGTGAGTCTTCTCACAGTGAGTCTTCACAGCTCCACATGAAGTGTTAAGACTGCGTAGACAGAATCCTCAGCAGCCAGAAAAGCTGAATCTTTTCTGGGCTATTTATAGAAACAGATTGTTCTGTCATCAGGAACACATTTGAAACTAAGATCTTTCCTGAGGATTGTCCCTGTCCCTTCACTCTCCCCTGGGTGATTGCTTTTCTTCCAGAATCTATACTTTATAGATTTCTATATCAGAACCTAAAAACAATGTGAAACCATCCTATACTGTTGTCCTTTCTAGACCTTTCTCTTCCTTTCCCAAGTTCTCTCAAGTTAACTCCATGTCATCAAATCCCCAATCATAACAGCCTTAGACCCGAGAATGTCATGCCTGGCTTACTGTCACTTTAACAATCTTTCTGTTGTAACTTTGAGTGTTGCCAACCCTCATAGAAGTTTCTTTTTCAAATCTTAACATTTGTTTCATTATGTGCTCTCCTCTGGCATCATATTTTCTCCCCTAAACTATTTCTGCCATTCATTCCATTTCTATCAGAAACTGCTAATAACCAAAATTCCTCCAGAAGCCTAAATCCAAACACAGTGGCTTCTCATAGTATCCTTTATCTTCTCTGTACTCTCTTACTAAGGTTTCAACGTGTTTTTCCATCTTGTTTATGAATTGAAATCCTTTAATTATCGTTACTTTTCTTGTTTCTTCCCATCTTTCCTACAATTCCACTGTCCATCTTAATTTCTCCCTTTTACTGTGTATGTGTCAAAACACCAATCCTGGCTGTATCTAACTCTGCCTACTTCTACTTGGGGCCTGCTCACATGAACATTTTTTGAGAAAACCAATTAGTAGATTTGACTCACACACTCACAATCGATAACTTTACCTTGGTTGTTAATACCATTCAAACCGAACACTCAATTCCCTACTCAATTCATTCCCTGTTCTCGCCTATGACTCTTTCCCACTCCTCTTTTCCCCCTGAATCTTCAGACTTTTAATTCTGTTTCACCATCCTCATTCTCAGGTTGATTAACCAATCAAAAGAACTTCTTAAGTTCCTCTCATTTGTAAACACCATGTGTTCCATCTGTTACAACAGGACTACCTGTTCTTTGTGTTCAATTCTGCCATCCTTTGCTACTTAAGTACACCATTTCAACCAATTATCAGTTTTTAATACAAGAATGCTATCATTTCTTCCACATTAAAAAAAAATCACCCTTGACCCAACTTCCTTATCACATACTAGCCCCTTTCTCTTCTTTAGAAATTCTTTGAATAAATCAAAAATAGCTGCCTGCACACTGTTTTCTGGATCTTTCTTCTCTATAACTTATTTCAGTCACATTTACAATCTCTCATTTCACCACAACTGGACTTTTTAGTTCAACAGTTAGTATGTCCTAAATCAATGGTCATCTCCAGTTTTTATTTATGTGACCTACAAGCAGAGTTGAGAAAACTGATCTTTCTGTTCCTAGAAGTGCCACTTGACACCTTGACACTTTGTCCTACTAACTCACAGGCCAGCAGAAAACAATAGCACAAGGAGGTACTATGAAGTAGAAACTAAGGTTTCTTTAGAAAGTCAGTTATATTGAATGGTGTTTTGCTGGGGCAAACACGTGAAGGAGTGTTTTTTTTTTTTTTTTGAAGGGGACACAGGTGAAAGACTAAGGCAGACTCATGAAGGAACATTTCACTGAAGCAGACATAAGAGAGAAGATGTTCTGCTAAAGTAAACACTAGAAAGAACACGTGGTGAAGGATTATTTGCTAACAACATACATGTATTGGTCCATGTGGCATTGCATAGTTGTGTTCCATTTGGCAGGACTCCACAGATTCAGGCTGATTGGATGGATGCACATGCTGAGGCAAGGCACGTGGAGGATTCTGGATGTTTGGAGGGTATAAATAGGACTCATGGAGTGACAGAGAGAGCTTCACTGAGAGAGGCACAGCTGAGAACTACTAGTGTCCCTCCTGGTCCCTCTTGCTAACTCAAGCCAAGCCTGAGGCCTGGCTGTCTCTGCTATGTCATGTCACCACTATTGCTAACCCAACTCTATCAAACTGAACTGCTTTTGTATCCTGTATCAGTGAAGTGTTTGCGAGTGAATTAAGCTGCCACTGCCTGCTAACCTGTAAACTGAACTGCCAGTTTCCAGACAACACAGATTGGAGTTGCTTCAAAGAACCTTTCTAAGCAGGTCCACTTCCCCATATCCGTTTTCCCTACTACTCACTGTGGGTGGTGGGCTGCAAGGGAGGTTAAAGCGTTTAAGAACCATCATTAAAAACAGGATTTGGGAAAATTCAAGTTACAGCACTATAACATTCAAGTGAAATTGTGGGTTTTTATAACCTTGTGGTACTTTTTATTAAGTACCTAAAAGGTGTCTTATTCAGTTACATATATTAAGACTTTTTATAATCCACTCAATGAGCTGGACATATTAGCTAATGCAAATTGGACTCCATGATTTATTGCTATTTAGTATTTAATTTTGGTTTTGTTTTTAAGAGACAGAAAAGCCATGAAGTTGGGTGGATAGAGAAGAGAGAAGATCTGGGAAGAGTTGGAGTAGAAAGAATACGATCAAAATATATTAAATGAAATTCTCAATCAATAAATACAAACATAGAAATGAACACATAAATTGTTGGGGGATACAAAACAGAGGAATTGAATGGAAAAGTGTTTGATCACTGTATATCACGTATATTTAGAAATTCTCAAACAAACAAACAAAAGAACCCACTTCAAAACACAGTGGCATGTTTGATGGGTATCAGTACAGATACATAAGAACTTGATTTATACTTCAGGGTATACCATCTCCTTCCTTTTTCATTTCAGCATAACTGTAGCCTTACAAATACCATTCATCTGAGTCTTTCCTTTTTTAGTTTGGCAGTCATTTCTCTTTTTAAAAAGTGATTTAGGAGAAAGAGAGAGAGAGAGAGAGAGAGAGAGAGAGAGAGAGAGAGAGAATTTGGGGCTCACAAACCTATGGGTGTATTTGGGACTATGGGTAACATCAGAATGTCTTCCTCAATCACTTCTTAGCTGTATAGTTTAAAAAGGGAACGCACACTGAACCCAGACTAGAGCTAGAGTGACCGGCTTATAAGCTGCAGGAATCAAGACAGGTGCTTGGAGATATACATTACCACTAGGTTCCTCAGAGCATGCTCCTGTGCTGTGTGTTCAACATCCCTTACTCTCTCCTCTATGAAAATATTATGCTTTCTTCAACAACAGAGTACTTTGCATTTTCTATAATCTGACATAAATAAAATGTAGAGGATGATTTATCTTTACTTAATTTCTTTCTCTGC
Organism: Rhynchomys soricoides; assembly: GCA_019843965.1. Classification (NCBI taxonomy): domain Eukaryota; kingdom Metazoa; phylum Chordata; class Mammalia; order Rodentia; family Muridae; genus Rhynchomys; species Rhynchomys soricoides. The sequence goes on from JADRCH010000243.1 coordinate 3,014,441, forward strand.
GCATAATGATTTTCATGTTAATCTAGGCTGTGTGTTTTGCTAATACATCTCTATGTTGAGTTATCATCCATTGAATAAATCTACAGCAATTGCTTTTTTATGTGATTTGGTTTAGTTGCTTGGTCTAAGTGGTGGTAGTCATTTGGAATGTATCTGGTTTTAGACTGTAGTAAATAAAGCTCTCCAATCACTCTCATCTTAGAGAGGACACCTATCTTAGTGTCTCTGGAGTAGATGAGGGGAATGGAATAGAAAACTAGATACAAGGTGAATGCATGCTTATGCCACTGCTGAACTGTTGGCCCAAGTCAGGCAGCATTTTTGTTTTCTTGGCAATGATGAGCAACTCTTCTTATCTCACCACTGAGTGAAATACTGTTTTTTTTTAGTTTGGTTTGGTTTGGGTTTTTTTTGTTGTTTTGTTTTTGTTAAGCTTTTCTTACTTAAGTGTAAAGTATTCTAATGAGTGTTCACAATGCCTCACTGTGGTTTTAATTTGCATTTCCTTAATTCTTAAGGCGCTGTAGCATTTCTTTCTGTGCTGATTTGCCATTCTCAGATCATCTTTGATTACTGAGATGTCTATTCAAACCATTTGTAGATTTTAATTGGGTAGCTTGTATCATTCAGTGGTATTGAGTCTGTCTTACATTTTGCAGGGAAAGCTTTTTCTTAGATAAATATCCTAAAGATTTTCTCCCAGCTCTGTACTGACCCTTCATTTCCTTAAGGACACCTTTCAAACTGAAAACAGAGTAGCAGAAACCAAGACCCATGCATTTCTTACCTGATGCTACCCAGCTAATATGTATCAGGCCTGGAATTTAAATTTAAGTCTATTTGTTTTCCACACCAGAACTCTTAGTTATTATGCTATCTTCCTAAAGAGTAAAATAATTAATTTATATCAACACATAATGTTCATGAGTGTCTACTGCCTTGCATATTCATTTCTTGAGAATTAGTCTAATGAACAAAACATGGCTTCTGTGCACCTTCAATCAAAGACAAATATGGGAAGGAAAGAACAGTACAGAAAGATGTAATAAGTGCTGCAATGAAGCTGAACAGTACAGAACCAACTAGGACTTATTATATGGTGCTGTTGAGAAGATAACAAAAAAAAAAAAGGACAATCCTCTTCAGCATGGACCTGATATTCAAAGGGGTGTGAGAATCATTGTTTTGCTGGATTGATTTTTGTCACCCTAACAGAATTTGAAATCTCAGGGGAAAAAACAATTGAGAAATTGCCTGCATATGATCAGGCTGTAAACAAGCCTTAATCAGTGATTGATGTGGGAGGACCATGGTGGGTGGTACTTCCTATTGGATAATGGTCCCCAACGGTATAGGAAAACTGTTGGAGGAAGCCATGAGCAGCACTCCTCCATAGGCTCTACAACAGCTCCTGCTTATGTTCCTGCTTGGTTTGAGGACCTATTTTGGCCACCCTCAATGGACTGTGATTCAGGATATTTAAGCTACATAAACACTTTCAGAGAAGAAAGAATTTTGGTCATGGTGTTTGATTATAGCAATAGAAACCCTAACTAATACCCTAACCCTAACTAACCCTAATTCTGTATGATCAGTAGCAAAGGTTATATTGCTGGGAAAGTAGTAAAATTTCTATTTTTAATATGTTCTGAGCTCTAATTTTTGTGATTCTTTACATAGATTTTATCCTATAAACAATCATGAATATTTATGTCAGCACAATAAAACTATGCTTTTAAAATATTTATCTGGGCAACTGTGAGAGTTATTGAAGGTGAGTATCAGATTTAAGGTCAACCTACTATAATTGGAGAACAGAGATTAAACTGACAGAAACTAATCAGGTAGAATGAAAGGCCTGGATTTATGAGATAATTTTTAAAGAATAATCAATAGCTCAAATACAGAACACATAACATGCTAATCAAGTACAGTGAGTGAGCCAAAGTAAAGTGATCTATGGGATTAGCTGAAGAACTGCAGAGGAAAAAAAAAATATGAACTCCACCCATTGTTTATCTGAGACTCATTATTTGATAATATGCCTCAGGTGAACAATTGTCTCAAAAGCCTAAGATGAAATAAAGTATGGTCTTTAATAATGAAAAGCATAGAAAACTCCAACATTAAAAACTATATATGACCCACAGAAAAACAAGGTTATTCTAATGTTATGCAACATTGTCAATTGTCATGACTGTCTTAGGCATTGTATGAGCCATAAGAACAGACTATAGTCACTATTAATCACAGTACCATATGACAAGTTGCACGGGCTACACAGGCAGGTAAACTATGTATTCTAACCTAGAGAGGCAAAGGTCTTAAGCAGCCAAAGGCTACATGTGTCTTGAGAGGAGAATCATCTTAGTTTTGGAAGCCAATGCTAGCATATAGCATTGAGTACACAAACTTATGTAACCTAAAACTATGTATAAAATCCAGGTCAAGGATAAATTTGAAATCTTCCCATCACAATACAGATTCTGGATTCTTGGGTCATATGGGATGATCCAACAGCTCAAGATCAGAAATTGGACATGGGAATAATTGATAGGTGTTACATTTTGACCCATATACTATTTATTTATTTATTTATTTATTTATTTATATTTACACAAAGTCCAATGGACTTCTCATTGTTTCTCATCTTCTGAATCTTGTGGTATTTAAATTTATAAACCATGGCTTATATGGCAAATGAAACTCCAAGTGCCAGAATACTTCATAGTTTGGTTCTATTGAGATATAATTAGACCCTTAAATAAAATGGAAAGAAATACTATGAAATATATATTGACATTCTTTGAGAAATGCCATAATTATGAAAGTTGAACTAGATAAGTAGACTTCCTGAGGAGTTACTACTGAAAAATTGAAAATTGGTTACATTTTACTTTGTGTCCAAAAAAGTAATCTTTTTTACATGCTCTTCTTTTCTTTCCAATATTAACTATACCAACAGAATCTCTACCTCTTTTGATATCTCTTCAAGATATGCCTGTGTGTATTTGTAAATATTTTATAAAATATTACCAGTTGCTAAAAAATGAGTTCTTTGATAGTTACCCTTGGTTCTAATATTAGATGCTATTAAATACTTATGTATTAAACCAATTTCTCCTTTCAACAAATATCAAAACTTCTATAGAAATGGATATGAGAAGACCTTTCTCAAGAGAGACCCTTGAATTCAACCCATTGATAAGACACTATCTTAATAGTGGTCTCCTTGGACAAGGGACACAGCAAGTGTGAAGGCAGGAATGATCTTGGTGAATTCTTCAATCTGAGCTAAAGCCAGAAAAACACAGGGTAGCAGGTATAGGAGACATAGTTCTCACATATATAGCTTACATCCCATGTCACATTCCTTAAATCAAGGGAAAAGGAAATAGCATCTTTTCAATTAGATAGCATAAACATTAGCTATTATTAAGTGACAAATACTGACCAGGAGAGTCACTACTGGGGAACTGTGGATCTTCCTGGGAGAGAATTCTTCTTGGGAAAAACAATAACCAAGCTTCACCTAGGAACACATCTGTTCTTCCTAAGAATGTGGGGGATGCCAAGAGGGTCCACCTCCAAATGCAGTTGACACTCAGGTACTATAAATGTTTGTTGACCCTAGGCTGTAACCCAGGTGACATGAACAGATAAAGTTGCTATTGTATTTACCCCAGATTCTCCAGCCTTTAACAAAGCTGTAAGATGTACCTATGGCTATGTTTATAAAAATCTTACAGTCACATGACTTGGATTTTACAATTAGTCTTGGTTTCACTTGTAGCCCTGTACTTAAAACCCAGTTAGGGTACTAGAGCATAAGCAATGTTCTCTGGTGTGTGTATGGGAAGGTATACATAGAAATGTTCTCTGGTGTGTGTATGAGAAGGTGTACATAGAAATGTTCTCTGGTGTGTGTGTGAGAAGGTGTACATAGAAATGTTCTCTGGTGTGTGTATGAGAAGGTGTACATGCAATGGTTGTAAAGAACCCTGCTCACCAGTGTTATAAAGACAAGGTCTGGGACTTTGGCCTTGGTCACAACATGATGAGATTAGTCAGCAATCTTCAGAGAAAGGACTTCAAACCTGAGTAGAGGAGATAGGCCATGGTGGAGGTGTCAATCTTGCCATAGGTATTTATAGTGCCTGGAACCTGGAGTGATGGTGCTCACCTGTAGCCAAGGTAACTGCGGGAAAATAGAAATGTCCGAAGGATGCCAGATGGATTGATAGAGCAGTGTTTGTGCCTCAGGGGATTATAAACTTGGGGATTAGGGGACAAGTAGGAGGAGCATAGGAATAGGAAAAGGGACTGGGATACATTTTCTGTGCTTGATATCCTGTCAGGGGTGTGCTGGAGGTCTATAGAAGGGTGACAGACAAAAATGGGATGGCCACTTACCTTTAAATTTCAGAAAACTGGTGAATCTTTTTGTTAGAATCAAATCTTGAATGATTTGGTACATTTTTTAAAATGTTGCTTATTTATCCAGAATTCAAAGCCAAGTGGGTACTTGTATTTTGATTTGTGAAATTTAGCAAACATGCCTATCAGGCTTCATTTGTGTTCTAGCATCAATAGTTGGCCCTTATTCTTTGGAGGCCAGGTTCTATGCATCAAATTTCCAAAAAGGCTTACTATAGTGAGGCTTAAAAATTATTTGCTTAAAACACAGTGCCACCTAGCTGGGACATTGCAACTTAACTGCTTCACACCCACAGAAAGTAAAGGTCATGTAGGCAGTCCAAATCTTGTGTTACTGTTCAAAACTTTTCAACATTCAGCACATTTCACTAACCTCTTGGAAAGCCTTGCATGTTGAATGGTCTTTTTTTCCCCATTATCTCCCCCTGTGATTTTCTTCTACTAATGGGATAGGCAGCATTTATTAGGTGCCTACATTGTAGACAGGAACTATCTCCTCTATTCGTTTGAAAGAAATGGATCAGATCCACAAGAATATGCAGAGCACATATTCTTAGATGTATGACCTTCTACTGGAGCGCAGTCCACATATTAACGTTGTATTAGCCAGGGTTTTACTGCTGTGAACAGACACTATGACCAAGGCAAGTCTTATAAAGGATAACGTTTAATTTGGGCTGACTTGCAGGTTCGAGGTTTAGTCCATTATCATCAAGGTGGGAGCATGGTAGCACCTAAGCAGCCATGGTGCAGGAGGAACTGAAAGTTCTACATCTTCATCTAAAGGCTGCTAGCAGAATACTGGCTTCCAGGCAACTATGATGAGGGTCTTAAAGGCCACGCCCACAGTGACACACCCACTCCAACAAGGCCACACCTATTCCAACAGGGCCACAGCTTCTAATGCCACTCCCTCGACTGAGTATGTAGAAGCCATCACAGAGGACTCCGTGCTTTTTCCTTTTATTATTTTATTTTATTTTATTTTTTATTTATTTATTTATTTATTTATTTATTTATTTTTGAGAATCTCATGCATGAGCACTGTATGAGTCATAGTTCTCTAAAGTAAAAGAACTGATATTAAAAGGACATTTATTAGTGATTTATAGAATATATAGTCTAGGTACCCATACAATTGTTGTCTAGCAAAGGAAAGGCAGCGAACAGTTTTTCAGTTGACAGGGCTGGTTTTCTCTACAGTCCCAAGATGGTGCTGGAGTCCAAGAAGATTCCTGAAGAGTCGCTGGTTTTTCTTCTACATTAGAACTCTAAAGAAGTTGGAGAAATACTGGCCATATCAACAAGGCAGATGAACTTGCCTATAAGACTAGAACCAAGTAGGCAAAATCCAAAAGCTTTCTTCTTCCATGGCCTTTTATGTGGGTTGTCACTATAAGGTATAGACCAGACTTGGGGTGGGTCTTCCCTCTTCAAATAATCTGATGAAGAAAATCCCTGCAGGTTTTTGGCAATACTTGGGGTTTAGTTGACTCCAGAAGTAGTAAAACTGACAACACTACAAAATAAGTATTGTATTTATAGCATTTGCATTCACCTCATCCACTCCTTCTCCCACTCCTCCTGCATGCCCCCACCCTTTCAAACTCATGACTTCTTATTTAATTATTAATATTACATATATATGTTTATGTAAATATAACCTACTGAACACATTTAGTGTTTTGCTACCATTTAGGATTAGACAATATATCAGGGACTTTGTCCTTGGGAAAGACTAATTCTCACTTTCTCTCCCTCAGAGATTTCTGTTGGAAGATTAATTCAATGTTAGCTGCATAGTGGATCTGTCAAACCCCTGTGCCTTGTTCTGTGCCTCTTAAATCCATGCTTCTCCATTGTGGACCCTTCTGAGGTACATGAGCAAGCTGGATTAACTTTTGTTTTCATTACCAAGTTGTTGGAGTATTATATTACAAGCTACTAGATTTGACTTCTGTCTAGAGAAGTGGTTGACCATAGGATTGTCCCTCTTCTCACCTCATAGGCAGATCTGTCTCATTTGCAGCCAATCCAGTCAGCTTCCCTCCTTTAGAGAGGTATGGGGTTTATATTTCATAAAGGCCCTAAAACTAGGTCAGTCTAAAGCACTTTTAAGAATATCTGATAATACACTTCCTCTCTCCAAAACTGCAATAAAAATTACTGAAGAGGCAAACAGATTATAAAGCCAAAGATCTGGAAAGACTGGAACAAAATAATACCATCTAATTGTGACGGATCTTTGCACTCAGGAGCTCAAAGCTTCTGTGGTTGCATGCACAAGACCTGAACAAGATCAAGCCAATCAACATTCTATTATGGATAAAGGAAGGCCATATGAGTCTTCACCCTTAGCTGAGGTCAAGTAATGAAGAGCTCAGGAGTGTGGTCTCTCATATGGTAACCATGTTCCAGTGGATACTGTACAACTCAGGCATATTTAGGTAGCATTAATTGGACTAAATGGGCAATTAAAAATAAGAAGATGGGAAACTGTGGATAAATATGTCTAAAGTATACTGTGTGCGTGTATGAAATATCAAGGAATAAATAAATATAATTTTAAAAAGGAATAATTGATAACAGAATTCACAAGTTTCAGGAATAGTAATGTGGAATTTAGGGCTATCTTCTGCCTATGATATTTAGGTTTGCAATAATGACAATACATTGACCAGTCTCCAAGAAAATTTCTTAAAATTTTAATATGTGTGTTAAAGCCAACTTTATCTTAGCACCATTTTATATTAAAAATAAACCTTGTAAATATATGCTAGATGTGGTGACTCATACTTGTAATCCCAGAACTGTAAAGTATAAGGCAGGGGGATTACTAAAAGCCTTCTTGAGCTACAGGCACTGTCACAAATATATATGTATATATACATGTGTACACACACACACACACACACACACACACACACACACACGTTTTAAACCCAATCCAAAATACTCCCCTTAAATTACAGACTCAGTGTTTTCTACCATGAGGAATTTGCATGAGCATACTGCATCTTCAGCAGCTCAAAAGCTGTATGATGATGACACCGTGCCATGTACTAAAGTCCACACATAACTGTGATGCCCTTTATGCTTCATCTCCTCATTCTGTTCCAGGATGCTGCCCAGGATACTCTTTCAGTTACCATTTCATCTCCTTAGACTCTTCTTGGCTATAATTGTTTTCTAAACTGTTCTTGTTCTGGATAATCTTCACAGCATTGAGGACCAACTCTAGTTAAATGGAACTTTTGTAAAATTCCTCTCAGTAGCTTTCTGCTTGACATTTTTCTTGTGAGTAGCTTAGATAGAAGGTAATCGACTTTGGAAGACACCATTGCTAAAGTCCCTTTTCAATACATATACAGGGACATCCTGAAACACAATTTATGAATATTAATATTCCTTTTGATCACCAAGCCAAGGAAATATTTATGACTTTTCTTCTCTGTATAGGTATGGTTTTCCATACTACACTCTGAATATTATTTACTATGTCGTATATGAAGGTCACACTTAAACATCAGGAAGTGATGCCCCAATATCTCTAGTTAGAGTATCTTCCAATCTTGAGTCTATTAGGTTAGAAACCTAACAGGTATTTCACAAGCAACATTGGTTTCATTGACTGCAATTATTGCCAAATGGTTACAATTTTCATTGATATTTGGTTACTGGCAAATACAGACTCTTCTATTCCAACCTTAGTGGTTATTATTAACTCTCATAATACCCAGTATGTATCATGCAGCACGTCTGTGTGTGTGTGTGTATTTGTGTGTGTATATACACACACAGGTATATGTATATCTATGTATATATCAATGTATATATAGAGAGAGCTCTATTATATATATAATATATATTAAAGAAGCATATATAGGGAGAGCTCTAATATATATTATATATATATAGAGAGAGAGAGAGAGAGAGAGTGAGAGTGTGTATGTGTGTGTGTGTGTGTGTGTGTGTGTGTGTGTGTGTTGAATTGATCTCTACACATGGAGTGCAGGACTATGGAGACCCTAGAGGCAAAGTGAAAAGACAGGTCCTGATTTATAGCAGGCAGTGTTTGCAGTGGGGCCTAAACTGAGCTTAAGGCCCTGTGATAGTCAGGAACTCTCTGCTGTTCTAGCTCTCGGTGGACACACTGAATGTTCATTAGATGACTGGTGGATTGTTTTCCCCATCAGAATACTATAGAGGGTTACCTCCTTATGAGGCCCAAGAGAATGTTTTAGCTATTATTGGTCTGGTGTGTTTGATATATTTTCATTTGTGGTTTTCCAGACATGGTTCAAATACACCTATATGTTTATACTGTTCCAATTTACTTTGAACTTTTAGGAATAAGTTAACTATCAGCCTGTGCTTCATAGATCACAGTATTTGCATACACAGTGAGGAACAGTAAACCTGCTTCTGAATCTGCATTAAAAATTGAGAAAAATGGAGCTTGTTACAAGAGACTTCTGAAGACATGACACAGCCTGAAGCCACTGTTTTACATAATATGGAGTGACTTAGATCAGGGACAGCCTGATCTTCACACTGCCTAAATTATTCACCGTAAAGCTGTACAATTTGTTTATTTCCCCCTGTGTTTTTACTTATCATTTATTTCTGTCAGTGTGGTATCCTTAGCATTAATTGTAAATTGGAATTGCATTACAGTACCACATTTTTTACTGTCTTCTTCAAATTGTTCTAACTTTGGCAACTGGGGGATATTTTAACTGGGTCCCTTTTCACTCTGTTATACTTTTATACTATCTTAAACATGGCTTTGTATTTGAGCAAACATCAAAATCAAAAGACCACTCTTCTCTACTCCTTCATCTTTCTCCTGAAGCAGGTATTAGTTTCTGCTTCATTCAGAGATGCCGTTCATAATTAGAGAAAAGAACCACCATCATCTTCAAACCCACAAAGACTCTAAGGAGAAACTCAACAAACAGTCCTTGGTAGGTTCCCCTTGGCTTCTTACCACAAGATAATATTTTCCTGTATAACTGTGTTGTTCTAGAACTCAACAATTTCCCTTAATCTTAACCATAAAATCACTGACTTTTCTCTTTTTACCATGTCACACAATGCTCAACTTGAATGCTCCTCTTTTGTTAATTTGTCCTGTGTTCTAGGAACCTCCAGCAAAGAAGCCCATCAATGGGGAGACAGTTCCTTTATCTAAGTGTGTTTTCAATTCTAACTATCTGGGTATTTTCTGCCTCAGCATTAGAGTTAACTGCTTCTACAGGAACCCATAGCTAAAAAGTAGGTGCTATTACCAAATAGTATAAAACAACATGTAGGCTTGTAGGTTTGTAGGCTTTTGGTTTTGCTGCAATTGGGGTGTAGTGGCTGTATACCATTTTCCTTAGCCACTATTTAGCTCTGAGTATATTAATCTGAGCATCCTGAGTGGAGAAATGGCTGGGTTATATGGCATTTGGCATGAGTAAGGAAGGTGGTATGAAGTAAGAGTAATGGGTAATAAACTAAGGTGGAGCACAGAGAATCATCAAAGGATCGTGGACATGTTTGTAGCTAAAGTAAGTAGCTTAGGCAATGAAGCAATGAAAGACATAGAACCAGGCAACTCACCAAAGAAACTACCACCCTAGCCCAGATCCAGGGCTTTGAATCTGCCTATCCAATATCTATCCCATCTACA
>JADRCH010000243.1:3024564-3162922 GCA_019843965.1 Rhynchomys soricoides
AAACATGTGTGGACAATAGGATATACTGTGTGACTCACTGTGACATACTACAGCTTCCATGATGAGGTATTTTTTTAATCTTTTTTAATTTTATATTTTCTTTTCTTTTGGGGGGCAGGTTGCAAGAGTAGAGGGCGCATATGAAGGGATGGGAGATGAGTGAATTAGGGTACATAACGAGAAGTTCACAAAGAATCAAAAGTTTTAAAAATAGTAAGATGAGAAGCCTCTCACCAATGGAAGTCACTGTGATGAGCAAATATACCATGGAGAGATGAGAAAGATAGAAAAAACAGAGCAGAGCATGCAATGAGGAGGTAGGCAGAATGGGAAACAAGATAATGTGGAGTATCAGACTGATGTGAGTGGCCTGTGCTGCCCCCTGAGGCCATGTTAATACCCTGGTCCATACTTTTGGGGTTCATTTCTGGGTCTGAAGTCCTATTGCATCCAGGGATCTGAGTTGATGTCCATGGCATGTATTACAACCGAAGGCCATGTAGATGCCTGTGGTCTATGCTGCAGCCTAAAACCATGTTGATGTCTGAGGGCCATGCTGCTGCCAGGGGCCATATGGATGTGAGTGTACCTGCACCAATACCTGAGGCCATGGTGATGTCTGGAGTTGGATTTCCTGAGGGGTTCATGGTTTCTGGTATTGTAAAAAACTATATGGAAGCCCACGATCCATGCTCCTGCTGAAAGTAAAAAGCAAGAAAGCTGCTTTTGCAGTGATATTGATAATTGTAGAAGAGGCACATAGAAGGCTTCTGTGACAACTCCTACCCTCACCCCAATCTCCATCTTCCCAAAAATGTAGCAGCCTAAATAGGAAGTCATTGAAGATAACTCTTTTTTAAAAATCTTTTTGTTTGTTTGTTTGTTTACACTCGAGATTTTATCCCCCCTCATCCACCCTGCGACTGTTCCATATCCTGTACCACCTCCACACACCCCTGTCTCTACGAAAATGTCTCCGCCCCCTACCCAACCAGACCTCTAAACTCCCTGGAGCCTCTAGTCTCTTGAGGGTTAGGTTCATCTTCTCTGACTGAACCCAGACCTGGCAGTCCTTTGCTGTATATGTGTTGGGGACCTCATATCAGCTGGTGTATGCTGCCTGGTTGGTGGTCCAGTGTCTGGGAGTGCCTGGGGGTCCAGGTTAATTGAGACTGCTGATCCTCCTACAGGGTCACCCTCTTCCAAAACTTCTTCTAGCCTTTCCCTAATTTAACCACAAGGGTCAGCAGCTTGTTTCCATTGGTTGGGTGCAAATATCTGCATCTGACTCTTTCATCTGCTTGTTAGATCTTCCAGAGGACAGTCATGATAGGTCCCTTTTTGTGAGTTCTCCATAGTCTCAGTAATAGTGTCAGGCTTAGGACCACCCCTTGAGCTGGATCCCACTTTGTGCCTGTCAGTGGACCTTCTTTTCCTCAGGCTTTTCTCCATCTCCATCCCTGGAGTTCTGTCGGATAGGGACAATTATGAGTCAGAGTTTTGACTGTGAGATGGCAAGCCCCTCCCTCACTTGATGCCCTGTCTTCCTGCTGAAGATGGGCTCTACTGTCAGGCATTTCATCTAAGGTCACTCCCTTAAAGTGTGATTAGGATGCTGAAGTTAGCTCTTATAATAAAGACTTCTGGAAAGGGTTCAGAAGGAAGGGGAAAAACTCAGTTCTAATTAAGGAGCAGACCACTGACAGTGAGTGTATAGATAACACAAACTGGACTGGGCTAGTTTTTTAATATATATATTAATATATATTTAATTATATTCTTAATTATGTATATTCAATTATATATTTATATATAATATTTTATATAATACTTATATTTTATATAATATTTATATAATAGTTGTATATATTATATTTATGTAATATTTATATATATGGGTGAAGGTCATAGAAGGATTGGAAAATGAGTATAATGAGATACAGAATATATAATTTCCCCAAAATATCAATAAAAATGTTATGTTGAAAAAACATTCAATGATATTATTTTATTTTGTTATAGCTTTCATTAATACTCTTTGGAGAGGCATAAAATATTTGCATAGAAAAATAAAACATGGCTATAAGCTATTGGGAATTGTCTCTCTATTGCCACACTTTCTTTCATAATCACCTTCAAATGATATTTTCAAAAATTTTGTTAAGGCTGAAGATGTCAGTACCTAAATTTCAATATTAATATATTTGTTTAAATCCTTAGTCATCAGAAAAATGCAAATTAAAACAACCCTGAGATTTCACCTCACACCAGTCAGAATGACTAAGATCAAAACTCAGGTGACAGCAGTTGTTGGCCAGGATGTGGAGAAAGAGGAACACTCCTCCATTTCTGGTGGGATTGTAAGCTGGTACAACTACTCTGGAAATCAGTTTGGCAGATCCTCAGAAAATTGGACATAGTACTACCTGAGGACCCAGCTCTACCACTCCTGGGCATATACCCAGAAGATGCTCCAACATGTAATAAAGACACATGCTCCACTATGTTCATAGCAGCCATATTTATAATAGCCAGAAGCTGGAAACAACCCAGATGTGCTTCAACAGAGGAATGGATACAGAAAATGTGGTACATTTACACAATGGAATACTACTAAGCTATTAAAAAACAATGACTTAATGAAATTCACAGGCAAGTGGACAGAAGTTGAAAATATCATCCTGAACAAGGTAACTCAGTCACAAAAGAATGAACACGGTATTTACTCACTGATAAGTGGATATTAGCCAAAAAGTTCGGAATACCCAAGATTCAGTTCACAGCAACTGTAGGGCTGAGTGTGAGGTCCCAGTTGGAGGACTTGGAGAAGGGATTAAAGGAGCTGAGGGAATTGGCAGTCCCATGGAGGGAGCCACAGTGTCAACTGGCCTGACTTCCTGTGCTCCCAGAGACTGGACCACCAACCAAAGAATACACATGGAGGGACCCATGGTGCTGGCCACATATGTGGCAGAGAATGGTCTTATTGGATATCAGTGGGAGGAGAGGCCCTTGGGCCTGAGGGTGTTCAAAGCCCCAGTGTAAGGGAATGCTAGGGAGGGAAGACAGGAGTAGGTGGTTGGGTGAGGGAGCACCCTCATAGAGGCAAAGGGAGGAGGAGTGAGATAGGAGACTTCCCAAGGGTAGACCTGGAAAGAGGGAAAATATTTGAAATGTAAATAAAGTAAATATCCAAAAAAAATTATAAACTTGTTCTCTATAATATATATGTTTAAGACAAAAATCCTTGTTTAATAATTTTAATGTGAATATTAAATATTAAATAGGTGAATTGGGAGGGGACATAAATTACTATAGAATAATGTCAGTTAGATTAGGTCATGCACAAATTAGGATTTCAATTAAGATAAAATATGTTGGATGAGGGCTCTTATTTTCCGTGACTCTCCTAGTTAGTAAATTCATTACACAAGTATACTATAGAAGTACATCTTAAACTTTTTCTAGAGGTAAAGAAATCATTAAAATGTATGTTTTAATCACTACAAATTTGCACACTCTACATTTCACTTTTATACATTCTTTTTAATCTCATGCATTTACATACATGATTTTTACATAATAGTAATCACAGGGTGTAATTTGCATATTTTAAAACTTAAATTATATCATAAACATTTTTTCACATTGCTCCATAATGTGCATAATTATAATTTAATGTCTACATAGTATTCTGTATAATTGGTAAGCCATAATCTATTTAACCACTCCTCCATTGCCGTATATTTAGATTGTTTCTGCTGTCATAAATAATACTGCAACAATTATTTCTGTGATTATTAAATTATATTACTTTTGGAGACCAATTCACAGGAATAAAATTACTGAGTGAAGGTTATGAGTATTTTAGTGGCTCATGAAATGTAGTGCCAAATTACATTCTGGGAGTAGGGGGAGGGCACTGATACTGTTAGCAGAATTATATAGGTTTGCATTAGTTAACACTACATCCTTTTCACAATTAGGCATTTTAATCTTTTTATCCTCGTGTTTCATAGTCAAATTGCTGAAACTGTCACTGTGACAGTTTCGTTCATTCATGCTAATGTTGATGTTGTCTAGAGTAGAGGAGGAAATAAAATCATTTGTGAGGTATTTTTTCCTAGAATATCCACCCTGCCTCAGCCTTCTGGAGCCTGTGGTTTTGCTTTACTTTTTCATCACAATACTTATGAGTATCTCCAATCATAGTGTGCATTTATCTGCCTTTTAATTTTTCTGAATACTCCAATACACTGAAATTTTTATGATGACAGAAGCTTTGGTTTATATAATACTATTTGGCACTTAGATCTGTGAGAATGCCTGACCCATGCTAGGGATTTAATAAACATTGGTGAATGAGGATTTGATTAATCAATTTCTGCTTATTAATGTATCCTTGTGACAGATGGTCACTGAGGCTATTTAAAGATCCTAGTCTCTTCATTCCTTCCCCAATGCTATTGTTTCTTAGTATGGCCACAGGGATTGGCTTCGTCCAATAAAAGGTTAAGAGTGATATTATTTGAGGCAGAGTATGTAATCGCAGCATCAACCTAGCCTCTTTTCCTGCCACAGCAAGTACCTGTATTCCAAAAAGCATCTCTTCTGCAGACTAGATCTCACTGTAAGACAGCTACTAAATAGGCCAGCACTTCTAAATGACACTTGAGGGACATGTAATAAGAACCCAAAATACTGTTCATTACTGGAGGCTGAGATTTGTAGTCACTATGCTAGAGTTTACTATAACCTGAATGTGGCAAGTTCAGATAGCATGACCTCAATCACAGAACTAGCAGTAGGGAAGCCAAGACATACACTTGATGCTTCTGCATTTCCCCACTCTTCCAGGTTACCTTGGGCATAAATAGTCACATTTGAATTCTAGGGCTGGGTACACAACCAGGTTGCATAAACAGTGGAAATCTACTGTATCATAGGCCTAGAGTGTGTTCTAAACAGCATGTGGACTGAGCATGGTATCTGTCGCATCCCTTCAGTCCTAGTACTGGGCAGACAGAAGTCACAAGATAACCTGAGCCCTAGAATTTGAGACCAATTTGGAGAACAAAAATGAGATTTCTTAAAACTAATTAACTAAAGTAAGCATCATGGTTGGTTGCTTCCAAGGCTATGATCAGAGCATGTTTCTCACCTACCTTTTGATGATTGACTGTACTGGCTTTCTTAAGAATAAGATTTATTACCCGCCTCTGCATTCATCTTTATATCTTGATCTCTCTCTCCCTGTGTATCTAAATTTCTCATTTTTATAAAGATATCAATCATATTGAACTAGAAACATTTCCTACTATAGTATGGTGTCATTTTAATCTCAATTTCATAGTTTAATCATTTTATATCCGAGTTAACTTATTTCCAAATAAGTCACATCACATTCTGAAATAAGGATTAGAACTTGAAATGGATGTCAGAAGTACAGTGTTCACCATGTAACAAGACAAACAAAAGTGTTTGGCTAATTTGTCTTGGAAATTGGCTGATTTCCCAGAGTTGTGTGTGTATCTACATAATATATATATATATATATATATATATATATATATATATATATATACACACATATATATATATATATATATACACACATATATATTGCATATATACACATATGTACATATATGTATACATATATATACATCATACACATATATATGCATGAATGTGTATATTGAATATATATACATCAAAGTTTATATAGAATATAATGCCAAATAATCAACTTTACACAAGTTAAAGTTATCTGAGAGAAGGAACCTTCAATTGAAAAAATACCTCCATAAGATCTGGCAATAGGACATTTTCTTATTGAGTGATAGGAGACAGCCCAGTCCATGGTTGGTGGTGCCATCTCTGGGGTGGTCATCCTTGGTTCCATTAAAAAGCAGACTGATCAAAGCATGAGAAGCAATCTAGTAAGTAGCATTCATTCATGACCCATCTATCACAGCTTCCTGCTCTGTTTGAGTTTCTATCTTCCTGTTCTGGCTTCCTTCAATGATGAACAGTAATATAGAAGTATGAGCCTGAATAATCCCTTTCCTCCCCAGCTTGCTTTTGGTCATGGTATTTCATCACTTGAACATCAACCTTAACTAAGATATAGACTGTGTACCAAAATTATGTCATAAAATATAGATTAAACTGAATGGAAGATAATTAGCTTTGTGTTGTTTCTGTTATCAGCACTTTTTTTTCTGGAAGTTTGTTGAATTTGAAAGATGAAGAAATAATGAAAAATGGGAGTTGAAATATAGTAATTTTATTTAAAACATATATATTGTTAAAATGAACAGTATTAAAGTTTCAATTGATCATAGCCCAGCTGTCATGTCCATATGTCTCCAGTATTTTATGATTAGGACCAAATATTCAGAATAAATACAGAGACATCAGAAAAGGTATGGCTATGATCCCAGCAGCCTTCACCATATGTTGTGAATTTCCCATTTGAATATGAAGACCTGTCTCATTTGATTTATAATACACAAGTTGTTCTCTTACAATACAAGGCACTGAATCACAAATAGAGTTAGTTAACTGTGATGGTGGATATTGATTGCCCACTTGATGGGATCTTAACTCACCTAGAAGCCAAGCCACCAGACCTCCATGTGCATCTGTGGGAGAGCATTTAGTTTAGGTAAGCCTCTGAGAATGTCTGTGAGAGATCATCTTGCTAGGTGGATTGAGGTGAGAAGACATAACCTAGAGAGAACAGTTCCATTTCCTGGGCTTGAATCTGGGTTACATAAAAAGGATGAAGCTAGCTCAGCACTGAGTACCCATTGAGTTCATCTTTCTAGGGATGAAATGTAGACAGCTGTTTCAATGTTGACCATCTTGACTCCTTTACAATGATGGACTCTACATTTGAACTGTAAGCTAAAATAAACTCTTACTTCCTGAAGTTGCCTTTGTCAGAGGATTTTATCACTGCACCAGGAAAAGTAATTGTTACCAAAGCAAGATTTTTAAATTTCCATAGCACTGATACTTCACATATCAAACGTTCAAACTTGGAACAAAAACAATTTTAACACTGGACCAATTATTTGATATCTGTTGGGTTTCTTACAAACTATTCTACATCATGGCATCTATAACTGTCATTTTTTTTAAAATTTACTTTTACTAGTATTAAAAAGAACCTACTGCAAGCTATACTTATCGATAATAAATATATAATGATTTTATAATTAAATGATTTAATTTAAAGCTTAAAGGGCCACCCAAAGTACCACAAATAAGCTAAATTAACACCAGAGGAAAAAACTTATTACAAACCAAAGCTTCTTTATTTTATGAGACAAGTAGAGTCTATGTAATCCTAAATGGCTTAAGTCTATGTGGATCTATGGAATCTGTAATGTGAGTTTTGATTGTTGACTTGCCAATGTAGAATCAAATGGATAGAGAAAAATCCGTAAGGAATTCTCCAGATTAGATTGCCCTGGAGGCATGTCTGTAGGGAGATTGCCTTGAGTGAATTTGTTGAGGTGGGAAGATCCATTCACTGTGGGGAGCATCATTGCTGGGACAAAGGGTTATATACTGTATGAAAAGAAGACCACTAACTGAGCACTGCTATGCATATATTCATTGTCTCTCTGTTCTTAACTTGAAGATATGATTATCTGCTTCAAGTACCTGCCTGTTTGACTCCCTGCAGTGATGGACTATAAACTGGAATTGGGGGCTAAAATACTTTCTACCTTATGTTGCTTTGGTCAGAATATTTTATCTCAGCAGCGGAAATGAAACTATAGCAACCTTCTTCAGTTTTCTCATGGGCCATAATCATAGAAAATGAAATATTGTAACAGTGGAGAGCTGCCCCAACACCTACCCAAATTCATGTGCAGGAACCTTAACGCCAAATGTGACTGTGTTTAGAACCTGGGAGTCAAGTAAAATTAAGTGGGGTCCCAAAGGTGAGGCCTTTATCTCACCAAAATCAGTGTTTGTATTAGAGGAAGAGACAAGTGATTTCTCTTTCTGTTTCCCTAGGGAAGGCAGCTGTCATGCCAGAGACAGAACAAGAGGACCTTGTTCTCTAAAGCTACCTGGCAGGAGGAGAGGTAGACGTTATCAGATAAAACAGATTACTGAAATTGTTAATTCCATGTTAAATCTTCACTGTGTGTATCTTCTATCAATCTTTTGAAACGACAGAAGCTGCAAGGCTTCAGCAGTATGTTTGCTTGATTGAAAACTGCAGGTCTCTTCCTCCATGAAGGGCTTGAAAGAGTCATTTTCTCTGATTGAAACCAAGCAATTACCTCAGGGTGGGCAGAGATGAAGGTTGGGTCGAAAACCGCTGCTTTTGCCTTCCTTCCTGACTCTGTTGACTCGTAACTGATGCTCCAACATTTCGGAAGATCTATGTTGAGTAAAGTGGTGATTGCAACTTCCACACGCCATTTTTCTGAGAGGTCCAGAGAGCTGTCAATCAAACAGCCACTCCTTCTTCCATAGTTTCCCCATCTGGTTGTATTGAAATCCTCCTGACTGCCAAAGGGAAATTCTATTCCAGTGGCCAACATATAAAAGAAGCCAGAGTGGCCATGGAAGTCCCAAATTGGCTCTGGTTAGGGAATTTACAAAGTGCCATCCAGAGCCATGGCAACTTTGCTGCTTAAATATTTACAGGATCCTCCATATAGGTCATTCCCTGATAGTGCCAGATAACTCCCATCTTCAGCTACTCTAGATGCTACTGCAGCAGATTTCAGTCTAATTTGGAGGAGTGCCTCAGCATCCAATACAGGCACATTACTAGTTAGAAAGTATTCCAGTTATCTTGGGGCTGTAGTGGGTGAGGTTTCCTTTTGTGCGGTATGTCCTGCAGAAAAATTGACCCAGTGAAAGCACATCCTGTGGGTTTGTATTTAGTTTTGGTCGTTTATTGCTGGTAGAGTTGACTGAACTGGTTACATAAAAAACAGGTAACATTAGGAGTTGCTAGCCCTGGGCATACCCAGCAGCAGCTAAGAGGACCAAGGAAGAGTTCAGGAGAGCAGCTGGGAGCAGGGACTGCTGGGAGACAAAGGGCAGTGAATACTTAATTGCAGAGCAAGAAGGTAAGAGACTAGAAAGAGTGCCAGACTGGAAAGCCTGCAAACGCTGGACCAGTAGGGTTCCAGAAAGCCACCCAGAGCTACAAGCTTCAGCTGTCGAGGAACAGTCCAGAGCCCAGAGCAATACCGGCATTGTAACCTCTAGGTGCAGATCTGCAATCTCAACCGCTCATTCTTGGTTACTGATACTGATTGCTGTAGTACTAAGAGCAAGGGTCCAGATATCCAGAACTGCTGTCACAGAGGGAGCTATAGTATGCCTTTTGCTGATTTTCATCCAAACCCAGAGACACCCCCTCAGCCAATCGAAAACACGAATCCTTTGAAATCAAACTTATTTACAAAACATTTGAAAATAAATATTTATTTCTTTAGCCATTTTTTTTTTTACACTCTCTTATGTCATCTTGTGGTAATTCAGCAGAACACTAGAATCAAAGGGGAGAGTTCCCAGGGGATGGTTTTAAAGACAAGAAATAATGAGAATTAACAGCAGAGGGTAGAGAGTGCCAGAAGAAAGTGAATAGAGAAAAAAAAAATGGTCAAGCAATCACAGTTTCTGAGATTCTTTACATCAGGAAAACGAGTTCTCTGCCTCTTTATAATTTCCAAGAGTTTTGTTGTATTAGAGCAGAGAGAGGAATGATTCATGGTCAAAGGCTAAACTGAGCAATATAATTATTAAAGACTGCTAAAAATAGCAAGCCCAAATTATTCAGGGAAATCTATTTTGTCTGATTCCTCCTCCTCCCCTGGCAATGAATTGTCTGTATGGCTGGTTCACTCCTAATGCACACCATTATTCCTTGATTGGGACTAAAAAAAAAAAAAAAAGAGCACAGATTCAAATTAAAATTAACATGAGATGGTTTCTATTGCTATTTGTTTATGTAAAATAAATATAATATTTTTATAAAACAACTTTATAAAGGAGCCTTTATATGTAAGTGCTATGCTCTTAACGTTTGTATATGAGATTTTATACATGTGTATATTCATATACACACCTCTCTATTTCTCTTTTCCACATATACATACACACATATATGTATATATGCATATATTTATACAAAAATACAGGTGTCCCTCGCTTTAATAGTAGGATGGACCATAAGAGTGGACATACAAGCTGAAAGCATATTGTTACTCTTAAAAAAAATCTTACTTCATAAAAATTTTACACTTTTGAATATATGAGAAAAGTTTAAGCCACTGGACATAGTGGCACATGCCTTTAATGCCAGCATACAGCATACAGGAATCAGCCAGAGTAAAACGATAGCCTGTCTCAAACAAATATGAAGAAAGAAGAAAAAGAGAAAAAATTAAGAGCAGTCAAGCCAATTTATTCAGTATTTTAAAATAGAAACATTAAGAAAGAATTCTTGTTTATTTGTTTGTCGTGTGTCTTGTTCTGTAAAACTGCCCTTGAGTAGTTCTGTTAACAACTGAGTATTTGGTTCCCTTCCACCAGTTTGTACGTCACTGCTGTTACTGCTTCTGTTCCCAGTGTGATATCAAATGAGGTGAGACCCTTCTCCTGGGATGGATTAGTATCTCCCCAAGAAGCCAAAGAAAACAGAGGAAAACTTTTCTCCTCTTGTGGAAGCACCCTCCCTCCCTCCCTCTTTGTCACTTCCTCTCTACTTCTGGTGGCTCTCTTTCTCTCTTCCAGCTACTGCACTGAGCAAGAAAATGTTGAAGACTTTGACCACATCAACTAGTATACTGATTGGATAACACAGTGCCTATAATGATGATAAATGAATGTGTATATTTTATTTGTCTTTTAAAACACACACTCTCATATATATCTATATCAATCAATCTATCTATCTATCTATATCTGGTGTGTGTGGGGGAGGGTTGTACTTACATGTTGGGAGGGTGAGAGAGGGTCTCTCACTGAACCTGGTAGTAAGAAGTCCCAGCCATCTCCCTTTCTCCATTCCCAACGTGCTGAGGATGCAGGGCTGTACTAGCACACCCAGTGTTTTACATAAGGGCTAGGGATTTAAACTCAGCTAAGAATATATGAGCAGCAAGTATTCCTGCAGTGATTTGTACACCCAGTATACAGGTCTGGTTTTAAAGAACTTAGACTATGACCCTTAATCACACCAGACACATTAGAATAGTGTTCACAGAGTTTGCTCTTCGTATCATTTAACTTCACCAATGGAGTATCTTGCCTACAATTTTTCACTTGTTTCTTCTGTTCCAAAGTTTGGATTGGCTATCAATATTTTATCTTTTTTGTCAGTGTTGCAGAGTATTTCAGAGAGTTTCAGTAATGGGAAGGTTTTTGTTAGAAACACTACCCATAGGATTGTCTGGTTTTGTTTGTTTTTAAAGGCAGAATATCATATATCATAGACTGACTTCAAACTCACCGTGTATCTGAAGATGACTTTTTGTTTCTTATCATCCCACTCCAGAGACCTGGGATGATGGGCTTGTGTCTCTACATCTAGTTTATTTGGTGTTAGAAGCTGAACACAGGCCTCGCAAACCTATAAGCAAGGACTCTGATAATGGGGTTTCATTTCTCAGCCTCAGGGACAAATTAATCCTTTCCATCCATTCTGCCTTCCTTATTGATACCAAATAAGCTCACCTCAATTAAGAGTCTGTGGCTGCAGTTTTTAAATCTCTTAGACAATGCTCCACCATTTTACATCCCCACGGTCAGTTACATCTCTTGTGTCTCTAAACATGTCCTAATTTCAACTCTATTTTCAGTGCTGTCCTTATTTTTCTTTGCTGGGCTTCATTCTCATTGTTCAAATCTGTTTTTAATTACACACTTTGTAAAAAGATTCCACAAGTTACTTTTGTATTTTCTGTGTGTGTGAACAGAATATCACATGCTTAGTGATCAATCTGAAAGAAGTGACATTATTGGTCACAAGCTGTCATGGGTAAGGTCAATTTTTGACTTGATATAATATATGATCACCTGGAAAAGGGACCTTCAGGCATGCTTGTGGAGAGCAGTTTTGATTATATTTATTAATGTGGGAGATTAATCTTAATTTGAGGGGGAACATTTTCTGAACAGGAGCTATATATACATATATGTATATGTGTTTATGCATATATATTTATACAACCATATAAAGCCGGGCAGTGGTGGCACAAGCCTTTAATCCCAGCACTTGGGAGGCAGAGGCAGGTGGATTTCTGAGTTCGAGGCCAGCCTGGTCTACAGAGTGAGTTCCAGGACAGCCAGGGGTACACAGAGAAATTTTTTCTCGAAAAACCAAAAAAAAACAAAACAAAACAAAACAAAAAACAAAAAACAATCATATAAATATATATACATAAATATACATAACATAAATACACACACATATACTTATACATATATTCCATATAATGCATACAATTACATATAAAATATAGTCCATATACAAGACTATAAAATGAAAAAAAATTAATCATTAGTAATCATTTATTGTGTTCTCTTTTCTAAAGGTAGATACAGTGTGAGCAGGCAGTGTCTTGCTCCTGCCACCATGCATATAACATTATGTCTTCCTCCTTTATTATTGCATATGAGGAATGATGTAAAATGTTGACTTCTAAATAAAAGCCTCATCAAGTCTTCTGACACTTTAAGTACTAGAAAGAAAGTTCCCTAAGGAGTCTGACCGTTTGTGGATGTAACTGGTGCCTGGTGGCATGGCTGTCCTTCAGTTATCATAGCTTTTGTTTTTCATTGACCTTTTTGGAGTATCTTTACTTAACAGACAGAGCCCTCAAAAAGGTGAGGAATTCAAACCAGGAAGATCGTACTTTAATATTTAGAAGCAATAGAAGTCTGTGGCAAATTTAATGTAAAACACAACCCCAATTTCTCATCTGTCTTGGCATCCAGTCCATTGTAAGTCTCTTCTTGAAACTGAGCTAGTCTTGGTACTTATTATGGCCAACTGAGTGGGAAGCGTGAGAGGCAGTGTAGCAGCCTTTAGCAAGCTTCTGCTCTCTCAAGCCACACTGCTGAGGCTCCTTAGTTCCCTGACATCAGTTTCTCAAGCCATGTAAGACCTGCATACAGTTTGATAACCTTCATGTTCCTGAGAAAGACTATGCATGCCTTTTAAACTATCATTTACTCAGTATATGTGAATCAGTTTATACACAAAATCATTCAGTAAAATTATGGAAGAATGAAGGCTGGACTTTGTTCATGAGGAGCATATCTTCAAGGAAACATGATTAAAATGAAAAGCTACTGTGTGGTTTGGAGGACTTTTCTTTATCTAAAATTAATTTAATTAAAACATATTTTATTTTATTCTCAAGATAAAAAAAAAGACTACTAGATTTCAACTAATGACAATTCTATAAATTAGAATGAAATACCAGTGTATTTGTATTGTGCAAAGGTGAGGTCCGTGCCACCTTTCTAAAGAATGGCTCAGATTTGGATTATCATCTGAAGAGTAGAGGAGCCTTTGTGTTCACTCCTCTATGCTTTCTTGTTTGAAACTCTGTGTAACACATATGAAGGATGGTAGCATGAATTTAAAATTAAGATCCTGTGAGTCATCTCACAAGAATGATGGTTTGGGGAAACAGGCATACTATCATTAATCAATTATATCCTATGCATCCATTATACTAATAAACAACTATGCTCTAAATTGAAGGTGACAAGAGAGGAAAAGCATAAATATCCTTTTTTTTTTTCCTAACTTGAGATGTGATCACTTGTAATCTGGAATGAAATACTTCAATTTGTATTTTTAAGAATTATAATTCATAGCATTCAAAAAATGTAAATCCAAAGCAATTTCTGAGATTCATGTTTTCTGTGTACAAATACAATCAGTTGTCACATGTTAAGGGCAATGTTTCAGAGCATAAAATCAAAATTTAGTAGACGGTACCCATAGGAACGGGATGAACGGGTTACATTTGAATCTTAGTTCTTTGTTGTTCACAGGAAGAAGATTGGTATAAATTACACACTTGTTTGATGTCTAAAGTAGTTTCCAGAAGTTTGTAATTTGTAACCATGCAGCCTGAGCAGATTCCTGCATATTCATGAGATATAGGATATACCTTTTGACTTATCTAGAAGCTATCTACAATGGCCAGTTTGGGACATTTTAAAACACTCTCCAGCCAATGTAAGAACTCTTAACTCCATGCACATTAGCAAGCATTCTTTATTCCTCAACCCCAATAAAGACCAATCCATGAGGAAAAAGAAATTTATTTTTTTTAATTTAGTTTTTAAATTTTTATTTGAAAAATACAATACACAGTAGAGAATTATTTCCTCCCCCACTGTTCTTTCACAAAGAAACCTATGGAAATGTAACTGAGATATTTGGCTAGGATAGATCCTGAGAAAAAGAGAGGCCCAGTTAGAAGTCAAATAGACAAACTCTGTCAAAGAAGGTTCACCTCTCTTTTAACATAAAAGAGCCTTTTAAGTTACCTTAGGCATCATCAGATAAGACTTGTGCAGAATTTCTGCCATGCAAACAGATACTACTGAAGTTTTCAGCTTGAACAATTTACATTGACCTGGGCCCCAAAGAAGCAGAATAAAAATGAGTCTCTATCAGAAAGGTGTGTGATCGCCTGCCTTTACTAGACTATGTATGTACATATTTATATATTGATATTAGTGCTTTCTTTTACAGGTCCTAGGGATTGAACCCGGGGACTGTGCATGCTAGGCAAGTGCTGTACCACTGAATTCCAGATCCAGCCATTGTTTTAACATTTTCTTAAAGGTATTTTTAAAAAATAACTCTAAGTGGTCACATCATTGTTGAGTACTCTCTGTTGGGTTTGGTTAATTCACATGCATCTTTAATTTTTCCTGGACTTTATCATTGCACAACCTTGGTTTCGTGATGCTTAAATATAATAACATAAATGAATTAATTTTGATGTTGATTTGTCCTTTAATTTATAACTCTTTTAATCTGACCAGGTTTAGGGAGTTGAAAAAATTCATCAGTGACTTTTGTATTGTTAAGGCCTCCAAGGGGAAAACCATTCCTGTCTGGCTCCTTCTGAATGGATATAGAACCAGTATCCCAGAGCAACTGTACAAGCCTGACCAGCCACCTCACCTTTGCTTGACATTGTGCCCATATTCTTTATTCCAGTCTTAGGAAGCAAATTGGCCACTGCTAATGCTTTCCAAACAATGTCTTTAAAGATTGTCAAGACATGCAAAGTTTGCTCTATGCTTCCAAAAGAATTAAATTGCTATAGAGATCTACAATTCACAGAAATGAGATTTTTTTTTAAAAAAAAATTGGCTTTTAGTAGATGTATTTTGACTTCTGCAGGATTGAAATTGGGCAATCGAAATCCATTTGGAAGTAACTGAGAAGACTTTGGTTTTAATTACTTGCTGATTTCTGTTGAAATTAAGAGGGTAAATTAAATGTTTACTTGCTACTCTCTTTCAAGACTAGAAAGATTTTTTAAAACAATCAATTTCTGCACATTTAAGTCAAAGTATCTTGGGTTAGCTGTAGAGGTTGCAGAGTGACTCATGACTTCATCCTCCTTGTTCTGTGAAGGCTGTTTTAATCTTTAACTTATGCGATCACTGTACAGCCTGCCCTCAGGCTCCATCCTGAGTGATAGCTGAGATGCAGAACTGAGAATCTTCATTTGGACTTCTCTTTTACCAAGAGCCTCACATCCAGACACTAGAACTTCATTATTTTTAAATATAATTATAAATAGAATCCTAAACAGCTCTGCTTTTGAAAAATATGTTTATATTCCTCCATATAAGTAAACATTTAAAATACTGCAGACCTTCTGTGTCCCTATTTTGGCTTTTTTTTTCTTTTTTTTTTTTTTTAAACATAGGTAGTTTCTCAGGACCCTATAATGGCCTCTTAATGGCCTCAGTGTCATGAATGTTGAGGCAACTGTGGCATATTTGAGAAAGATGAGAGTTTCAGGGTAAATCTGACTTTAGATTTAACCCTTCCCTTGACGAGCAGTATGGACTGGGCGTGTTCTCAGTCTTGGCTTTATTTTTATCCTATGTAAATAAAATCATCTTTCAATATTTATATAGGATTTCTGTGAGGATTACATGATAAATATAAATATGTTTTAATTAAAGTATTGGACAATTACAAAAAATACATTAATCATATTTCTAGTATCTTCATGATAGTATTTTAAGGTGTTGTTCTTTCTCATTTAAATTATTTGAGTTCTAGACCAATAAGAAAATTTAATAATGGACCACAGACATTTTTGAAACACTGTTAATGATGGAAAGTTACTCAATAGCAAGGTATCACAGCTGGATTTACCTTAATGTATTCTAAATATCGCCTGCATTGAAAAATTGCAGCTGAACCATTAAACCACAACTGTCAAAGAAAAAGTCCAAATAAATAATTTTAATCGTGATACATTACTCAGTGACAGTAAAAATTGGCATTTTCCCCTTTAAAAGCAGAAGCACCAGTCTTAGAAGATGTAGTATGAATGGTGTTTGAAATATAGCATAATATAATGAGCAGACAATTTAGTAGAGGACGTACTTTCTAAAAGTAAAGTGATTTCACACTCTGAAATCTGTTAACATGGAAATAATGTCATGCTGCATAATAAAAATCCCCCAGGACTTTCAAAATGCACTTCAAATTAAATATGCTGTACTGCTGAATAGTTATATGAAAAATTAAAAAGGCTTAACTAGCCCAAAATAGAGGGTTTCTTTTATACAAATATAACCCATGTGGGGGTTTCTTTCCACATAGTCACAGAGATTCTTTTGAGAAACTAAAGCAACCATTTTATTTAAAAGTTGACTTGTTAATTTTATCATCATGTTTTTATGGAACACCCACATTCTATGCTGGGCTTTCATCATAGGTGGTGGGGATACAGAAGAGAAAGTCAGGGTCCTGCTCCTGAGGAGCTCACAGTCTAGTGGGAAGAGGGAAGAGAGGGTGCTATCAAGTTTTAAAATTATAAAAGTCTCCGACAACTTTATAAATTTCCTGTGTAATCAAATAAACTTTGTTACGGATGTATGGTAGAAAGGGATGACGTCCAGTGCAGGGAAAAACCGTCTGTTTCACTATCATGTGACTTCCGCAAAGGCAGTGATGTGGTTCTGTAAAAGAAAAGGGGATTTCCAAAGTCAGACTCCTGGGTCAACTGATTTAACAAAGTAGTTAGCATTTTTGACAAATAACTATTATCTTAATATAGAACTGTGGCCCACGTGTTTGTTGCTAAAACACAGTGTTGTTAAACTCACTTCTCTGTTCTGTTACATAATGTTAGTTAATTATATCTTTTATTCAGCATTCTTAATTAACTGAATAGATTAAAATGTTATACCTGCTTTACTCAAAATGAATACTAAAATTTCGGTAGATAAAAATGGCCATGGCAGACACATTAATATTCTGTCCACTGTTAACAGAATTTCAATGTACAGGTTGTAGTTCCAGACTAATTGCTCCCTGTGAAACAGATGGTATGGAGTGAGGTGGGCAAATGCACAGACTGAAATAGCATTTGTTAGTTGACAGAGATCTACTTCAATACTTCATTTTTGAGGTATGAATTCAGACTCCACGCTACAAGCTGGGTTTTGTTGTTGTTTTGATTTGCTCCAGCCACAGAATTCGTTACAGCCTCAACCCTTTTTGCTTCTTCTTCTTCTTCTTTTAAAAAGCCATCAATTACAGAGAAGTAAACTTTTAGAATGGCTAATAATGTAATTAGATTCAGACCTGTAATATGCTATGTCATAGATACTGAGAGATCGTGGTAAAAATTTGACACCGTATGATTTACTCTGACACACGTGGGATTGCGTTAAGATAGAGCATGAAGGGCAACATCATTGTATCACAGCAACATCACAGCAAGGCTCTCTCATCACACTGCCCGTTCAGAGTAGCTGTGTTCAGAATTATACAGAAAGAGAGTTAGCCATGATGATAGGACAGAGATTAAGCCCAAGTCATTGAAGAATAGAACTTGCCAAGTATCCATTAGCAAGTATTCTTTCTAGTCCACAACACAGCAGCAGGCAAAATACTGAGTCTCATCCTTGAGTGCAGGTGTCCCCTGGTAAAACAGTCACTTTGTGTCTTAAAAGTCATTTCAGATGCTGAAATTTAGAAAACTTCAGACCAATGTTGACATTCCACATGTCTGAGCGGCCAATATAGGTATCAGATACTGAGCTTAGATGCTTCATTAGAACAGCAACTGCTCATAACCACTGAGCCATCTCTCCAGTCCAATTTAAGTCCAAATTTAATGCTCCCAATTCTTCGTGAAAATCTCCATTTTACTATTTATTTCTCTCTGTATATGGATTATACCATATAAATAGAACTGTGAAGCATAATCAGACTGTCATGTAAGCCAAGACTCATTTTTATGACACCAGAATTTGGTGATAGCTTGTTATTTGACAAGATCTGCCACGCAGCAAATTCCTCTTTTAAAAACCAGGAAGATGCAAAAAGTCAAGAAAAGTATTCAGAATGAAAAGGTTTCAGAAAATAAAATTTAAAACTTACTAAGGACTATTTCATTAAGGAATACTGTATTTCCAATGGAGGGGTGGGAACTGAACTAAGAATGACAGCAGCTGACAAGTTAACATGTGAGATGCAGCCCTCCTGTTGTTGTGCTGGGAACCTGCACAGAAGGACACAGTTCTCTGTATTTAATCTATTTTTGCAACATAGCTCCAACACCAGTGCGCTAATGCGCACATACGTTTATTGCCTTAATTGGAGGTGTTCACAGTGGCTAATCCCCATTATCCAGCCGAAGAGCCTGGCAAGACAGTCTTTAAAGGATCTCCCCTGTGAATTTTCTTCTTGATCATCTTCAATATATTGGTTTTGGAACACCTAAAAAATGTGTTTTACATATGATTTAAATTTAACTTCTTTGCTTCAGTGAATGTATTTATTGCTTCAAAGTTCTAGGTTGTTATGTTGTTAGACCACACACAATGTTTAAATAAGGTTTTAAAAGCATCCTAAAGGGATAGCATGCATGTTCCATAACCCTCAATAAGTTGTCATGTAAAGATTTCCTCAAAATAATTTGTAAATGAATGAGGTCATTTATTAGAGAGAATTGGGTAAAATTTCTTTATTCAAGATGGCAAAAAAGACTGAGTAACTAAATAAGAAGTTGTAGAGTCCGGTTAAGTTTTTACATAAAACGAGATGTCTGTGTTCTGTTATTCACTAGGTATTCATCCTCTTGGTGAAGAAGGTGACTGGCACAGCAGACTCTGTAGGCAGATGGATTGTTATCAGGTGTTTAAATGTGCACTCCATCACAATGGAAGATTGCCAGGTAATTAGACTATCAAAACCCCTAGCTTTCTCACCTACAAAATAGATATACCTACGAATAGATTTTTATTAATGTTAAGTAATACATGCTAATTTTCTCATTCCCATTCCAACAATCTATTCGGGTTTATCTACTACTTATTTGGGCTGATAAAATACAAAGAAACGAGCTAAAATTAAACATTTTATAGACTCAAAGATAAAAGAAATGAAAGAGAAAAAGAATTAAAGAGAGTCTGTAGTTTATCAATAAAATTTACCATTTGTTCTTTCATCATAATGTCCACAGTTCAGAAAGCATACAACTATAATAGCCAAACCAACTTCAAAACCCCAGGGTTTCGTACAAGAAGGGTACAGATACATTTGATGACACAAGACAATTTATATTTTGTGTTCTGCTCCATAAGCAATGGTCTTTGATTACAAAGTCTCCCTCCTGTATTGGGTACTTGTGCCACAGGATACATAGATTTCTAAAATACAAAATATATCATATCTTGAAAAAAATCTGTCACTAAGGGTTTTAAATAAGAAGTCATAGAGCTACTGTTAAATCTACCAGCGAGACCATTGTTATGAGAATGCTGCCTCCATTTTGCCAGGGGAAGTTAGCTAGAATGTCATAATCATAAACATTGTCATACTTCATTCTCCTATCTGCTTCTTTATTTTATTCACTGTCTACTTTGAGTCAGGGAGCATGGATGGGAGAGAGAACAGAAAATGCCTGATATGATGGCCCATGCCTATAATCCCAACCAAAAGGTAGGCTACAGAGTTCAAGGGCAGATGTTGATACAAAATGAGTTCAAGATCAGCCAGGGTTACAGAGACTCTGCCAGGAAAATCAAACCATCCAAATAACATAAGCAACAAAATTAGCACCCTGAAAGGGGACTGTGTTCTGTGAGCCCCACTAATATGTCATGTGAAGACTTCCTCACATGATTTGTGAAAGGAGTAAGATCATTTGGTAAAAAGAGATCATTTTTAATGATGGAAACATTATTAGAGAGATTCAGACTTGGGCCTGTGGAATTGGCTGTAAATTTTAAAGTAAGCCATTATTTTGTTTACAGAAAGTGGGAACGCAGGAAAATAAAACTCAGAAATGAACTTCATTGGACAAGAGGCCTTTTTCTGGGGACAGGACAGTTTCTCTATCTACAGTGGTTTTGTTGTAGTGCAGAGTTTTGTATTAATTCAGAGTCTTCTTTCCATTCCTTTTTGTGCAATTAAAAGAGGCTAAAAGCTACTTTCTGAGAGAACCCTCTCTCTCTAGGAAGAAGCAGTCTCTGGAAAGCTTCCTTTGACCAGTTAATTAAATGAAAGACAGGTCTAGGTTAGCTACAGAGCTTAGGAGCCTGAGTAGTCATGGAAGACGCAGCTCCCAGCCCAGATCTTTAGTGGCACTGATGCTCATCCTGGGCTTCATTTTGGAGTTTGACTAAATACAGGCACATCTCCAGAGACTTGGATCGAATTGGTCTGAGTCTTCAACCAGCCACCAGAATGCTGATGGGCTCTCTGGTTGATCCTTGTGCACAGCCCTGATTGAGAGCCGCAGCATCAGAGGATCTGCTGACACATTTGCATTGAATCCAAGTTATGGCTTAATATCCAAATCTTCCCAGAAGCTTGATGTGTATCGTCTTGATCTCCAGACCTAATCCAGTCCCTACTGCAGCATAAACCCCTGGGCTAGCAGCCCAGAAGTGTACCAGTTTTGAAAGTGCTTTAAAAATGGCCCTTGGTGGATGTAGGTATACAAATGCTCTGCCCTTTAGGTTTTATATCCTCCCTAAGGCTCCGCACTTTATCTGTAACACCTTTAGTCCAGTCTTGGCTACATTCCCAGAAACCTATCATGTTAGGAATGTAAACTCCTAGTTTCCCTTGTCTGTCTGACTGCAAAGTTTGACCATGTGGACATTTCTTGACGGCTAATTCCTACATCCACCTCAGTTTTGGTTCTGTTTTTTCCACTCACCTGGCCCCCACAGTTGATGCTCAATATCCTCAAGCCTCTTATCCCATGTGCTTACTTTACCTGTTGGCCAGTGATTCTTTCTATCTTTTCTTAGGAGATGCTACATAGTGAAGTCGGTATCTCCTTCATGTCCCCATCCATCACAGCTCTTGGCACTGTCCTCTGTGTCTGCTTTCAAAACAATCTCCCTCATCACTGTATCATAATCTCACATGGCCTGGGAAATCTACAACAGGCCTTTGACTTGGTATTTACTCAAGTGTCATTTATTACAACCCTAATAGAAGTCGTGCTGATATTGTTAGTAACTGGAACTTACCCCCAAGTTATTCTCATATTTCTTTTTACATTAATTTACCAAACTAACCTTGTTTGTTTGATTCTCTTTTAACCTTTAAAAATGCAAGCAAACCCCAACAAAGAAGAGGTAGAGGACATAAATAAAGAAACAGATGTACAATAAACTCCTTTATAACCAGTTGCTGATTAACACCAAGAAGCTTGCCTGTTCCCATAAAAATGCAACAGTCAGTAAAAATCCAGATGGCCCTGTTCCCTTTTCCAGGTGTGTGTGTGTGTGTGTGTGTGTGTGTGTGTGTGTGTGTAATTTATGAATGAATAAAATATTCATTCATATAAATTCCTGCACATTAATATTTATATCAGCTGCATTCATGATTTCCTTCAATGACATTTAACCCAAATACCCTCCAGCCAGCCAATGGGAAAAGAAGCTGAGGTATAGTTACCCAACTGGATACCTCTCATCAATAAAAAAGGAAGGGTGGAAAGCCCATTGACACCCAAAAAAGAGCCAGAGTAAAAAACTTACATACAATGTCAGGCCATTTGTGACACCCTGGGAAGGGCAGAAAGGAATACAGGCACAGAAGGTAGATAAGTGTTTACCAGGGGTGGATGTTGGCGGTGGGTTGATTATAAAACAGCTGTTCTGGGTAGATTGAAAATTCCATAGCTTATTATTACTGATTGTTACATGAAAGCCTACTTTTGTCAGAACCCATAAGATTAGGAATTTTAGAGAAAAGGGGGATACCTCCATATGTAAAGTGTTTTCTCTACAAGACTGAGGACACAAGTTCCATCTGCAGAACCAACTTCAAAACCATGAGGTATGGAGGTGCACATTTGTAACCCTAGTGCTGGAAAATCTGAGAAAGCAGAGAACCTGGGGCTCATAGGCTAGCCAGCCTAACTCACTGTCAGTTCCATGGTGTTCAGAGATCATGTCTCAAAAACAAGATAGATGACATCTAAGGAAGTTATCCAAGGTTGACTTCTGTCTCTCGCATACACATGTGGATACACACACACACACACACACACACACACACACACACATGCACGCACGCACATGCACACACATAAAGACTGTTTTACAGGATATAAGTTATTTATTATACTTGAATTTAATTTAAAAAAATAGGACAACCATGAGCTGTCCAAAGGCAAGTTACTAATATTTAGAATTTGGGTTTTCAGATATGGAATCGTTATTTCAACATCCAATTGTTTTGATTCCACAATAAAAATATAAAATATTGGAAAATACTCTAATAATGCATTTAAAATGAGCCACCTTATTTGTTTGTGTCTATTGAGCTGATGAAGATTCTGAAGAACAATAGTTTCAACTGTCAGAGAGGACATGGATGCATGACAGACCTAAAGCATTCATTCGCCATTCGGTGTTTCCATTGCCTTGAACTTAAATCAATACTTAACCATACAAGGACACATATCTATAATGTTTGCCTTGATGTTGCTAGTAACTGTGAGAAATTGGAAGAAGAATCTTTTATACCAAAGAAGAGGCTCACATAATTTATACAAGTGATAATTTCTCCACATATTTTCATATTATTGTACAAAAGAATGATCTTGAATTTGATTTCTGAAGTGACAAATGTAGAATACATTGTCCCCAAAATGAAAAATACCATTTTTATTATGGTACATTTTGTGACCCTCGTCATGTTAATTTCTCTATGTCTCCCTCATTATACAATGGCCGTAGGCTGCACTCCAATGTTTTCTTATAGAAACTAAAGTGCAATTTTATGTGTTACATTCCCCACCTAGCTTGAGTCATCTGTTATTCTTTCACAAAAGCTTAGCTTTTACCATTAAGTTTGATGATATGTTTGTTTTATTTATTGATTTATAACTGTATATATGGAAGCAGACATGAGAAAACCTAATCATTCGGTATAAGCCTACCTGTATAGAAACCCATGTACACAATCCCACAGTTTTTGTTTTTATTTTGTGAGATGGCGCTCCTTATGGAGGCTAGGCTAGCCTCATAGTCTCTGTGTAGGCACCATGGTTTTCTTACCTCAGCCTTCAAAGTGCTAGTGTTACAAGGATGTAGCACCATACCTGACTTTCTCACAGGGCCTTGAAATCTATTTTAAGAAAATGTTTCAAGGGGCTTGGGGCAATAGCTCAGCAAGAAAACTACTTGTCATACAAGCATGAGGACCTGAGGTTGAATTCTAAGTACCCCAGTCAAAAGCTGGGCATACTAGATGTGTCTATTGTCTGGTGCCATGGGTATGGCCAGCTAATGCGGCTGAATTGACCAGATTCATGGTCAGTGACAGAATCTGTCAGAAAAAAACATACAGAACATTAGAGGAAGACATCAGGTATAAACCTTTGGCTTCCCTACACAAAGTCACACATGAACATGCCCATTCATGTGTGTACATAAACACACAAACACTTATAAGCACCCTACATACATAACACACACACACACACACACACACAGAGAGAGAGAGAGAGAGAGAGAGAGAGAGAGAGAGAGAGAGTCAGAGAGACAGATAGAGACAGACAGAGACAAAGAGAGAATTTCAAGTTTTCACTACGATTAGGTATGGGTACTTCCTGTCCATTTTGTTTTATTTATCTGAAAACTTCTTTCCTTCTCTTTTTTCTATCTTCCATCTCCCATTTTCCCTCTTTTCTCCTCTCCTCTTTTCATTTTATTTATTTATTTATTTATTTATTTATTTATCTGGTATCCATTTCAGCATCTCAATCACAGTAGGCAATTACTAAACTACAACCTCAGTCCTGCACATTTTAACTTTTTAAACAAGAAACAAGTTATTTAAATTGCTGACTTTTGCCTTTTGACTCCTTCTTTACCTAAGACAATAAATTAAAAACAAAGGGGTAGGGGTTAATTCCAAGACACAGTGGGCTTGGTTTACTGTTATTCCCCTAGTTGTAGCTATTTTTTCTCTACTGCAGAGTATTTCTGTAGAGTACTTTCTCCACAGAAAGTCTTCGTCATTCTTAGAGACTCCACACCGAGGGGAGTGGTTGACAACTCTGAACACCTGCCTGTATATGAATACCTGGGCTCCTGGGGAGGGATTGTTCACTCACCACTCTACCACTGCCTAATCTCCCTTAACTAAGTGAATCATATCCGCCTAAGCTATATTCATCACCCACGATGCCATTCAAAAGTAATTCTCAGAAAGCAGCTTTACAAAAGGCTCCTGGGAAACTGGGGGAAAAAAGTCTGCTTGTCATTCTTTATCTTGTACAGTACAATTCATAGACAATGTGCAGAAATCAATCCTGAATGCGCAGACCTAAACAGCAAAAACAATAATGTGAAACCGTGACAACGGATGCTCGTGTGTCTAGTGCACAGTTAGTCCAAAAGATGTTAATGGCTGCTACAAGTATTGTTTTTGTTTGTTTAAAGCTTTTCTCATAAAATATATTTTGTTGTTTTCCTCCTCCAACTCCTTCCATATCCTACCTACCTCTCCATCTAACTTCATCTCTCTGTCTCTCTCTGTCTCTCTGTCTCTCAGTCTTTCTGTCTAACACACACACTCTCTCTCTCTCTCTCTCACTCACTCACTCATCTGGGTATCTTATGTATGTATGTATGTATCATCTATCTATTTTGATTTTGATTTTTTTAAAAAATCATAACAACCCAGAAGTACATACCTGTCACATTTTATTTGTTTTGATTTAAAATTTGGTTTTAAAGAAAAATAAAACACATGAAAATAGCATATAAATTTTTATTTCCTTGAATTACTTTCCATATATGTTCAAACCTAGCCTTAAGTGCCTAAAGTATGTATCAATTTATGCCCATTCACTCCTGCAATGTCTAGTCATTACTAATGTTGTCTTGTGTGGTCCCATAGAACATTGTATACCATTTAGCAGTTTCATGAACCAAAGATTTGGTTTATAGAAAAGCAACTGAATCATAAGTAGTTGGATGGTTAAAACATCCTGAAACGTCAAAGGAATTTTTACCAGAGAGCATGGCTGTGTATAATCATGTTTGCCTTGAAAAAATAAAAAAGCCACCACACACACAAGAAATCCTGGGTTTGAAGTACAAAGGAACTGTTGAAAACTAGCTCCCTTCATAGGCACACACACACAGACACACAGACACACACACACACACACACCATTCTGAATACATTTCAGTTCCTAGTTCTCTTTGACTTCTGTCATCCTATAATCTGCTACCAAGACAATGGAAAGATCACTGCACAGGCTTCCCTGGACATTGGAAGTTCTTTTAGAATGTTCCTACTTGTATCATTTGCTTCTCCAGTTACCATGATAGTAAGCATGACAATTTCCACTCACAATGATGCATATCTTTGGGACATCTGGAGATTTCTGGAATCTTAGTTACTGCTCATTGCTTTTCACTCCACTTATGGTTTGTTTAATCAGGTGTTCATTTACCTTACCTGTTTCATCAACTGGCACAGGTTACATGTTTGTGATAAGCCATTTATCCTACTAGCAAGTCTACCTGTAAACTATACCTTCTAGTTCATTCCTTTTCTTGTTGGCAAGAGCAAATTCTTTTCCTTTGATTGATTAATGTCTTATCGTCTGAAGTAAAATTTATATTTGTTGCTGGCTCTATCTACTTTATCTTTCTTTGGATCCCCAGTATGCAGACAGCTAAAGAACCACAAATTTCCAATCTACTAACTCCTGCTTTATTATAGACAACACACACAAATACACACACACACACTACTAAAAAGGGAGTGTGCTGTATGTATATATGTATATAAGTATGTATATATGTGTGTATGTATGTATGCATGTATGTATGTCTCTAGAGAACCATGCCTAATATAACAGGCCCCTATCTCTTCTGCAATGAAGTACAGAGGACTTCACAAGGTATACTCTGACAATCACCAAAACCCTGTTGTTCCCAATGCCTATTTATCATACTACACATTCATGGCTAGGTTCTGTGGAGCTGATTCACTTCCCATGCTTTCCTGTCCTGGAGTATAAGCTGATTCAGGTTCTTACTAGGAGAAGGCATAGGCCAATAAAATGGGCAGAAATTCTCAAGGCCCAGTAAATTTCTGACCAATAAAGTCTGTCAGTTCTATTAACAAGCCAGTAGCTAAGTCCAAATTAAATGAAGCAGAAAAGATATTCTGCCTGAAGAAGTAGTTAGTGACTGAGACTGAACCAGTCTTCTGCCGTATCTGTTACTTTCCTTGTTGTTACAATTGTTGCAATCTATAACTGTGAACTTTTTTCAGTATTGTTAATTTTCAATGAATCTCTTAAGAGGTTCTAGCGAATATTTCAATTTGACTTTGTATCTGCTTAACTCTCCTATATTAAATATTCAAATATTTATTTGGAAAAGAAGGCTTATTTTTTAACAGTATATCCTAAGATATAAAGGAAATTAGATAATACTGTCACTGCTCTGATGGATGCCCTGTCCTAGAAGATAGGCTTTGGTGGAAGCCTTCTCTATCTGGTACCTTCTCTCATGTCAGTTTCTTGGTATTGCTCTTTTACTGTCTAATCTACTTTTAAAAAAAATAATTTTAATTTTAGTTATGTGTTTATGTGTATATCCGTGTGTGAGTTTGTGCACTTGAGTGCAGGTACCTGCCAAAGTCAGAGGTGTAAGATCCCCTAGAGCTGGGTTAGCTGTCATATGCCTCTTAACATGAATGCTGGAACTAGAACTTGGGCCTGATTTAGGAACAATATCCCCACTTGATAGCTGAGCCATCTCTCCAAGACTCTCTTTAGTCTGTCTTAGTCTATGTGTTTTTGCTTTCCTCTGCGTGGACTTCCTTCCTTTGACCTCCATTGTTGATTGAAAGCCCACCATGCCAGCACCTATGTTCTTTCACTGGTTCCTAATCACACATGTTATAGTTTAGCTTCCATCCCTCATGTTCTCTTTAATTTCCTGTTTGTGGAAAGGAGATGCCATGGACAATAAATATAGTCAAGTTTTTTTATGATATATAGGTGGGAGAAGTTGTACAGTGTTTGCTCAGATGTATGCATTTGTATGTGTGGGTGAATGAACACTTGATTGAATGTGTACAGGCCAAAAGTGAACCCCTAGTGACTTCTTCAATTCCTTTCCACCTTACTTTTAGACAGGGCTGCTTCACAAGAGTAAAGGTTCCTCAAGAAGTGAAACTGGCTGCCTGTTTCTGCCTCCACAGCTCTGAGGCTATAGGCACACATGACATTACCTGCCTTTTATGTGCATACCAGAGACCAAAACTTAGCCCTCATGCTTCTGGAGCAAGCATTTTACCAATGGTATCATCTTGGCTTTTGTCCCGTCTCCCCTCACCCAATAAAATGTTTACATTGTCCCTCATATTTGTCATAAAGTCACTTTAAGAGTTCTAAGTTCATCTTCTGAATAGTCCCACTTGAAGCAATGTAGATTAAGCTCAATTAAATTTCCTAAACTGTGTGGGAAAGGCTTCATGAACAATCTAAACATTCCCCTTAGTAACTATGTGATCTTTACCCTTTGTGTGAAGGAGAGAAAAGAGGCCTGTCCTCACTTGAATGGAATTTGTGAGGAGATTCCTGTGGGCCTTTTTATCAAGATAACTTTATTTCTATGTAGTTTTGTTTCATGTTCACTGACCCACAACATAGCATGGTTCTGTGCAGCTTATCTTGGTTCTGCTCCATAAAGCTGGGGGAATCTTTGAAGGCAATTATTTTTTTATATGCTTGGTCACTTTAAAAGATGTAATTGTTTTTAGTTATATGTTTGAATGTTTTGTTTTCATGTATGTATATCATGTGTGTACCGGGTACCCAAAGAATCCAAAGACTGTATGTATCTGATCTTGTGAAACTGGACATACAGAAAGTTGTGAGCTGCCAAGTGGGTGTTGGGAACCATCCTGGGTTCTCTGTAAGAGCCATCCTGTCAGCTATTTGGTTATTAATATTTATTGTTTTGAAATAAAATAGTTACCCACTTACTTAGGGGATACTTATTCAGTTTTTTAGAGGGCTCCTTCATCTGTCATGAATCAATAACCAAATTTGGGGTGGGGAAGGATTTCCTTCACTGTTGATTTGTTTATGCTGCATCTAGTAGAAATTTCTAACCGTTTGCTATAATTTTCACTCTGATAATCAGCTCTCATGAAGTCAAGGGTTTTCCTGTTCTTCCTAACATAGGAGATAAAAGACAGTAGAACTATAATTGGTTGCATCATTATTTCCTAGAAGAAAACACAGATCCTTGACTCTTGGATTCTTAAGGGAAATTAATGGTGTCTTTTAAGTTTCTAGAAACATCCCAGAGCCAGGGACAGTGTCAATTCTTCTGGAAATGAACCTCAAAAGAGGACACAAAGAGAATGTGTTTGGGGGACAGGATGATGTGACATCTGAAGGGAGCTGACTCTCTGGGGTGAGATGGTAGGAACTCTAAGATAAAAAGGAAAGACACCTGCATATGCAGGAGCCAGAGCCACTGTACTGAGAGGACTTCAGGTGGCTGCAGGTAGACCTGAACACATGGGAGCTACAAACAAGATTTCCACACTTAATCTGGCAGAGGAAAATAAGGAGATCTTTCAAAAGAATTATGTAGATCACAAGGAAATAGCACAGGGGTGTAAATTATATTGGAGGCATCTCCCCTAAGGAATTCTGGTTAGTGTGAACATATCATTTAGACAGTTTAATGGGACCAGACCTTCTAGAAATTAGCTTAAAAATGATATATTTTAAAATTGTAATTATATTGAGATATGCATTTACTCATGAACAGCATAATATCTGATTATAGAGAAGAAGAGGGAGAAAATGAAGAAAGGCATACAGGGAGGAGAGACAGAGAGACAGAGAGCCAGGGGTGGAGAAGTAGAGGCAGAAGAGGAAGATAAACAAGCAAGCCTGGGAGCAGACATAAAGTCTTGTTTCACTGGCTAAGTTTATCTTAAGGTTTGAGCATTACTGCATTTGTTCTCTGTACAAATTACTATAATTACTGCATTACTGTCTCTGCCAATTTCTCTCTGTCTGTCTGTCTCTACATTTGTCTCTTCATTTGTGTCTCTCACTGTCGCTCTTTCTCTCTCTGTCTGTCGCTCATCCCACCTCCCACATGTTCCTCTCTAGATACTATAGGTGAATATCTTGTATAGTATTTTGAGTGACTGCCTTCACTATGCACATACACAAGATTTTATAAATGTCACATTTCTTTTGAGTCAAGTGTAGTGGTAGACACCTACAATACTGGAACTTAAATGAAGGTAGGAGAGCCAAGAGTTTAATGCTATCCTAGGCTATATGGCAAATTTGAGGTCAGCTTGGGGAACATGAGACCCTGTTTCAAACAACCAACCACCACCCCGAAACCTTTTATTTTGAAAGTACTTTAACATTAAAAGTTATCCTTTTGTACCTTGATGATCCTGTTGCATTTTACTGCTGTAAAATAATTATTGGCTGTTGTTTAGTTTCATAGGTTCTAGACATTATTCTGCGGGCATTATGACTAACTTAATCTCACAAATGACCAGTTTATAAAAACAAAACAAAAACAAACAAACAAAGCTTAACAAGCAAAAGTCAAATGCTGTGTTTAATCATCAATGTCAAATTGAGCAGGTTAGGAATATACTAGGAGATAGTTCTCTGGGAGAATACTATCATAGGATCATAGGATGGTGCTTCCCCAGAAGGTTGACTGAGAAGGGATAATCCACCCTGCAGGTGGATGTCATCATCCCACAAACTGGTCCTGGACCAGGGACAAAAGTTAATAAGGAGAAGGGACAAAAGTTACAGGAAGAACTGCTTTCCTCTCTCTCTCTGCTTTTTGACTGTAGAAGCAATATGGAAAGACACCTCATACTCTTAATGCTCTTTCTTCCTTGATGTGGTGGCTTCCACCTTTGAACTGTGGCCAAAATAAACTCTTTCTCTTTTAAGTTCCTTCCTGTCAAATATTTGGTTACAGCAAGATGAAAAGGA
Organism: Rhynchomys soricoides; assembly: GCA_019843965.1. Classification (NCBI taxonomy): domain Eukaryota; kingdom Metazoa; phylum Chordata; class Mammalia; order Rodentia; family Muridae; genus Rhynchomys; species Rhynchomys soricoides. The sequence continues at coordinate 3,055,347 of JADRCH010000243.1, forward strand.
ATCAATACACTTTGCACTGAACTTGAGCGAATTGGCTAAGGTCAAAATATTCCAAAATTCCCAGCCAGACTCCTCAGAGATCAAGGAGCAGAGGCATCACATGGTATGGATTCTGTCATGGGGACATTCACCACTGATTTAACTCCATGGCTATGTACTTAGACTCTTCATGACTTAATGTGATAAACACATGAACAAAATTATTGGCCTTTATAATATTTAGTGAACATTGGACTTTGATGAGACACTTACCACAGATGAGTCATTCTTTTCTTAAAAGAGAATGAATATTCAGATATTATTATTACTTAGAATTGAAAGAACCCATGACTTTTCCTCATATATTATGGTATTTGTCATGTGATGAACTCCCTACAATTAAGGGAAAATCACTAGCATAGAAATGAAGTGTTCGTTTACAGTGATCGTTACACCGTAAGTTATAGTTCAGCAAATGTGTGCTTTGGACATAAGAGGTTTACTAGTTTACATAACTTGCAGAAGAAACGCACAAACATGGAAAAAAACAGTGTGGCATGATACTAAAGCTCTTGGCTATGCCTGCTCATCAAATGTTGACAGAATGCTCCTCTTCACTCATCAAAACAGCACTGTGAAGGAACAAATGACTTTCTCTAACTACGGGTTATCACAATCAAAGGAGTAGGGGAATTTTGCTTGCTCCTCTCCTTTGTTTTTTCAATGTGAATCATAACAAAAAGCAATATATTTATTCCACACAGTTCTTCCCTCTGTCTGTCTGTCTGTCTGTCTGTCTCTCTCTCTCTCTCTCTCTCTCTCTCTCTCTCTTTCTTTCTCTCTCTCTCTCTCTCACTCACACACACACACACACACACACGAGTAGAAAGCTTTTGAAGTTTCCTTCATGTGACTGCCCTCTAGTTCTGGCTGAGAAGCACAGGAACACAGCCCTCAGCAGTGAAAAGTCTAAGGGAAAGATGACGTTTGCCCCTAGTATATTCCTAGCTTTCTGCCATGATTCTTCCATGATGTGATCAGAGACATGGGCCGTGTCCAGTGCAGAAAGCATTCTGATTGGAAATGGAAATAAAAAGAACAGAGAGAATGCTATCTCCATCTCTGTATAGCCCAGCAAGGAAGCACAGAATCTGCTTTATCTCAACCTTATTTCCCAAACTAAGGAGACACAAATCACTTGGCCTTGATATGGAAAACCAAATTAGTGGAAGTTCATAAACACTTGTCCTGTCAATTTATAGATACTAGTGGAAAATTCTAGCTCACATAACCTAATATCATGAAACTTATTATAAATAAAAGGAGGTAGCATAACATGAACAGTAGGAATTTTGAATGTGCAGAATGCAGTAATAGCCTATAAGAACACAGAAGTTCCAAGAACAATCTTTGTAAAGTACTTGACTTCTTGCCCACTGTGACACTCACTGAGCCCTGGACATGCTGTTTAAAACACTGTCTGTGGACAAACTCAGCCCAGCCTGGCCAGCAGCCTCCCTTCCATTAAGAAAATGTAGCTGCTGTGTACATGCTACCTGATCGTTGTACAATGAGACTCAGTGCATAGGGCTTGTCTGCTAATTGCATGGTGACAATTTATAAAGCACTTTCTTATTGATGGAGAGCATGGGAGGAATGGAGCAGACTGAAAAAATTCACACATTTGCAAATAAATGTACCTTTTCGTTTTACCTGTGCACGAGGCCAGGGAACACTATTCCTTAGACACTCTAGGAAAGTGCTGGGTGAGTCCCATGCATAGTTATCAAGCTTCTTAAATGAGTGACAGCAATGAGTACTTTAAATGAGATATGCATTTTATGAGATGATCTATCTAGTAGTAAATTCTTGCTGACACCTTAAATTCTGAGATTAAGTAAGTAGAGATAAATAAATAAATAACTGCTCACTCTCTGAACACACAAACAGAAATAACTGTTGAATTTAGCCTAGATGATGACATTTTGAAATTATGAATCACCTGCACAGATGTTACCTTTTCCAAAGGGCTTTCTACTCGAGGAATGTTGGTCATCGGCATCCGGGCCACATTGTCCCTGTGTATGTGCCCATTTTCTGGTTGTCTTCCTTTGAAATTATTTACCACGCATACAACCTAAAATTTCAGGAAACAATTATAGTTAAGTAGATTATATATTCCACAACTAACACCCTTTTGGGGAGTTTTATAAAACTCCTATAGCAACCAAGTTTTTAAATTACCAAAATGAATAAAACTTTATACCCAGATTTACCATGAATAAATTGGAATAGCTATTCTAATGCAGATAAGTTCAAGAAAATTCACCATTGAATATGTAAAAGCATGAATAATGACAATTCTGTCATTCCAAAATGTTCATTAAAGAATAGACAATCTTCTAACCAATCCAAAATTAACAACATAACCTTATAAAAATCCGTAGCAAGCTAACCTTTTCTTAATGTGGCTAATCTACAACCTAATTTACATGCTCGTTATTCCCCAGTGCTTCAAGATTATCACATTCACACCAATCCTTGACAGTTGGCACTCTCTAATTTAGTAACATTCTTTTAATTATACTCGTTTATTTTCTATTGTGTTATATATATATATATATGATTTGAACAATAGCTTACCAGAGCTACTCTTCAAATAGAAGACCCTTCACATAAAGAAAATTGACCCTCATTTCAGTTGATTATATCCCAGAGGTGAAAGAATGAACTGAACCATGCATTAAAATTAAGTTGCTATAATGTTAAAAATACATATTGCATTGTGTAAATGAACCACACTTTCTGTATCCATTCTTCTGTCGTGGGACATCTGGGTTCTTTCCAGCTTCTGGCTATCACAAACAAGGCTGCTATGAACATAGAGAACATGTTCCCCTGTGGCAATGTGGGGCATCTTTTGGGTATATTCCCAAGAGTGGTATTGCAGGGTCTTCAGGTAGATCTATTTGTAAGTTTCTGAGGAACCTCCAGATTGATTTCCAGAGTGGTTGTACCACTTTGCAATTTCACCAGCAATGGAGGAGTGTTCCTCTTTCTCCACATCCTCGCCAACATGTGTTGTCACCTGAGGTTTTGATCTTAACCATTCTGATTGGTGTAAGGTCATTTTGATTTTCATTTCTCTGATTACTAAGGACTTTGAACATTTCTTTAGCTGCTTCTCAGCCATTCAAGATTCCTCTGTTGTTTGGTTTAGTTTTATACCCCATTTTTTGATTGGGTTGTTTGGTTTTATGGTGATTAGCTTTTTGAGTTCTTTATATATTTTGGATATTAGCCCTCTATTGGATGTGGGGTTAGTGAAGATATTTTCCAATCTGTAGGTTGCCAATTTGTCTTATTGACTATGTCCTTTGCCTTACAGAAGCTTTCCAGTTTCATGAGGCCCCATTTATCAATTCTTGATCTTAGAGCATGAGCCATTGGAGTTCTATTTAGAAAATTTTCCTCTGTGCCAATGAGTTCAAGGCTCTTTCCCACTTTCTCTTCTATTAGATTGAGTGTATCTAGTTTTATGTTGAGGTCCTTGATCCACTTGGATTTGAGCTTTGTGCAAGGTGAAAATATGAGTCTATTTTCATTTTTCTACAGACAGCCAGTTAGACCAGCACCATTTGTTGAAGATACTTTTTTTTTCAATTGTATATGAATGGATGGAACTAGAAAATATCATCCCAAGTGAGGTAACTCAGAACCAAAGGAATATGCATAGTACATACTCACTGATAATGGATATTAGCCCCCACACCTCCCAAAAAAAGTACAGAATACCCAAGATAGAGTCCACAAAACTCAAAAAGATCAACAAGCTAAAAGACCCAAGTGAGGAGCCTCAGTCCCACTTGGGAGGGAGAAGGAAGCAATCACAAGGGTGGGGAGAGAGAGACCTGGGAGGGGTGGGGGAGGGGAAGAGGGGAACATGGTCTGATATTGGGTGGGGGAAAAGGACTGAAGCCCTGAGGGCCAGCAGAAAGAATGGAAACAGGCAACCTCTGGAGGTAGGAGGTTGGGGGGGACCCTCCAGAATGTACCAGAGACCTGAGATGTGAGACTCTCAGGACTCAAAGGGAGAGACCTTAGATGAAATGCCCTACAATGGGTAGAGGGAACTTATAGAGCCCACCTCCAGCAGAAATACAGGGCATGAAGTGAGGGATAGCATTGCCATCACACAGTCAAAACTCTGACCCATAATTGTTCCTGTCTGAAAGAACTTCAGGGATGGAAATTGAGAGGAGCCTGAAGAAAAGAAGGTTCAGCGACAGTCCCAAAGTGAGATCCAGCTCAAGTGGAGGCCCCAAGGCCTGACACTACTACTGAGGCTATGAAGCACTCACAAAAAGGGACATATCATGACTGCTCTCTGGAAAACCCAACAAGCAGCTGAGTCAGATGCAGATATTTGCACCTAACCAATGGACACAAGCTGCTGACCTGTGGTTGAATTAGGGAAAAGCTGGAAGAAGCTGAGGAGGAGGGCGATACTGTAGGAGGACCAGCAGTCTCAACTAACCTGGATCCCCAAGATCTCTCAAACACTGGACCACCAACCAGGCAGCATACACTAGCTGATATCCCTACACATATACAGCAGAGAACTGTCGGGTCTGCGTTTAGTCAGAGAAGATTCACCTAACTCTCAAGGAGGCCCGAGGGAATTTAGAGATCTGGTGGGGTGAGTAGTGTGTGGTAGAGACTTCCTTGTGGAAACAGGAGTGCTGAGAGGAGGTATGGGAAGTGGAACAGTTGGAGTGTGGACCTTGAGGGGAATAAAATCTGGAGTGTAAGTAAGTAAATAAATAAATAAATAAATAAATAAATAATAAAATAATGATTGAAGCAAAACAGAAAAATTATTTCCTATGGTGAGTTTCTACTAACCACAGGATAGTATGTTGTTCGCCTTTCCTTGGTTTCATATTGTAGAATAAATAGGACTTACTAACGCTTATTTTTAAGTAAATGACCAATAGTGATACATTTAATTTTTTTATATCACAAGTTCATCATTGTAAGACTGTTTTTAAACTTACTTCTGAGTATTTTATTTCTATTTTTAAAAGATTTATTTTACATTATGTGAATGAGTGTTTGTTCTGCATTATGTATGTGCATCATGTGAATGCATGTGGGCCAAGGAAGTCAGAAGAGGAAGATGGAGGCCCTGAAACTAGAGTCACAAATGGTTGTGAGCCAACATGTGTGTGTTGGAAACAAAACGCAGGTCATCTGCTAGAGCAGAGAGTGCTTTTAACCATGGAGTCATCTCCCCAGCACCATTATTACTCAATAATTCTAAACCAGTTAAGTCTTGGTTACTTACCCATTCTTGAATAAAATTTACAAGGATATAAGATAATAAGATATAAAATGATACATTATATTACGAAATTATTTTCTTGCAAGCTGTGATTTACTTTTTTTTTAACCATTTTTTGTCCTAGCAAAACTATAGGTTTAAAAAATTGATCAAAACCTGATAGTACAATGCTACAGTTTTGCATGGATTTTTATTAAAGCAAAGAGACAACTAAGATCTTTTCAGAGAGTTTTCTAAACACAAACACGCACACACACACACACACACACACGTGCCTGCACACACACATACACACATACCACACACACATATACACATTCACACTACACACACACTCACACCACACACACATACACACTCACACCATACACATACATACCATATTCACAACACACACACGTGTGCCTTCACACACATACTTACACACACCACACACACACACACACACACAGACACACACACACTTTCCCTTGAAAGTAGTTATTCAGTACTCTTTCCATCTTATGAAGTGTCACTCTCATGATCCCACTAAGGACTGAAAGAAATTGATTGCTCAAGAAATAGAGTCATAATATTTTGTCTGTAAAGGGAAGCTATTAAATAATTTAGTAAATATTTTTGGTGGTGTGGGGTCATAGTCAATGCAAAGTACGTAAGTCTTCCCTTTTGCCAGGAAAGCAGCAAATTCATCTACTCATAAGAGAGGAAGTATGTAGACACGCTGATACGGTTCTCTTATTAAAGTAGGCAGCAGGTTAACTTCCGTCTGCAAGCTGCAGTTTAATGAGTGAGCATTGTTCTAACATACAAAGGATACATTTGATAACTTTAGGTAATAATTACAATGAAATAAAGTTTCATATTCATATCACAGCACATATGCACACACATACATGCACACGTGCACACACACACACACGTTTAGACATTTTCATTTTCATTGGAATTATTAATAAGTATAAATGTGGACACTTGAAAAGAACTGTTGAAATACTTGAAATAAGAGTTGAAGTGAAGTAACTGTGTTCTTAGATGTACAGAACTCTAAAAGTTCAGTTGGCATCAATGGGGGTTTCAGAAATTAGCATGGTTATAATGGTACTTATTCATTTTGTGTTTATAAGTTGCAGTTTTAAGTAATATGTATATAATATGTATAATATGTACATACATACATAAATGTATTTTGAGGAACTATAGGGCCATAGTCAATGGCAACTACTAAACTTTCCCTTTATGAAGGATAAGCAGCTCTTTAACATAAGAGAAAAGCTATGCTAACATTCTAACAAGCTTCCCTTAATAAGGCAGGCAGTAGGTCAAATTCAGTCTACAGACTGCATATAGTGTGTTTGTGTGTGTGTGTGTGTGTGTGTGTGTGTGTGTGTATGTTTGCTTACATAGGCATGTATACACATGTGTCTAGGCTGGAGGTTGACAACAGATATCTTCCAATAAACTTTATACATTTAGGCATGATCTCTTCCTTCATCTTAGAGCTCAACAAACCACTAGTTTAGGTAGCTGGATTGCTTCCAAGGTGTTCTTTCTTAGCCTCCCATGTGCTGAGATTACAGACAGACCATATTACTCACTCAGCATTTTTACAGGCTCTAGATCTTAAATACTCACCTATGTAAAAAAGAACTTTATCTCCTAGTTGTCTTATAGAAGTCTTCCCTGAGCCCTCAGCTAGGAAAGCTTATTGTGTTCAGTGTTTGTTTTTCCTGTGATCAAGTAGAAAGAACTCTAAGTCTGTCTGTCAGAGCACTAGTCTCATCATGACATTTCATACTAGATAAGGGAATACTTTGATTTGTGTCTCCTCTCAGACTCTACACTGTGAAAATCAGGAACTGCATCTGAAGTTTTCTACCTCTGTATCCTACTGTCACAGTGAGTGAAATCATTCATGAATGAGCACACTAATGAATGAACATACATTCAGGTGACAAATTTTATGGTATTTGTCTATGCCATAATGGCTTAAACTTAATTTCCTTTCAAATACTGTAGTTTTAGGTAAATGGTTTCTGTACATGTATGTCTATATTCTCCTATAAAGATTATGCCAATAAACCACCACTGTACACATTTTTGGTTTTCTTATGTAGCATTGATAATAAATTTATTTATACATTCACTTTCTTCTTCCCACAACTACTGCATTATTAACATTGGGAAGTAAACCAGTATTGGCTTTTAATTTTGGTGTTCTGTTATATACTAATTTTAATAGTCAAGGTATCTGTGTATCTAGGCCTTAATTTTTAATCTGTAAAGTAACGACAATATATCTCAATAAAATGATGCAATAATTTTTATTCTTATGTAAAATAACATGATAAGTTATTATTGGGATCAATAAAGCTGAACACTTCTGCCAACAATACTATGTATCATGTTTGGAATAGATTTTATTTCACCCATTTTTATAGCAACAATAATATCAAAACTAGTGCTCAAGAACTATTTGTTTAGTATTTTGCTAAGCATGATGGCTCTACTCTTTACCCTTGCACAATGTACAAGGATGAGTAAGATTTAGAAAACAATATAACTCCTTGTAGGATGCTAACAGCGCAGACTGATATGTGGCAGAAATCAAGGAGAAAGTGAGAGAGCTAGGTGATCAGAGTTACTGCACAGGAAGAATGGGACTTGTCCAAGCCAAATCTCAGCTATGTTGAGGATTTGGGTTGAGTTGTAAGGGGTGGGCATTGTAACGAGTGCAAAAAAGCTATGCTTACTACACATGAAATTTCATTGAGCCTTTTAAAGAAGTCAAGGTAGTCAATTAAAGTTATCCATTCATTCATTCTACCCATATACCAGACCCTGTTCCAGATACTTGCAAAGACAAGCAGTGAACAAGGGGAACAGAGTTTTTCTCTGTTGCAAGGATGGACAGTGAAACAAAACCATCAGATGTGGTATATAGGACTGGTGTTATGGAGAAACACAAAGAAGGGACTAAGCACAGAAGTCTTTCTGAGTATCACTTGGGGACAGTCTCACTATTGGAGGACTAATGAAGTGTGACATGTGTGGGGTCATGCATCAGCAAAACCAGGTCTCAGATATCCCCCTTCTTACTCACCACTGAAATACACATAATAAATAAATAAATAAACAAACAAATAAATAAATAAACATGTAGGAAGGACAGGGCTTGACTGTGATAAGGGAAGGCAGCTGACTGCACTTTCAAAACCTGGATTTATGTACACAGTGAGATGGGTAGGAAAAGTCTCACTAGGAAATAAACAAAAAGATCACTGTGGCCCCTAGAAGTGTCTGGAGTTGATGTATCAGGGAAGGTTGGGTTTTTTTCTTGTTACTGGCAATGAACTGTTATAAACAAGAACAGTAACGTGGTTGTATGAAGGGTGTCTGAAGCAAAGGTCAGCAAGGAACTGTATCTGTACGTGAGATGGGAAGCAAGAAGTTCTGGTCAGAAGGACTGGTATAAGACACGAGGAATAACTTGGGTATTGGAAATGAACTTGAAGTAGATGAATCACTGGTTGTGGGGGATGAACCAGTAGAATGAGTCAGAGGCAAATGCCATGTATAGATAATGGTAATCGGAGGAGGTGTCCTTCAACCAAGACAGCGGCTCGGAGTAGAGTCATGTTCGTTTTATTTTGGAATCATTTTAGAATCCCCAAAACACTGCGAGATAATTGCAGAACATTTGCAAGCCAGAGCTGGGGTTGCTGCGGAAGATGAATGCTCTACTGGGCTGTCCAAATGAGGAAGCTGGGAGTCATCACAAGTTGTTGCCTGTACTTCATGCACATCATCTCCTGTTCCCTCAGGCTCTTCCTCCTCCCTTTCCCTTAAAAAGACTCTCTCTTCTCTCCTTGGCTCTGTGGTCCAATTTACACTGGCTTATTTCCCTCGTTCTTCATAGCCTGTCTTCTCTATCTTCACCTCCAGTTTAAATCGAGAGTATATATTTAAAACACAAATCTCCTAGGGTAAAAGGTAATGAGTGGAAACTGTCACTCATGGAATTGCCCTTCAGTCATTCCTGTGGCCATTCACTAAGCAAGTACTATTTTGCTTACTCTTCTGTAAGTTCAAGAATGAGTCCTTAAGGAAGTTTGATTTCCCTCATTTAAAGAGAGATCCAGGAGCACAGAAAGGCCCAGTCAAGTAGTCAATGGGGAAAAGGTGGAGTACATGAAGAAGTTGGGACTCAAACCAGCTTGTTCTAGTTCTATTCTTTTGAAGGCAGTGACTCCTAATTCACCTACATTTTAAACAAAAGTCCACATTATTCTCCTGATTCACACAGCCTCTCCTTCCCCACAGTCATTCATGACAGGGGACTTGTACTGTTCTAGGATTCTAGTCTTTCTCATGCATAAGATGTGTCATGAGCCTGCAATATAGGAAGGGTTGCATGTTTGCTGTCCCTAAGTAGACTCTCATATTTACTCTGTGTTCCATGTTTTGTTCTCCTTTCTTACAGAGTCCAGATCTATTTATTTTATAAGCTTCTCAAGTTGATCTACCCTTCCTGATTGGTGTGTCATTCCAATGAATTTAATGTCTCCTGTTTTACTGGTAAGTTGTACTTAATCCTCTATGAAACTCCATGTCTTTTTTCCTTCTGGGTAGTAACATATTTAAACATATGAGCTCCTTTTCTTAGATATTTATTTATATCTCCAAGCACAGTACTTGTATTTGGGTAGGGACTTGGCAGCATTTTATTTTATGATGTAAGAGAAGAAAGGGGAGTTTGGAGAAATAAACTAATCCACAAAACAAAACTCTAACTCTCACTGGAGACAGGTCAAGCTTATGTGAGCTTCCTTGGCTCACCAATTGTTACCTATAGGCATTCACAATAATGAATTATCATTGATGAACACATAATTCATATTTAGTTACATAGTTGAAGCACTGTTTGTGTGAATTGTTCATGGAGTTATTTTTCCTATGTGCCATTATATTTAAAGGGAAACCTTAGAATCTAAATAATATACATTCAATTTGATTGAATATGCACAATACAGGGTCTTGAGCTCAGGGGAAATCTACAGTATCTTCATTTATCAAGTTCTCAGGACGTGTCTGAGAAGTCACTAGGGTTCTGGTTTTAAAGGATCTCGTTAAGGCTTTCTGGAAGTACAGGAAGATAGTAATGACCAGGCAAAGAACAGCGGGAGGCTGATGAAATGCCAGAGAAGATAATCTACACTCAGAAGCTGAATGCTGTGACATCATAATTTTCAGCAAATTTTTGTTTCATTTTGCTTCTTTTGAATGTTAACCAGTTTCAACATTGGTGAGTGAAAGCAGAAAAAGTTTTCGATCTATTCTTCCTCCCGAGTTTCAAGAGGCAGCAAGAGGATTCAAAGAGGCAGAGGTGTTAAATGATAATTTTAGCCCAAGTCTGTTGCTGTAGTTGGATGAAGAAATTTAGCCAAAAGTGCCTGCAAGACTCAACAGTAAACAATCTGTATCCTATCTAGGACTACACTTGTAACCAAGCAACTGAATCTCAGCCATTCATTGCAGTTCAATCTCTAACCAATCAGAGGTCATGAGATGCCAGACTACTACCATAAAAGGCAGTGGATCAGGTTACTTTGTATCTCTTCCTGTTCTCTGACTGCAAATGCAAACTCAGTCTGTGACAGGGAAGGACATTCTGAACTGACTATTCAACCCATCATGAATTTATTAAAAGCTGTTCATCAAGAGTTTCCCAGTGACCTGGAGAATCACAGTAAAGATGTTACAAGAAAGAAAAGGAGACAGAAGCTTGCTTGGGATGTGGAGCAGACATGCAGTCATGCTCACCGATCTCCTACAGGAGAGGGAATATTTCATTTCAAATTCCAGGCACATATATGTACTCAAACATGGAAAGCTCACAGACATTTTTATTTATTTATTTTTATTTTTTGCTACTGATTATTAACTAGAGAAAGATGGTTAAGGAAGGAAGAAACAGTAGAGGAAGAACTGCTCAAACTCTATCAAAATAGCAGTAAAGCATTTCATAAACCATAAGGTGTCCCTGGAGAAGTCTTGGTCATCTAGGTAAGTCAGTATGAACCCACACAAATAATGGACTGATAAGCCTGAAACTCAGACTGAACTCATCTAATCAAATTCTAGATACATTGTAAGCATTTTTTAGCAGATGTGCATATGGTTGGCACATGATTAGATGTCTGTGCATGGTCTTTACTGTGGGGAAGACATGACTAGACATGATTGAGTCTCTGTCACTGTCTCTATTTAGCTCCTGAGGTGAAGTGATGTATTTTACAAACACGGGCTGTGGGAACATTTGTGGCACACATCTCATGGAGTACACAGATTAAGCACATGAGGCACTTGGGGCCTCAAGGATATTTTAATACAATATAGGCAAAGTATCCTGAGGAGTTTTGTAATTATACAAACAATTCAGTCTACAAAACTAATTGAGGAAGGACAGGTGAAATTGCTTAGGATAATGGTTCTCAACATTCCAAGTGCGGCAACTTTTTAACAGAGTCTTCAGGTTGTGAAGACCCCAAAAATAAAATTATTTTTTGTTGCTTCTCCACAACTGTAATTTTACTACTGTTATAAATCATAATGTAAATATTTGATATGCAACCCCTATGAAAAGGTTATTAGACTCCTAAAGGGATAGTGACTCACAGGTTGAGAACCATTGGGTTAGTGACTAAAGGTACTTGATCACTGAGTTTGACCTTCAAGCTCCACTTGGAAGGAGAGAACCCACTTTTGCAAGTTGTCATTTGGATCTCCACATGCATGCCATGACACATGTGCACTTGTATATGCGTACACACACACAAATGAATGTAAATATTATAGCTTTTTTTCCATTTTCTATACAAGTATTTTAAGTGTGGAATGTATTCATTATTCTTCCCCAAACCTTATCTTTAGAATAAATAAGCAAGGAAGAAGAAATGAGTAGTCAAAAACATACATATAATCATGTCATATATCACAGTGATGCATCCTTGCATTTTCTTATAGGTGACCTATTAAGTTTATTAAAAACAAATATATTCTTTAAAATTATACTTACCAGAAATACTGCTATAGATATTCCAACTAGAAAGCCTGCTATCACATCTGACCAATGATTTCGATATTCTGCTACTCTGTTGAGTCCAGTAAGAAAGGCCAAACACATTAATCCCAAGCACAGGACAGGCTTAGCAAGTCTGGTTCCTTTGGCTTTGATAGTGTTGGTAATGTACATCTGAAATAACGAACAACACAAGACTTTACACAAAAGCATTTTCTTGAGATATACACAAAATGCATTATGTATAAATTACAAAAATATATTTATCAATTTTCTATGTCTCTATGGCTTTAGTAATCAACTACAGTGTATGATGTTTGTAGTTTAAACAATGTTGATTGTGTGCCGTTTGAGCTGTGTAGCCCAGGCTGCCTTCCAGCTCCCTACAGAGTCCGAGTTGAACTTAGCGTTGGGATTATAGGTGTTTTCCACCAGACTTGGAATGAATTTTTTGATGATTATTTCATTAATATAGAATTTAAGTATACCAATAATTTCATTTTACTTATCTGGCATGGCCATTTCTTACTAATGACCATGTGTGCATATACATGCAGGTCATGATCAGATGTGTCAGATCCCCTAGAGCTGGAGTTACAGGCAGTTGTGAGCTGTGTATGTGCATGCTGAGAATCAGGCAAGAGCGGAGTGTGTTTTCATCTGCTGAGACATCTCCTCTAACAACCAATTCTTACACAACAGCATCAGATATCTAGGGACATGAACACAGTTATCCCAAGTACCTTCCTACTCCCTGCCTCACTTTTGTACTTCTGTTTCACCTGAGTTTACATGTTAGATAACTCTCAACTTTGTCATTATGAGGGGAACACTGGTGATGTATTAATGTTTCCCTCTGTATGTGCTGTATGGAGAAGATGTATACTTGATCAAATCAGAATTGTAAAAATAGTTAGAAAAAAGTTAAGTGGCTATTCCTACTAAATTGATGTGCCTGTAAAAAAGGTAGTCTAGTCAGAGCAGAGCCACAGCTGACTTAGTATGTTTTTGTCTGAAAACATGAGATTAAATGCTCATACAGAGCACAGAGTGTCAACTGGTTACAGGGAAGGAAATAAAACCATGTTGTGAGGTGGCATGCTCAGGAAGAATTTGGTTCTTCTCCCAATCTCATTTATTCTATAGCTTCATTGCTAAGAATTGAAATCACATCTCACTCTATTAGTGAACCTGTTGACTTCAAGTGGATAGTGTCAGTTAGTGTTCAAGTCAACCATAGTGAAATTATGAAAGAGGCAGGTTTGAAAGTACCACTAGATTGTATAGTGGTGATATCAGGAATATCTGATACTGATAATGCACTTAGGAAAATACTTATGGATGGATATAATGTATTCTATAATCTTGACTATTATCTTGGGTCAGATAAAGAAAACATTTGCTTATGAAGGTAGACCAAAGGAGCAGTGTCTAAGCTTTTCATTTCATAATGACCATTTTAGAATACTATGGAATCCAGTAATTATCTTCTCTGCTTTCCTTTTTTTTGGGGGGGGGGAGGTGATGTTTTCAGCCTGTTATCATCCAAAAGATGTATGCATTCACAAGCAATTCAAACAGTTCTTGTTCCCCATGGCCAAATTCTAGCCCATTGTAATTGTGTCAGGGCTCAATATTCTGGGTGAACTATAAAAGGAAGGAAGAGGGATTGCCTCAGTTGGCCAATGACATCTGGAGTAAGATCTGTAGATTTTAAGCCTGTGTTCTGGGTCCTTAATCATGCTAGTTATAGAAAACAGGGATACCCAGGGGATGATGAGAAAGATCAAAGGATACTTCTGCCCATGTGAGACAGTGTTAAAGAAATCTGCCTGCAAGAATAGCAAGAACATCAAGCTAGGGAGGTTTTGCAGTGATCCTGTTAAGAGGGTAATCACTCATTGAATGTTACATAGAATTTGGACCTCTCATGGGATCTTATTTAACAAGGAGAGCAGGTTGGTTGATTTCTTCACATCTGCAAAACTCAAAAGATCCTCTACCCTTATTAAAATAAATGTGAATTAACTGAATGAAATGAATCATGCTAATATCTATTATATCTGCCACTTAGTGAGTGGTTTCTGCCCAAAGTAATGTTTTTAAGACTTCATCTTACTAAATATTTAATATAATCCTATAAATTACATATCATTATTACCTTCATTTTATAAATGAAAGAAATGCATCAAGATAAAGCTTCTTGTGGACCACACAACTTTATTTTTAAGGTGGCACCATTGGCAAAGAAAATGGAAAGGGACTGAACAAAGAACTTAGGCACTTCCTGATTATAAGGCTTCCTTCCTGTGTCTTACTTGAGTTGCTTTTTTAAGGAAGGGCAGGGGAGAAAATGAGAAAATGTCTAAGAGACTCTAACAGAGTGCATGATAATGCAAGAGAGCTGGAGCTAAACACATAAAAATAGGTGCTAGCATGACATTCTAAGAATGACAAGATACCCTGCCCAGTTGTTCAGGGAAAAATATGAAGAACAAAATCCTTAAAGAATCTCTATGGTTTTGGTAAATGCTTGCCATCATTCCTCAAAGACCATGTCAGATATAACTTAACTCTTTACTTGGTCAATTCGGTGCTCCAGACAAACTATTGGCTTGAGCTGTAGCTGCTTCAAATTCAAAGTTGACTCATTTCTTAAATTACCCTACTGACTCAAGAGGGCTCACAGAGAGGTTCCCTAACAACCTCACCGCTATGGAAACTAATGTAAAAATGCCTTTATTAGAAAGAATTCAAGTTTGTCTTTTCTTCGATTAAATTTGAGGCTAATGTCCCAACCCAGAATGGAATGTGGGATGTCACAGAATTTCCAGAACTGTGGGAACTACAAAGGTGACAAGAATTTCACAAACAATTAGTATAACTTTAAGATTGATTATAGCAATGCTTTGTAAAATACATATACTGTTGAAGAATAACCACCATGAAGATAACAAAAGACAAATTAGAGAAATTTTCATTTGAACTTGGCAACTCTCTAGTACTTAATGAAAACAAGTGCTGTAGAAACAGTTTATTTGTGTTATCCTTGCAGAAAGTCTATTATGGCTAATCTGCAGAAGGAGAAATCATAGCATAATGACCTATCAAGAAAGCTGGATATAGGATAGGAATTGATTATTTATGCTTTGTTGGTTTCTAATTCACTTATGAAACCATCTTGGTTAACCAGATGTGAAAATGGAGCTAAAATAAGCAGAAACAGAAGGAGAGCGTGATTTGAGCAGGGCAGTGTTTCCTCCATCCTCAAGGGTCTGTGGATGCTTACAGCCTGTGCATTTATCTGTATTATCAGTCCATATTCACCCTCTCCACACATGTCTGATAGCAAGAAGATGCAGAAGGCCAAAGCTCACTATTTGATTCCTGTTAATTTTCCAGTATTTATTTCTTCATATGTATCTTTGCTTATTTAAATATATACAATGATTGATATGTATAAACATGGTATTTGCCAACTAGTTTGCTTTTACTGAAGGATATCAACATATTTAAGAAAATGCACACATTTATTAAGCATCTACTATGTGCCAAGGGCTGTGTTAAATTTCTCCAAAGAGTAAACATCTAAGGTTTGATCCTAAAGGATCAGCATGGGTGATCCAGGCTAGGGGAAACTGAAAGTCTTGTGGGGAGCTAACCTAGATATAAGACTCAACCCAGGAAATCCAGTCATGTACTCTCAAAGAGCCTTACTCATCTTTTCAGAACTAATGCCACCATGTCTGGTTGGTATTTGTCTTACTTGTTTCCCTTATCCCAGGGGAGACATAGAAATCAAGCCCAGTCCTTCACTGTAAATTCTGTGCTTGGCACTTGGCGCAACTTCTATGGAGTCCTCAATAAAACTAGATTTAATAGTGAGAAGATTAAGTGATGTGCAAATGCTAAGTTGAGAGAGAGAGAGAGAGAGAGAGAGAGAGAGAGAGAGAGAGAGAGTTTTATAACACCTGTCTCTCTGTAGAATAATGCATATGCATATAACATCATGCTTCTCCTCATTACACTATTTCATCAGAATGACCTTTGTCCACTCACTGCTATATCTGAAATATGTGGACTTTTTACACAGTAGACATTCAAAACTTACTGCATGAAGGAAGCATGCAAGGCATAGGTGGCAAATGGTGAACTTTTGAACTCCCACTACTTGAAATTACATCACTACTTAACATTATCTCAACTATGTATGTATTAACTTGTTTTCCTCATTTTATTATATCTTGTATTTCCAGGAACAATGTCTGCCATGTAGTAGTCACATGTGACAAGAAGAATATGAGCCCCCAGAGGAAATATATGAATCTTTAGTTCCTTGTTATTTTTTATGAGTGTGGTACATAATCACATGAGTCTTTGAAAACAATGTCCCCAAGTTGTAGCCAGAGAGAATGACTTGGTGAAGCCATGGATGAAAGGAACACAGATATACTCTGATAAAGCTAGGAAAGGTTAGGGATTAATTTGCCAATAGAATGTCCTCATAGTTGGCCACCAGATGACAAGTTCACTTTAGTCCAAGGAGAACCATATTTGACTTCCGACTTATAAAATTCTAAGATAATATACTTAATTATTCAAAGTTGCTGTGTTTGTGGTGTTTTCTCTGGTGAATAAAGAACAACTATACTCAGGCAGTACTTATTTAATTTATGGATTAACTAATACTAGGATTTGTAAAAATGTGTTTTGGAGTACAATAAGTATGCCATAGTGATTAGAACATATAACTTGAAACTAGAAAAAAATGGCAGGTGTGTTCCGAATGTAACACTTGCATAAGGCAAATCATGGGATTCCAACGAGAATGGCCCCCATAGGCTTATATATTTGAATGTTTGGGACCCAGTTGGAACTATTGGAGGCCGTTAGGAGGCATGGTCTTGTTGGAGGTCTGACATGAGTGTGGGCATTGAGGTTTCAAAAATCTGTATCAGTCTCAGTTAGATGTCTCTGCCTCATATTTGTATATCAAAATGTAAGCCCTTAGCTACTGTTCCAGCACCATGTTGTCATGCTCCTAGCAACGATGGTCATAGACTCTCACCATTTGAAACTGTAAGTCACAAGTAATCTCTTTCTTCTATAAGTTGCCTTGGTCATGATTTCTTGTCACAGCAATAGAAAAATAAATAAGACACAAGTGAAAGTATGTTTGTTTACATCACTATTTCAAATTATATATATATATATATATATATATATATATATATATATATATATTTGTTTAACTTGTCTGCCTCCTTTAATTACGTCTTGTATTTTTAGGAGCAATATCTGCTATGGAGTAGTCACTTCTGACAGGAAGACTCTGAGCCCATTGGGCTAAAATGAACTTGTCATCTGCTGGCCAACCCTGAGGATATTCTAGTGGCAAATTAATCGATCACCTTTCCTAGCTTTATCAGAGTATATCTGTGTTCCCTCCACCCATGGCTTCACTAAGTCATTCTCTCTAACTACAACTAAGGGACATTGTTTTCAAAGACTCATGTGATTGGGTACCATATTCACAAGAAATAGCAAGGAACTGAAGATTTGGAGATTTGTAGTAGATTACAAATGCAAATATAAAAGAAGATATAACTCCACAGTATGATAAGGATTAATACACTAGCATAGCTAAAGTGCTTAGCGCAGTATTTGATTTTCAATAAAGCCAAATTATTGCCAAGCACTTGGGGGATTCCTTCTCTGGTCTTCATGATTCATCACTTCTTCATCATGCTGCTTCATCCCTCCTCCATTCTACTTAAACCCTAAAGGGGCATGCCACTTATTTACTTATAAATGATGGCCATATACTCCTTCCCTTTGGTTTCCTCTTTGCAATTGACTAAACAGATCAACTTTCTCCCCTAAGGTAAAAATAACTCAGTGACCGGATTCCTGAGAAATCTGGATCACCAATGTGCATGTAACCATGGACTAGCAGCCTCATGTTGAGTAGACAATCTAAAGAGATACTGTATATCCCTCTCTTTGGCTATCAGAAGTTTGAAAGACTAGACTCCAACTAATTCTTAAATTCCACACTACACAAAATAAAAAGCTAGAGGCACAGCTCCAGCTGGAGGAGGAACTTGCTTTTCAGGAAGAGATTTTACAAAGTTCTGTGTTTGTCTTTGTCAAATTATCTTATGTGTATTACTTTCCTACTGCTGTGAGAAAACACTATGACCAAGGTAATTTATAAAAGGACTGGTTTATTTGGCTTACAGTTTAAGACAAATATGAGTCTGCCATGGTAAGGAAGCATGGCATCCATGGAGACAAGAACTGGATGCCCACACTTGCATCTTGAACCATAAGCACCTAAAAGAGAGAGCATGCTAGAAAGGACAAGAGTCCTTTCAAAACCCTCGTCCAGGGACACACTCTACAGCCTGGCCATGCCTCCTAGAAATACCAAACAGGACCATCAGTTGGAAACCAAATGTACAAATACCTGTGACTATGGAGAATATTTTGTCATTTCAAACATCATACCATACAAATATTTGTCTGTTTTTCCTTCCTTCTTCTAAATAAAATTATACACAGTGCTACAGAAAAGAGAGAAATAAAGAACCTTTTCCTCCCTGGGTGAGACAAACTCAAAAAATGTTTTCATTTTACACTCTCTAGTTCTTATTCTTTTAAGATACTAGAAATCTGTGCAGCAAGTTTACAAATGTAAGTGCCCTGTTAATGTACCCACACATTGGCCAACCTGAGGTTCAGTGTAGCTATTCTAGATGGCAAACTATGGACCCAACTTCTTGGTCCATATTTGGTAATTATGGTATCATATATGGTAGGACCATAATGACCCAGGGTTACTGAGGAAGGGTTGAGAGATCTTCAACTACAGATACCTCAAACATGAGGACCACAGGAGTTGGCTACCTCCTCATTCCCAACCTGGAACCATAAACTTGCTCCTCCATTATTAACCCTAGTAAGAACTGATTATTCAGACAGTTATCAGGTTTTACTCTTTGTTTGACCTATAAGTCCCCCCCCCACACACACACAGGCCCTGAGCATGCAGATGAAGCATATTACAACAGCCCTGCCCTGGCCAATGGTGCACGTCCACACAAACCTTGCCCCAAAGACACTGACCACCTCTCCAGGGGCATAAATAACCCCCCCTTTCCTCCAATAAACCGAAAGAGTTCTCCCAAGCTGTTTTGAAGTGTGCTCATTGCCAGTGCACTACTTGTCAACTGAGATACTGCATGGATGCTAAACTAAGCCAGCTAAGCTTCCCTCCCTCTAGTTCAGCTCAGTGTACAATGGACCTGGCTATGTTGAGTGGGAAACAGACATGGGATGGCAATTAGGTCAGGGTTGGAATATCTTTAAATGTCTTAAGTTTTGACAACATTGCTTAATACAATTTAATAGAATACTGGGATTTATTTCATATTCACACAACCTTATTCATCATATTATTCTGTCTGTGGTAGACTGAGTCTTGTGTAACTTGTTAGTGGAGATTAAAGCCCATTCAAGTTTTCTTTATTTTGTACGTTTAGAATTTTTTCAAAGTAGCACTCAATTTTGTCAAAACTACCTTAAACTTTTGTCCTGACACTTATCATATTAGCTCTTCCCTAGTTTCTAGTTAATTAAAGGGAGTTCCTTGTTGGGAGCCAATTTTTCCCTGCTTCTGCGAAAGCCTATCTGTCAGGCAGAGTCAAGGCAGGTCAGGATCTGCTGGCAGATTTACTGGCCTGCTGACACATGGACTAAAGAGGAGCTACACTTGACACTCAAGGCAAATGGCTGAAGGCTCTATTAATCTTGGTGGAAGGCAGTGAAGCCTCCGGATGGGAATAGATTTCCTATGTACATTAGCCATTGTTTCTGCTAGCTTGTGACTTTGTTTCCCACAATACTGTAAAGTATAAAAAGCCTATGAGAATTAGACTTGGATCTGTAGCAGTATTCATTGGACAGCCCTTCTGATTTTTAACTTTGGTCTCTGAACTTCTTTACCTCTTTCCTATTATCATCCCTTCTCAGGGACTGTTGAACTTTGCATGGGCAGGCCTCAAATGACAAACATCCAAGATGGAAAACTCTTTGCAAAATGGTACAGCAATGTAAGGGCGGTGCTGATGCTAAGGTCCTGTTCCCCAATTGGTTCTTCATCTGTCAGAAAAGAAGCCTTGGGCCAATTGCTGGGCGGAAGGAATAGGCGCAACTCACTGGAGACAAGCAGACAGATGCAAGCAGAGAACGGACAGACTTGGTCATGCTTTTGATGGAAAAAAAGATGACCTGCCATGTAAGATTTTGAACAGGAGTGGCCACACAGGCCACTCCTACAGGTGGGTGGTTGGGGGTGTTTAGAAGGAAGTAGATGTAATTGAGCATCTAAAGTTTAGGGCAGGTAGACAGGTGTAGAGATAACAATATTGATAAGGGCAGGATTTTCCAGGCAGGAGATAGCAGTGGCAGCAATGTGTCAAAGGGCAAGCTGAAATTGAACACCTGTGTGTGTCATCTGTGTCTTTTATCCATGGATTCAAGGGAAGCTGGGTAGGGCTTGGTAGTGCCTGCCATTCTCAGTGTTTAGGCAGAGTAGCGAAGCTACACACTACATAGCAATTTTAAAGCAATTAAGCCCAGGTGTTCATTTAAGCTCATGTTTGAGTCCTGGAAGGCTTATTATTGTTATAATTTTATTTTCTATTTTTATTTGCATTTATGAATTTGCCTAAAGTGTAATGTAAAGGCATCTAAGAATATATGCACACTGAATATAATGGGAATATTACAATGATGGAAAACCAAGAGTTTTACAAGATAGATTTGTATTACAGTAACCCAGCCTCTAAGGACTGTAATGGACCTAGGGTGAGGTGTAATACAAAAAACAGTGATATGCTGAAGTGTTTGGACTCAGAAGATGATTCTCAAGTGTCTTAGTTAGGTCTTAGTGAAGAGACACCATGACCATGGAAACCCTTATAAAGGAAAACCTTGGGGTTGCCTTATAGTTCAGAGGTTTAATCCATTATTGTCATGGTGGGAAGTGTGGTGGCATGCAAGCAGACATGGTGCTAGAGAAGGAGCTGAGAGTTCTATATCTGGATCCACAGGCAGCAGGAAGAGAGTGAGACACACTGGGCCTAGCTTGAGTATATGAGATCTTAAAGTCCACCCCTACTGACACACTTTAAAAAGGTCACACCTACTTCAACAAGGTCACACCTAATAAGACCATTCCCTGTGAGCCTATGGGGGCCATATTCTTTCAAACTACCATACCAGGTCAGGCATTTCTGGCATATGGGTTGAAAGTAAAGATATTAGAAGGCCTCAGAAACAAAGTCCCTTTTCATTCTGCCCTCCTGAGTCTCATCCCATTCTTCTCACCCAAAGGAAGTCATAGACATCAACATTCCTATTTCCTGAGATGGAACACAGAACTAGAAAACAAGGTCACACCCCATGCACTGAGATTCACTTGGTCCATCTAAACTCACAAACAAGAAGCATCTTTCCATCCTGAGTATGTATTCTTCTGGTACCCAGGTTCCTAATCCTAGCAGACTATCATCCACTGATGTTATTTCTGGTGAATATGTTATATAATCACACAAATCCTTGTACATAAACAATGTTCCCTGGTGATGGACAGAGAGAAAGACTCAGTGAAGCCATAACCCTGTCATTGAATGGTAGAAGGAACACATACAACCCAAACTATGCTGGAAAAATAAGGAATATCCCTCATCACCCATCTATAGCTGTGCTGTTGCAGGCTTCCAGGGAAGCGCTCCTATCTGCTACCCACCTATCTGTATCTGGGACATATTAAGATAAGTGTTCTCTCAGTTCAATTCAAAAATGAAGCACAAGACCCTCTATATTTCGTTATACAAGGATTACTTTCTTCTGGGATGGGGTCTAATGTAAAGTTAGGCACATACATAGGCAAATGCACAAGAGAGCCTTTTGGTCCTTCTCTCTGCTCTGTTCCTCCAGCACACCCCATCTTACTCTAGTAGGTAGTACTCCCTCTACCAAATATTAATTATGCATTTGCTTTATTATTAATTATTGCCTTAAATAAAATCCTTAGTTCTCCCAGGTTTGCTTCAGATATTGCCCAAATTAGATTTGAGATTTAAAAATTCTTGTTCTTTTGGCAGGCACATCCTAACTCAACCATAAACTAAGCACTAGCTTTTTTTTCTGATTGGCACTGAATCTCCTTTTAAGGCCCCCCCTTCTCTGAGGCACTGAATCCAATATGAAAGCCAGAGATATCGTAGCTAGTGGCTCCTTCAAACGAGGCTAGTGTGACTATGGGATCAAACATTTTCTCTATTTGATTTTAATTAAATTAAGTCTAATTGAATTAAACTAATCTCAAAACTATTACTTGATTAGGTTATCAGCAAATTTTTAAGTACTTTGGAACTAATTGGGTATGCAAACTTACATTTTATACTCTGACTTCTATGAAATCTAAAAGTGAATTTAATATTTCAGATGACTACTCAATATCTGAATTAAGATGTCAAATGTATGCTGAAATTTAAAAAAAACATAAAAAGAAATAAAAGACACATCTGCTTGCATTTATATTGATACAGGTTGAATGATAATATTTTAGATATACTGACAATGTTTTCAAAATATCATGAATATTGTTTCTTTAAATGTGACTATTAGAAAATTTAAAAATCACAGTTCACTTTATATTTGGTGTTTTGAGTGTATGTGTGGATAGATATATATGTGTCTGTAGTGTGTGCATGCATGTGTGTGTATAGTTACATATGTGTCTGTAGTGTGTCCATGCATGTGTGTCTATAGTTACATATGTGTTTATCATATGTGCATGCATGTGTGTGTATTTCAAATGTCTTCCTCAGTCTCTTTCTATCATAGTTTCTGAGACAGGGATGAACCTGGAACTCAGCATTCAGGTTAGGAGGGCTGCCTCATGGATCCTTCCACCTCTACCTCCCAGAACTGGGACTATTGTGTAGGCTGTATTGTCTAGCTACTGGGGCTTGAACTCTGGTCCTTATACTGTGCAACAAGAACCCAATTATCAATTGAGACATCTCTTCAACCCCTCATTTTATATTTCTATTTGGATAGTGTTGACTAATCAAAAAGCACCATAATTTAAGGAAAAAGAAAACCTACCTTTGAATTTCCCTGGGTTAATTATGTCTATCCCATTATTTATTGTTACTGTATGATTGTTTGCATCTTTTTGGCGTTGGTTGGTGCTAACTACTAAATTTAATGCCACTCTTCATACCACCTTTGCTTTGTCAGACAGAAATCCAACATGTTTTATATAGCATTAATACATGAACACTTCAAATAGCACATACTCTACCAAAATGATATTATGAAATTATTTGAATGCCCTAAATTAAACTTACACAGCCTACTTTTTCATATTGCAGTCTTCATAATAGCTACTAAAGTTTTTACTTCATTAAAGTTAATGAACTGTTTTATATTTTATGAGTTTAATAATCTATGTAAAGTCAATCTACCACTGATTAGCTTGTTGACCTTAGCTGAATTCCTAGCCTCCTCTGAGTTCTGTATCATTGATAGACAAAAGTCACAGCGCTGTTTCTAAGATTTCACAGTTACAACATTGGGGGAGGGGAGTGATTATTATCATGAGCACATGAAAACATTTGCTTGCTTTAAAATTAGAATAAAGGATTAAAATGATATATTTATACTAAAACCATACAGGAGAAATAATAAATTTTGTTGTCTAACTTGGGTAGGCAGGTGGCTCAGTATTAAAGGCACTTACCATCAAGCCTGACGATCTGAGTTTGATCCATAGAACCCACAAGATATAAGGAGAGAACCTCCATTTGTAGTCCATGGCACATGAATTTATATTTTATTTGGTAACATAAAATTACCAAATACATGTAAATTTTTAATTATGTAATTTACAGGCTTGAAGCAGAGGGTTTCTATAATAGCTGAGAAATCAGGCATTGGCATCCTTTATTCTTTAATAGTGTCAATGGACATCTAACAAAGATTACATCATCCCAAATACAGGATCTATCCTGTCATTGACATCCTTGAATGGGTAACATTAGCGAGTCTCAAATGTGAAGTAAGTAACAAGCACCTCAGTGTTCAGGACAGCTGGTACATGCAGTTACAGTTAGAATACGCTCAGTAACTCAGCTGCCTCCAGCACAATAGGTGATTGATGGCCTTGCTGTGAACAACAGCTCCTTCATCATCACCCCAGTCACCTTACCCTGAAGTGCAGCAATGGCTGATTTCACATGGAGAACATTTCTCTCTCACACATGGTCATTCATCCACCAGACAGAATAAGGGAAACACTTTCAAAATGCCCTCATTTTCACCTCTCAAATCAGGATCATGTATGCTCCTCTTATATAATCTGTTTTCCATACACCAAATAGAAAGCAAAGTAAAATTTGCATAAATACAGCCTGCTATCTTCTTTATGTTCCTTATAGAAGAAGAGAAGATCAGTTGTGATGTTTGAGGAGGTACCAGTAAACAAAATGTATTTGATTGCTGTGGTTTTAATGGCTGCGTCATCTCCAAGATGTAAAAGTATCTCAGTAGAAAGAAAGGATTAAAACTGGTACATGCAAATGGCCAATTTGAAAAACTTAAATCCTACAGAGAAATGTACACTAGAGTGTTAGGAAAATCTGAGGGATTTGTTTCAGCTTTTGGCTACAGGCAATAACGAAAGTAGAACCCTAAAAATGCTGTTAAAGATATCTATCAAATTTTAAGTTGAATGTTAAAGCTAGTAAATGTCTACTTCAAGTATCTCTGAACTATCCTTAAAGTTTTACCTACAGTTATATTTTTAGGAGCTTGTTGGGTTCAGGAAAGAAATTATAATTATTAGCAATGTGATTGTGTGTGTGTGTGTGTGTGTGTGTGTGTGTGTGCACCAACATCAGTTGTCTTACTTGATTATTCTGCACTCTATCTTTGAGACATGGTCTCTTACTGAATATGTAGCTCACTTATTGCATAGGTTGTCTGGTCAAAGAATTCTAGGGATCTGCTTTTTTCTGCTCAGTGCTGGGCCTATGCTTATTTTTACCCACTGAATCACTCTGTAGCTCCCAATTTATATGATCTTTGAATGAACTACAATACATATTAAATAACCTATGTATCATATAAAATAAGAAATGAATACTTAGAAGTAGGTTTTAAATTTTGAGATGCTTTAAATTTTATAATTATAAGGAAAGGCATAAATAATATCTGGAAAGGAAAAATATATTATTGCAATAGGAAAAAAAAACTGCACATCATGAAGCCCAAGGTGCAGTCACTCTCAGAATAAATGTTGGTGAACAAATAATATCAAGGTTTGCCATCAGCTACGAAGTGCCAATTCCATGCTCATTTTAAGTGGCATGATAAATGTTCCAGTGTGCCATTTCAAAGATGACTTCAAATCAAGAATCTGTTCCTTTCTAACCTAATTCATAATCTCACTGGAGAGTAAGCCAGGGGAGGAGCATGTGATGATGGTTAATGTTGATTGTCTGCTTGACAGGACAACATGAAGGATGGCCCTACTCCGTGGGCTGATGTTCAAACTGAGGAAAAGAATAAAGCCAGGTGAAGACCAGCATTCATACCTCTCAGCTGCCTAACCGCAGATGCAGGAGATGCAGCTAGCTATCTTGTGATCCTAGAACCATGTCTTTCCTGCCATGAGGTCTGCACCCTTAAACTCTGAGCCAAAACAGCCCCCATCTTTCTTCCTTAAGTCACCCCTTTCTGATCTTTGTTCCCAACACAAGAACAAAGACAAAGTTATTTTCTTTTTACATTTAGAGTCACAAGGGGGATCCTTCTTCCCCTTTCTCCTGATACCCTATTTCCTTCCCCAGATTCACCCCTGTAGTGTCCTGATATGGTTTGCAACTCACTTGTCTCTCAGGAAGGAAAATGGGGAGTGTGGACTCCTGTAACTGGTTCTTCCTGCTCACCAGCTTCCACCTCAGGCATTGAAAGCTTTAGATTAATTTAAAACATTATCCAAAAAGGTCAAAAGAAACTTCTACACCCTTGCACATCAGATCACATCCCCAGACAAGTTGTAGCTATTGAGGAAAGAGGATCACCCTGTGCTCCTCCTTTTCTTATCCAGAATTCTGTTCCTGATGATCATGAACACGTTATTCTTTTTATATTGTAATGCTGTAGCTCCTGTTTTGTGCCAGCTTAGAAGGGGTAGAAGTACCCTTTCCCTTTTTCCAATGTTCTTAGCATGGTGTTTGGTTTAGTAAATAGAAACATTTACCATGTACTGGAGGTAGAGTGTGCACCTATCTGCTTCATGTTCATGCTATCAAATAGGGTGAATGAATCCTTGCAGTTGGTACTTGTCAAAGAGGCAGGTAGAACACAGAAAGGTTAAGTCACTCATCCAAGGACTTAAGGCTAGTGATTAATGAAGCATGTGCTCAAACTCAAGCCGTTTAGTGACAAAGTCCTGATCTAAAGGAAATGATGGGTTCAGTGCAGAAGTCAGGGGCCCTGTCCTCCTTCGGTCTTAAAAGTGGTGTAAGACTTGAGGAGTCTTCAAGTGGAGGGAAGAACGGCCCTAAGACTGAGCCAGGGAGTCTGAAAATAACTCAGTGTGACAG
The DNA here is from genome assembly GCA_019843965.1 of Rhynchomys soricoides. Classification (NCBI taxonomy): domain Eukaryota; kingdom Metazoa; phylum Chordata; class Mammalia; order Rodentia; family Muridae; genus Rhynchomys; species Rhynchomys soricoides. Next base: position 3,082,435 of record JADRCH010000243.1, read on the forward strand.
ACTGAAGGCTTGGTGGGTAGCACTGGTGGATGAGTGCAGAAGGGAAAGGCAGGGAATGAATCCAGAAGGCTAATGGGGTCAGGCTACAGGAGGCTCTGGGTGTCAAGTGAAGGAGTTTAGATTTTCATTAGAAAGAAAAGTACTACAGGGATGGGAGAGGGTGACCAGCGTAAATCCAATTTTATAAATTCTTCTAGTGAACCGAGAAAAATGTGTCTACATTTACAGGGTGGGATATGTTACTTTGATTTATGTATATATAAATAAAATAATGAATGTATACATTAGAGAAAATGCATACATATGTATACTTTATAGAAAATGTGTATATATGTATACATTAAAGAAATTTATACAATGTATACATTATAGAAAATGTATACATTTGTATACACCACAGAAAATACATAAATTATAAAATGCATACATAGGTATATTTTATAAAATGTATAACATATAAACATGCAGATATGTATACATTATAGAAAAGTTCAAGGTTAATAATTATCACATCAATCATTCCATCAGTTTATCTTTCCGTGTGAGTGTATGTGTGTGTGTGGCTACAGTTCACTAAGAACAAAGTACTCTATATCCCCAACCTTTTTTCTGTTTTTCATGTTGCTTCAGGGTCTCATTAATTCATTTATGCTGCCTTTGAATTCACTCTGTAGCTCATGCAAGATATAAACTTTCTGTCTTCCTAACATACCTCCCTCCCCCACGGCTGAGCAGCTACAGTTACAGGGCTGTGCTATAAAACTTGTAGAACACTTAAGATTTACTACATTGACTGAAGAGATTTCAAATGTTGGGTTGTCACACTCTGGATATGGTTATGAATAGAACAAATATTTAGGAGCTTGACTCGATGAGATTTTTTATATTTAAATAGGATATACTTGTGTATGCCCATAAGTGTGGCCCAGGAGAAAATCATTGGTGAACAGTGAGGTGGGGGTAAGCATCACCATCCCCACCTCTATTCTAGCACAAGGTCTGTTGAGAGAAGCCAACAGACCTGCTAGTCCAGAAGTCTCTATTCCTATCCATATGGATAATTACACCAAGAATCAAACCATTTGATGTCCCTATCCATGCACTTCCTGGTAATCCTAATATAGCTAATAATAGTAAAAAATACATAAAGGATAAGTGAAAGAAGCATTTGAAGACTAAGCTCAGCGAAACAAAGCATTGTCTCATGCTAACAATTTCCAATAGCTCGGTTAAAACAACTGACTATCCCCCTAGGACATGGAGATACTTACGTTGTCCCCTATTCTTGCATCAGTCCTTTGCACACGGTTATGAATATAGGAAGCACAGAAAAAGTACGTGGAAAAGGCTGTTGTCAAAACTTTGGATCTGGGATCAATTCCACCCTTCTTGCCTTCCATCATCTCCTCCACCCTCTTCCAGACTAGTTACCCCCATCCCTCTTTCCCCTTTCCCTCCCATATTTTCTCTTTTATTATTCTCCACCTCCTCCTTTTCTGAATCCCCTTCCGTTTCGTTTCTTGTCTTCCCTTCCCTTGCTCCATCTTGTGGAGACATCTGCTGTCTTGGAGCTAAAGGTACGAAGGTGACAATTTCTGTCTTACTGATCCAAAGAAGCCATTAGTGTAAAAGAAATGATACACGTGCATAAGCAGATACATTACTAGGTAGGCACAGTGGCCAGCAGGTGGGCTGATCTATATAGCAAGACTCTGGCTCAAAATAAAAGAAAATAAAAAATGTAGATAGATGATAGATGATAGATAGATAGATAGGGGATAGCAGATAGATCTATGTACATAACTAGTTGCTAACAATAATTGACCTATATGTCTTAGAGCACAAATGATAGAGGGGAACTGCAGAATATAGAATTCAAACAGATCAATAGTCCCTAACCATAAAACCAATACCTAGAAAGAGAGGGGGATGGGGAGGGGGAGAGGAGGAAGTAGGGAGAGGTACAATGAGAAGAAGAGGGAGAAGGGGGAGATTGAATAGGAGAGGCTTACAGAAATAACTACCAATTCTCAGGAGAGAGAGCTAAACAACTTCTGTAACAAGAAGTTGAAAGATGAGACCACAAGAGGAGAGGGTGGGATTTCAGGCAGAGGAAAAAACTTGGTAGAATCTTAAAAAGACAGTTACAAATTTGTTTACCTTAAGGGCAAGTCAGGTAATAGAAATGAGTCCAGCAGTCCAAACTCAGAAAGAGCCAACAGCAAAATCACAGCTTAAGGGACTTCACAATACACTGACGAAATAACCATCTGAAGCCTAGGAGAACTAGGCCCTCCTAGTGGACAAAGCTGTCCTCAGCTCTCCCAGTCCACACCACTGGGGAACGCTCATCTAGGGTTCCCATGTCACTCACATCTCAAGAATAAGTTGACATGAGAGTTTTTATACAAAATGTATTGATTTTAAAGCTGGCTTAATAAGATTTAAAAGGGTGTTATCTACTAAACAACCCTGCTGGTTGGGCTTGGCAGGCACCCTTAATTTATATCTTAAAGTGAAGGGCTTATGATAAGTGATTCCATCTCATTTAATACATTCTGCAGTGAGGCCCCATTTCTAAGGAAGATGGACAAGTATTGCTGCTGTTACGTTTCTTTATTTCTCTAGCCTTATCTCCACACTAATTCCCCAGGATCTAGGCTCTTACATGTGAAACCGCTCACAGTTCACTCTAAGAAACCCATGTCACTGTCCTGTCATTTTGTCTCATCTCCATCACTCCTGGGATTGGTTCAAAGTATCTTCCTGAAAATATGTGATCAAATTTCAACTCCAAGAACATGTAAATATCTCTTCGCTTGAAAAACAAAAGTGTCTTTGCATATATAATTTAATTAGGAATTTCTGGATGGTAGCAATTTCTGGATTTTGGCTGGGCTCTAAATCCCAGAGGAATTGTGTTGAAAGAAAAGAAGATATAAACAGAAGAAAAGAATACACAGGACAAACTCCTGTGAATGTGCCCTTGAGAGACTGAGAATCAGACTGTGAACGTATTTGCTAGTGATTCTGTTGCTATGTTGGGAATTCACCCCACCCCCAACTTTCTTCTGCATCTGGTGCTGGTCTCCCTCAGATCAAAGACTGAGTTTCTTGTCTATACTGCCTCTGACCTCCTACGTGCTCAATAGTTGTTAAATTGATGAATGCATAAGAGATTCAGTGGCCATTTCCAATGTTTCAAAGTTAACCATCTTTTTGTGTGGTTTGATTTTAATTTTGTTTATTAGTGTGGGTGTGTGTGCATGCATGTGTGCATGTTCATGCACCATGGAAAAATTTCAGGAGCTGCCCATGTCCTGTGCAGGGTGGGTTCCAGGGATTGAATTCAGGTCGCTGATCATGGCAGCAAGCACTTTTACCTGCTGAGCCATCTCGCCAGCCCTAGTTTTATGACTTACATTCTAACATATGGTGTGATTACTGTACATTGATATAAATCCGAGTGAAATATATATTTTTATTTGTGAGGCATTTTACAGATGTCTGGTAATGACTGAGAAAATGATTTAAAAAACAGAGACCATGATCTGTGACTTTAAAGAGAAGGATAAAAGATAGCGATTAAGAAATACTCCAGGAAACAGCAAGAGAGCACCCTATTAGTAAGACAGAAGCCTGGTTTGACCTGTCTCCTCAAGCAACCAAGTATCCATCTCCCAGCCAAGAGGCAAACAAACAAAAAATAAAACTATATTTGGCTCAGTTTGGGGGTGTCTATGTGAACAATAGACCCTTGCCTTGCTTTGATATGTTTGTAAATTATAGCATTTAGGAAACAAAATAAAAGAAACTTTACAGAGAATTCAATTGCTACTAAAACATGTTCCAAAACCATTCTGAAGTTTGTAGAGAGGCCTCAGAACTCTGAGTGTGTGGATGGTTGGGTAAAATGTCCATGATTTAGCTCACTATAGGACTAGCTACATCATTGGGAAGGGCAAGTACACAGAGATGAGGGATATCATGTCAAAACTCATTAGGGACTGAAAGACACAGAGAACAACAGTGCAATCCAGTCTGGGTACTTCTGAGCATGGATAGGCTCTAGTGAGTCTGGCTTACACAGATTTCCAGCTGGCCCTGTATGTGATGTGCTCCATTTCTGAAAGGTACTTCAACAACAGCATAAAGAATGAGTGGATCAGATCACACTTGGCACAAATAAACACTATGTAGAAATTTTTCTTAGTAACACATGCTAGCAATGATGGGGCCTCAACTAAGGCTGTCCAAATGGAAATGACATTTAATTACCCTGGAAAGATACGGTCAGCTTTACCATTTAATTCTGTCTGTTTTCACTCTATTTGTAATAATCCTAAAGTTCTAGCCTGAACAACAGAGCTTTGCGAAATTAAAAGTGTCCAGTAAGGAAATGGTGTGGGATAAGGCAAACCAGTTATAAGGCAAAGTGGGAGCTCCTGCAGTTCTGTTAAAAATAGAGCAGCTAAATGAGTGGGTTCACAGTAAATCAAACCTAATAGCAAGGGAAATGCAGAAGCCATTAAGAACACTTACATATATGATCTCTCTCTCTCTCTGTCTCTCTCTGTGGTGTGTGTGTGTATGAGAGATATCTTTCACAGCCTTTGTCTAATGGGCTTACTGTGATGTCTTGCTCAATCCTTTCCAACAAGGACTAGAACTCCTTACTATGCCATGCTTATTTGAGTGGCCAAGGACTCTTGGGAAGAATTAAAAATTCCACTTCTGTAACTAGAGAAACATCTGCCACCCAAACAAAGGGTTCAAGTTAAGGAACCTGAAATTCTCTACTGTATGCACCCTAGGGTGTGTCCTGTAGTTTACTGACGGCATGGGGGCAAGAGCAGGATGGTACCACTTAGAGAATGCACATGGAGAGCATGATGCTTTAGATCCTGGCTCTAGCATGTACTGCCTGTGTGACTTGCAGGTCAAGTATTAAGTACCTCTGAACCTAGGTTTTCTCATCTTTAATTTAGAAGTTTGGTTTCCTGCTACTTGATGAAACACTGACCAAAAGGAGCTCAGGGAGGAAAAGGTTTATCTCATCTTACAAATCCTAGGTCATAATCCATCATTGAGTAATATCAAGGAAGAACCTGGTTTCAGGAACTTAAATGGTAATGAATGAATGGCACTTGCTGACTAGCTACCGATGGTTTCCTCTGTTACCTTAAACAGCCTAGGTCCATTTGCCTAGGAATAACACTATTCACAGTGGGATGGACCCTTGTAGAGCAATTTAGTAATAGAGTATATGTTTGCAGGACATGCTCACATGCAAATCTGATAGAGGCAATTTATTAATTAAAATGCCTTCTTCCCTGGTTTGTCTTAGTGTTTTGGAGGTTGACAAAAACCAACTGTTCCAAGGAGTATCTATGGCATGAAGCTATAAGGATTAAACATGAAAATCCATGTGTGTAGCCCTGGCACATGTTATACAAGGAGGCTACTTATTATTTGACTGATCATAAAAATACAGTGTGTGTGTGTGTGTGTGTGTGTGTGTGTGTGACAGAGAGAGAGAGAGAGAGAGAGAGAGAGAGAGAGAGAGAGAGAGTTTTAAAATAAGACTCAATCCAAAGAGGAGACCTGGAAAGGGGAAAATATTTGAAATGTAAATAAAGTATCAAAAATTTAAAAAAGAAAAGAAAAAGAAGACTCAAATAGTGACAGTTGTTAGTTTTTTTTGTTTGTTTGTTTTTTGTTTTTTGGGTTTTTTTACAAGTATAAAATGATCATTCTGAATTTGGCTACTGAGGAGTCCAAAGCTTGACTTTGCAAAGTGCTGGGGACATGACCAAGGAAGTCAGAGATTCAGCTAGAGGCAGGAACCAGCCACCAGCCAGCATCTCTCAATCCAACTAAATTCATCCATATCCTCAGGCGCTATATGAATACCTCAGGCAGGATCTGCAACCAGCCATGAGACTAATTAAAAATGCTCTAAGACCAAGTTACAGAGATGAAGCTGCTTAGCAGGCAGATGTTGGGGGCTGTGCATCAATGTCCATGTGCATTGCTTTTATTGCTCCTGTCTCTGATAGAATTGGCAGGAAAATGCACGTTTGATTTATTTAAAACCAGGAGCTATTTATTCAGAACCATCGATCCCGAGCTTCAGAAAAGCATGACCTCCTAAATCATGAGTGTTTTCTCGTCTGAATTAGTGTACTTTGAGATGTCAGATGTATTAGAAGACAAGGCCAATGCATCTATTTAAAACTCCAAGTTCCAAATAATAAGCACTTAATAGATGGCTGCAGTTGTTTGAGCTGATCAACATACTTCCCTATGTCTAGACTACATTGATGCCATGATTAGCATCAAGCTAGCTTTAAAATAATGTTCTTTAGTCAGGGAAAATTTATGATTTGAGGTAAAAATATATAAACAGTTACAAAACAAGGCTAATCTTAAACCTTGTTAAGTGCTACGTTACTCAGGCCTTTGGAGATTAGTATACACACAGGGGCATGCTATGAGAAGATTCCAACCCAAGTGCAATTAATAAAAGCTTGCAAAAATAAAACCTGCTGAATGTCTGCTGGTCTTTGTTATTGTCAGTACTGGTCATTCTAAATGTTATCAGTGAAACCATACCCCAGCCCTCTAAAGTTTTTCAAGGATTGTAACAAACAGTGGTGCTTGTCTTTTGAGACAGGGTCTTACTGAGTAGGCTTAACTAGCCTGAAACTCACTATGTAGATGGAGCTGGCCCAAAACTCACAGAAACCAGCTGGAATTAAAGGTGCATGGCACCACACCTGGTTCCATCTAGTGTTTTTTAAAGGGTTACGTTAGTCTCCAACTCTCATGCCTAGCTACCTTCCTACTCAAAGCTGGAATCAAATGCTACTTCCTTGGGGAATATGCACAGCCTTGTGTTTCTTTCAACAGAAGGAAGCTGGTGCATCACTGTGAACTCCTAAAAGACAGATGAGGGTTTGGAGCGGTGGCTCAGTTGGCCCCAAGCATGAGGATCTGAGTTCAGATCCCAAGCACCTGAATAAAAAATGCAGAGTGACAATGAATGCCTGTAATATAGAAACTGGGGAATGTCCTGGCACATTTGTGCCCAGAGTCTTATAGACAGAAAGTCCCTATTGCTGCAACACTATGGGGAAGCCAAGGCAAGTGAGCGGTTCACATATAATCCTTCTCAGTCTTCATCTTTCTCAGACAGGGGAAAGAGACAGATGGAAAATCTGTAGTTGATTCTAAACTCTGTCACTCTTGACTCTACCTCTGAGTCTTCCCAGCAGAAACCAGAAACAGTGTAAACAAGACCGAACCACAATATGTGTTTTTTAGTGATCTGACCTATAGAGTCTGTGAGTATGATAAGTCACAGCTCTGCCAGCTTGGGGTGCTTAGTTATATAGAGAGATATTAAGTGTAATGTTGCTTTAGGGTGAAATAATTATTGTACTTCTTCCTGAGTGTTCATATATACGGGTTTCAATTAGCATATTCTATTCCATTATTGGGAATACATACTGTATTGTACCTGGAAGTGAATTCAAAGAATGCCCAGCCACCCATTTATCCCTGGCATGTGGACTCCAGATCTGTCTAGAAAGCAAGCTGGTAAAAAGGCTGGGAATCTTCCAAGTGCTTTACAGCAGCATTTTATGTCCCCAGATCCCAGGGTGTTCCACTAAATGGCAGGTTTGATGGGAAGCAAAGGACTAGTGTGTTAGCATGCCTATTAAACATGAAAAGGGACAATTTGTGTATTTCAATTCTTCCAATCTATGTGACTATTTACAGTAGTTCATTATAGTTAAAATTTACATCAGTGAAAAAATATGAACTTTAGTTCATATGTGAAATAATGTAAATACGTTTTTATTTTCACACAGTCATAAATTTATTCAAATTTTAATTTAATACTTTGTTGTTAACGTATTTTGAATACACATTGTGTGTGTGTGTTTATGAGTGTATATATGTGTTCCTGCATGTGTGTGAATGTTTGTGTGCCAGAGATCCATGTTGCATGTCTTCCTCTCTCACTCTCCTTATTTTTTGAGATGTAGTCCTTCATCCAACTTCCAGCTTCCCAATTTGGCTATAATGGACATCCTATGGGCTCCAGGGATCCTCCTGTCATTGATATCCTAGATCTGAGGTTGCAGCTGGATGCTGTTACAGCCTGACCTGGATATCGAGGACTGAACTTAGGTCCTCATGCTTGCTTACCCACTGAGCAATTCCCCAATATATTTTTATTTTTATATATTGTTGATTTAAAAAATAAAAAATAAAGGATCCATAATTATTACCATCACATGACTATTATTTAAAAATAGCTTTTGATATGGGAGGGATGTTAAAAATAATTTGCTTTTAATGTCAAATATAGTGGGTATACCACCAACAACAGAAAGATTAGTTTAAATTAGATGAATAAATCTTCAAAAAGGAGGTTAATTTTGGTAGATATTAGATTTTCTTCCTGACAAAGTATCTTGAGGGAACTAGAAATTTTCTTTCATTCATGTGGCCTTCTGGATGGAAAACAATGATTTACTACCAAAGCAAAAATTATCTTGTATGGCTTTCCTGAGTGCCCTGACAGATAGACTCCTGGCACATCACTCAAACTGATGTGTTACTGTGGCTGACATGGGTCAGATACAGAGAAGCATCCACTTTTTTGGCCAGCCTCATGGTAGTAGGGCAGGTAGAAGCATTGCCTTATGGGTAGCAGTGGTACCCAGCCTGTACAATCCCAGCACTATTCCACATCTCGCCTTTCCTATGGTCGATTCTTGCTGGCCTCTATCTGGTTTCCATGGCTCCCTCTCATTTGCTGAGCCTTGCTTTTCATCCTGTCCTTTTACATCCTTTTTGCCTGGCTCAGCCTGCCTCACTCTCAATAAATTGCAATGCACAACCCGACCAGAACACAGGGTGGAACAGAATTCTGGCAGATTATGAAGGCAGCAGAAACATGGTCAACTGAGTGCATGTGAAAGCAAAAGGACACAAATGAAAAAATTACTACGCTTAGCAAACGGTAGAAATCTCCACCCAGAGAAGAATTCACATGAATTAAGAAGTGAAATCCTAAAAGGCCAGTCATGAAATAAAGCAGGTATCCTAGCTAGTCCCAGCAGTCAGAACAAAAATGCCGAAGACTAGGTTACTTAAACCACAGAAATAGTTTTTACAATTCAGGAATCTGGAAGTCTAACAACCATGGTCAGGTTCTGAAGATAACATTCCTATGGGCTGGAAGATGGCCAGAATGTTGCTGCATCCTCTCAGAGTATAGGGAGAGAGGAAGGACACACTCTGGTTCCTGTTCTTACAAAGGCAGTAATTACATCTTGAAGGTCTACTTTCATGACCACACTAGGTGCATGGAATAGCATGAGGTATAAGACACCCCTTGTTTGCGTAGAAACTTTCTGTATCTGGCCCTTATCACCTCTTTACAGTCTTCTATGGTGTATCTAGTTGAAGGCTTTTTTAAAAGACCCCTATATTGCAGGAGGGTTATTTTTGAAAGCCTTCAACTAGAATCAAAAGGACCTTGGATAAGATTGGGAGGGGTGATAAGAACCAGCTTCAGAAAGTTTCTATACAAACAGGGAAGTCCTTAAAACTCAACGCTATTCCAGCACCTAGTGTGGGGTGGATGGGTGGGGGAAACTATATTAAGAATCTTTTTTAACAAGCACTTTGAACTGTCAAGGCCAGCAATACAAAGGCACTTAATTAAAACAGTAGGAACACAGAGAGGAAAAGGAAAAGTCTGGAATCCAGAGATAGTTCAAAGGTGGAAGCAACAGAATTAGTCAGACATCTGGACGTGGGGGTGCTGGAGAAGGAGGAGTTTGGAATGACTCAGTTTATTACTGGGTAACTGGGAGGGGAAGAATGCCAATCATGGACTCAGAAGACACACACAGAGCTAAGTTAGAGCAGTGGCCGGATTGATTCTGTCTGGGAAATCTTAGGTTGAAGGAGCTGGTGGAACACTAGCTACATTGATATTTTTCAGACTAGAGCTAAAAGAGATAGGAAAGAGATAAAGCCCATAAGAGAGTTTGGGGTTTATTAGAAAAGACATTGAAGTAGGAAAGGGTGAGATCACCCTTGGAGAGAGTCAACAATCTGTTCCTTGAGGCAGGTAGATGGTTTCCTGACATTTCAGCAAGGCATTTGAATTGGAGAAGAAACAGTTTTGAAGAGGATACTGTTTAATGCCTTAAAGTGAGGGAAGTCATACAGAAGAAAGACTGGTGCCCTTGAGTGTAAGAAAAGAGCCCTGGCACATGAAAAAGAAAGCTGAGACCAATCATCCTTCAGAATGAGCTTTATTACGAGAGAGCCTCATAGCCATTCAGGGCTCTGTGATCGGCCTTGAGATGAGATCAATTAGGAGGGACAGAGCATCTGATCAGAAACAACATGACATGTGCCTAAAGGCAAAAGAGGCTTCGTTTTAAAACATGGAGATATACTTCATCATGAGTGATAACTTAAGGAGAGAGAGAGAGAGAGAGAGAGAGAGAGAGAGAGAGAGAGAGAGACAGAGACAGAGACCATGGACAGACAGGGAAAGAACCAAAAAGAGAGAGGAAGGGAGGTAGGGAAGGAAGAGACTATGTATGTGGAAGAGGGGTATGAAGGCAAAAATCTATGATCTAACTTGATCATGAGGTGAGGAAGTGTAAGTTTGTCTTTCCAGAACTTTTGTTATGGATGGATAGCTACTGAAATTAATGGAAAGCTAAGTGTGCCACTGTTAGCTGTTGGTTTTGGTAAAGGAGGTTTTAAGGATATATTTCTCTGCATTGTCCATAATCTAACAATGCTAAGTACCTATGTAGAGGAAGGAAACAGCAAACACACTGTGTGAAAAGTGCTCGGCACTGTAAGCCCTGGCTAATAATAATAATTTTATGCCTCAGATTGCTATACTGTTATAGAAGAACTTCTGTTTGTGATTTGAAGCCCTTCATTCCACTTCCAACGTTTTCATAAAATGGCATAAACAAATAGCTCATGGTAATCTGTGTTTATAAGAATGCAACCTTGAAACTAATAAAACAGCAGAGGTTCTCAAAAATTGCCTCTATTCAAACTATATTTTTTGGTTCGGTTTGATGGCTGAAATTAAAGTGCTAGAAGCTGGATATTGAACCACTTACATGCAAAAACATTTGATATGAGGAGAACCTCATTAGATTGAACTTCATGTTGGAAGTCCCATGTTGGGCAGTACCTTATAAAATATCCAAAAGAAGCTACACAGTCGAAGCTTCCCAGTAAACGTAGTTAGGAGAGAGGCTGGAACTCAATTGGGAAAGCTGAATTCTATAGTGTGGCTGACAGACCTGGCCACATGAACAATGGCGTCTGTTGGTGATGGTGTAAGAATCCCAAGGTACATGCTGGGTACTGCTCCAGTGGTGGCTTAACTTCCTGGGCTCTTCCTAATTCTCTCCTGGGCTCTGGAGAGAATATTCAAAAGTCTCTAGCAGCTCCAATCTTGGTCTCAGCCTTTGATGACTCCAGATCATGGCAGCTTAGATTCCTAGTTCATTTCAGCTTTTATAAATCAGGAGCATCATTTCATACTCTTTCAACTCAGTCTCATGTGTAGTAGGGATCTCAGCGTTCAGGAAGCTGGACAAATCCAAACCTTCATTGTCTGAAATCCTGTGACCATCTTGCCTTTCAGACCACTTTGAAACTTTATCACAAGTTTAACTCAGTGGAGAGAGTGATGGCAAGGTGCTGTCAAGGATGCAGCATGCATATGTGAGATTGGGTCAAAAGTAATTGTGTGAGGTGCTGCTTCTAGGCCAAGTCATTTTCTACCTACATATCATTCATTAACTGGAACCATGGAGTTTCGTTACAAATCCTTTCTGGTCTATTACTCTGTCTACTGCTTAAATCTCACAACTTTTCCCACATACCCACGTACCCAAGCCCCGAGGTCTTGCCCTAGGTATCATTGGTTGTTTCTTTGTTTCTTGGCCCTTGCCTTTGCTCCTGCTTCTCTTCCCCGATGTTTCTTTTGAATTTTCTAAACCACATCCAACCTCAAGAGCAATCTAAGTGTCACTCACGTCTAAGGTACCTATCCTGCTACCTGCCAAAAGTGGACAATGTGTAACACTCACTGTCCCTGCCAGACAGACTGACAGTTGTAACACCAACTATTCCTTTATCACATACCATGCTCAGGGAAGATTTATCTATGTTTCAATGTTGCCTACACATACCTACTGCCTAAGAGGCTTCTAAAGATCCAGAGAAATGTACTAAATTCTCTTAGAACTAGAAACAAACCAACAAAAACTCCAAGGTTTTTAGGTTCAATAAAACTTCCAATACCTAAACAATGCCTTTTTTTTTCAGCTTAGTGGTGATAGTGCATGCCTTTAAATGCCAGCACTCAGAATGTAGAGGCAGGCATATCTCTGTGAGTTCAAGGTCATCCTTGTTTACAGAGTAGGTTCCAGGTCAGCCAGAACTATACAGAGAAACTCTGTCTCTCAAACAAACAAAAACAGAAAGCAAAACAAAAGTCCTTTTCATAGTAATGCTGTCATAAAATATAATTTTAAAGATTTATATGGTGAAGGAGTCCCAAGGAATATCCAGCTTACTTCAGTCCCCAAACTGCTCTGTTAACTCTTAAGAAAGCACAACATAGAAATGTGTATGACATTCTTTTCAATATTTGAAAGAAAGGCACAGTGAATACTGTATTCACTGATAAGCCCACATGTTCTAACTAAAATGTCAATGCTCTTTGCTTTTAGCCAGAAATAAGTCAGCTGGTAGCACTGGAGAGCCCAAACTGCTCAGAGGTTCTGACACACTGTTAATGCAGAGACTTCTGGGATATGACTGAAAAGCCATACACAATAAAAAACCCACATGTCAGTCATAGAACATACAAATATACATCTTACTTCTAGAAGCCATGTAAGACATAACTATGCAGAAAAATATGCAATAGTGGTGCATTTTTAATCATTGACTTAGCTGTTTATCTTCATACCACCCATTTATGTAATTTTATGTGTGCAATTACTAACAGAGTCATTATTGTTTTATTGTTATGAATAACTGGTGTCTTTGCCCAAGATAGTGTGAAAGATTGTCCATTAGATAGAAATTTTTAAAATGCCAAGCTCAAGAAAGAGAGTGGAGAAAGGGATACAAAATGACTAAAGGTCCCATAACAGCAAACACATTGGAACCCGGGGCATTTTGTACATGGCTTTGTCTCTTCTCTAACCTTACACAATAACACTGAGTTGAAAGCTGACAAGAAAAGAGTCAGTTGGCTAAAAATGACAGCTGTGACACCAGTCATCAAAGTCATATAGCATCGAACTGACCGCGTGTCAAGAAATATTTTTGATATTTGTCTGAGCAGACACTTGCTCAAATTTGCTCCAGTGACCTTATACACCTCAAGATCAAGTTACTCTTATATGTGGAAGTTTAGAGGTCAGCTTAATCAAGGCAGCTGGGTCTCACCAGACAATGAAGACGAAGACTGAATGGGAGCCCAGAGTGTGTTTGATCTACCCTATTTCCCCCTTAAACACGATTTGAGCTCTGTCTTATGAAGCTAATAGGGTGTGTTCTTCTAAGCCTTGTCTCAGCATCATGTGATCTGTGGTTTGTGTACATGGGGCTCTGTGAGATCACTACCACAGAAGACTGTAAGTAGAGGGAGAGAAGGGAAGTGCCAATAATAGGACAGCCACCAGCACCAAGGACAGAGGACAGAGGACAACCACCAGCACCAAGGACAGAGGACAGAGGACAGCCACCAGCACCAAGGATAGAGGACAGAGGACAGCCACCAGCACCAAGGACAGAGGACAGAGGACAGCCACCAGCACCAAGGACAGAGGAAAGCCATATTTTTCTTTCCACTGTTCAGAAAAAAATTGGTAACTCATGTAATGGCCACAAATTCCTCCTATGGCATTATATCCACTTTTAACAATTTACTTGGACAACTCCTCCATCTACAGATGCTTTGTGATTCGCCTGGATAGATAGACCATCATGATGAAATGCTGAGAGAAACAAGAACATAAGTCTCCAGACACATTAAAGCTTGGAACTTCAACTTTTGGGGCAGCTGTGCTGAGACACAATCTGGCACGTTGACCTACAAGAAAGACCTCATAGGAATGGGAGAAACCCACTTATTCCAACTGTACCAACTGAGTCAAACCCCAGCTGACTGGTGAGTTACCTTAAACCCAGGAGAGAAGCTATTACCATCTCCTAGCTTTAGAGTCGGTCAATATGGAGCACCACACAATGAAAACCAAGGGCCACATATTTGGCCACTCTAGTTTTTTAGTTATTTTTTAAATTCTAAAGATTTTATTTTAGGTGTTCATGTGTTTTACCTGCATAAATGTCTGTACCCGTGTGCAAGCCTCATGTCCACAGAGGCCAGAGAGGGCATCAGAATTCCCTGGGGCTAGAGTTACAAAATGGTTGTGAGTCACCATGTGGGTATTGAAAATTAAATTCAGATATTCTGTAAAAGCAGCCAGTGCTTTTAACTACTGAGTCATCTTTCTAAACCCCCTTATTATAATTTTTTTAATACTTATTTTATTTATATGAGTACACTGTAACTGTCTTTAGACATACCAGAGGAGAGCATCAGATCCCATTACAGATGGTTGTAAGTCATGTGGTTGCTGGGAATTGAACTCAGAGCCTCTGGAAGAGCAAGTCAGTGCTCTTAATCATTGAGTCATCTCTCCAGCCCTATAATTATTTTTATTACAAGAAAAATTAAGGTCAAATTTGAAGGTGATCAGAATATCTGAGGGCATGCTTTTCTGTTTCAAATTGTATGAGTGTGCTAGAAATTCACCAAACATAATCTTTCATTCTCAACCTTGAATGTTTTTTTTCTCACTTGCTTTTAATTTGAAAATTCATTAGTCAGTGTATATGAAAATACCAGAAAGCTAAACTTAAATATTATTTTAGTATGATTTAACACTGAATTAGAAATTTGAGAATTGAGAGTTAAAAAACTTTTAGACTATCCCCTCAACCAGGGAAACTAATAGCATTTGTAAAAAAATAGGATTAGGGATTTCCCCCTTTAACTTCTCAGGAAAGCAAAAGAAATATCTACAATCAAATTATCCCCAAAAGCCTTAATTTAAGTCAGATCCAAAGAGAGTTCAGATTTCTTGGGTTTATGCTAAGCTACACAGTGAAACATCAAACAAATATTCCTCAGTTCATTTTCAAATACTGCTGTCTCTTTATTCTTATGAGTTCACATATGACCTAACATTAAGTAAACAAATGTCTTCACATGACCATGAGATCATTTCCATAAAGAATACTGCTCAGAAGGCCAATCTTTCCTAAATAGTTACTTGTTAAACTTCTGGCAATCAATCTATGGGAGCAAATTATTTTGAAACACCTAGCTTTTTTATTATGAAGTTTTCCCAAGGTGTCGCTAGTGAATCTGGGGCAAAATACATTTGTATATAAGTTCAAATATAATGACAAACCTGACTGGAAATCCTGTGTTGGCAGCAGGAGTTATATTCAGAGTTGCCATAGCAGCCACCCACATTCTCTCTCACACACAAAGGGGCGGTGAGGAAAGAGGAGAAAGTAGTTAGCAGAGAACAGAATCTATTGTTGAAAAGACAGAGGTGCCCATCATTGTAATTACAAGCAGGGATCCTAACTCAGTCTGAACAGCATTTAATGATAGAAGATTTCTTGGCACAGGACTGCTTTCTAATCTCCTTACCATCTGTACCATCAGCTTTAAACTGTACTGGATTGTGAAGTAATGCAGGAGGAAGGGGTATTTTGGTTTACCATGAACAAACAAGAGCTATTTGAGATATCTTGAAGATCTTCATCACCAGGAAAAGCTATGGTTGAATAGATCTGAGTAAAGTACATTACTTTCTCAGTATCTCCAGCTATAAATGGATGAAATGAGTACAAACAGTTACACACTTTCAAAAATCCATTACACACAATGAATTATTAAATACAAATATTCATGAATAGATGCTAACAGTTAGTAACATGTAAAAAAACAAAATAGTTAAGTAATGAGTGAGTAAAAGCAAGGCCTGAACTACAGTAAGTGCTCAGTAGATGTTTGCTAAAGTCATTATAATTAATTATTATTAATAAAGTCTGTTTAGTCTTCATTATGTCCAAAGTGCTGAGGTTTACAAAGCATGAGTTTCTGAAAAAAAAAATACCTGCAGACGGACAGCAGAATAGAGGTCTAAAATATGAAGATTCTACTAGACTAAGAACATAAGAGGCCAACGTATTGTCCCAAAGCAATGTCTTTCAAGGACAATTTAGGATACTAAGTATTTTATTCTAGTTGTGTATTCATCATCATTGACAAAGGCTGGATACATAGCGAAATCTATCATCTATTAGTACTCAAAGAGGGTACAGTCTCTGGCTTCAGAAAGCACTCTGCAATTTCCCTTCCATCATTGTTTGATCACATATTCATGTGCAGATAGATTTAGAGTCCCTATACAGATACAAAAAGTCAACATCAGATTTAGATGAATAGATGAAAAACTGCCTCATGCCTTCTGATTCACTCATTTAAAATTTTCCTTGTAAGACTGAGTGCTGCATATTCCAGCAGAGAAGCCTGCAGTCAAACAACATGGTGAATAGAAAGGAATCTGCATGTTAGCACATTTCATTCAATGAAGAAAGGTATCTCACAATGTATAGAAGAATCCAAAGCTGATAGGCTGAAGAAACTAGGGAATTCGAAAACATATTTGGGGATCAAAGTGAATAGGCAAGAAGGGAATTGTAACAAATAGTTTACAACAGTCAGCAGGAAGTGGCATACAAAATGATGAGGTAAGACTGAATCCCAAGTGCTATACAAATTTTCTTGATAGCATCATTTTTAAAGACCAGGCAGTGAGGGGTACAATTATCATGGTTTGTAGGCTTAAAATTAGTTCTCAGTCCAACACTTGAGATGCTAAAGTGGACTGACAGCCACAAGCCTGAGGCCACCTTAAACTGCATGGTAGATTCTAAACCAATCCAGACAACAAGCAAAATGCTATGTTAAAAAAGAAAAGAAAAAAAAAAAGAAAAGAAAAAGAACCACAGCAATCTAAAATATGTACTCTGTGACCTCTAAATTTATTTTGCATTGGAAATGTTACACACATTGGTACATTTTCCACTTTTAAAGTTTTCTTCTATTTAGCAATCTTTATTTCCAGTCTTCGAAAGAAATATCACTAGGTAGTGCTAGAGACTCTCTATGCTTTTAGTAGCTGTCTGACACGATTACATTAGAAACACTTCTAGCATCAAAGAGCTTCTGAAATATAAAAATAATTTTGAGCTTTTCCAAGCCATTAGAAATAATCAACTTTGCTTCCAAGCTGGGCCAGATTTTTTTTTTTTTATTTTCGTTTCTTTTACAATTTTTTTTTTTTGTTACGTTGAAATCAGAACGGAGTAGATCTTGGAACCACTGAGAAGAAGGAGCCCCACAGACTTCTCAGCTCTCTGAACTCACCACAGTTTATGGAGAAAGCCATACAGAAAAAGTTTGTAATTTTGTAGTTCAATCCCACAGCTGCACACCTGCTGTGATGGTGGGAAATCTGAGGACACACATGCTGGGGTCAAGAACTGTCTGCCAAGGCTGTCCCTTACCCATCCCTGCAGTCAATAACAACTGTGATCAGTCATTACTGCTTCAAGGTGTTACGATGCCTATATTCAGAGCCTGGATCCTACCACCAAAATGATAGCAAATATTCACCAATGAAAGGAAAAGATATCTAAAGTTATTTTTGTTAGGTTTATTAGGAAATATCAAAATAGCAATGCAGATATTATAATGATATAATTACTGGTAACAAAAGAGCCTTCTAAAATAAGAGTCCCTTCTCCACCAATACCAGAGAATCTAAGAGCTTGAGTAGGCAGCCAGAAGCCCAGACAGTTCTCTAAATTATACTATGACAACATCACGGGGGATGCTAAGGAACAAATTTGCTTTCAATGAGTCTTAATTAGTATAAAGACAAACATATTTACTAACAGAAATTCCAATGGCAATTTTTTTAATGAAATCAGCTACCCACATGTGACCTCGAGAGAGCCAGCTGAGTTAACATTATCACAGCAATGATTAGACATAAATTGAATGGCCAACAGAAAACTATTAGTGTTCTATATATGGCTCATGTTATGATGCAGAAAAGGATTTCACACTTGGAAGAAGGCACACACATCCCCAGGAGTCTGTGCTGTTGATCATTACTTACTGTCAGATACATGGCGGCATAGACACTGAGGGCAGCTTCTTTGGATGGGAATGTTTTCCTTGCTCGCATGATGAGGTCTGGGTTGCCTGTACATGCTTCCTCCCCACTGATGAACTGTGTGTACTGCTGGCACCCAAGTGCTGTGTAGTTGGGCTTACACAAAGCCAGAAAGTGTGGAGCCAGGTTTCCTGTAACCACTTGCCCAGCATTTACAAAGATATCTGTAGCAAACAGTCCAAATGCATAAATTCCTGAGGAAGAAAGAAAACAAACAGTATTAGCTTTCTTTTTCTCAAAAATAACTTTATTCTATAACAAGCTAGTATGAAAATATTTTAGAAACTGTACCTCATTTCATAGATGCATATTCCCAGTTCTTTACATTTACCTCTCTTCAGTTTCTTCCTTGGCTTTCTGGCACAGTTAAGGGTGTTAAATTATTTAACATGTTGAGCTGTCTACCACTGGCTACGTTTTCATGCATGGCAGGTTTGCAAGACATAAAATAAAGGAAGAAAATATATTCTGAGACTATGTTTGGACGATGCAGGTTTTTAAATGAAGAGACGGATTCCCTGAGAGAATGAAGTTCAACATGTTTTACTAATGTTAGCAATCTCTTCTCCTTTCCCTATTTTTGACATTTATTTTAAATCACACCAACATAAAGCAAAACAGTTGTGTCTCTTTGATTATGCATCCTAAGCCCATTCAGATGGGTAACACCTCTGCTGGAAGCACCAGCTAGCAGGAAAATCTAATGTCATCAGCTTCCACTTAAATATCATGGAGAAATCTTAAGCGGATGTTCTTGGATTAAATTTCTACATTGCCTTCAGAAACACATTTGTCAAAGGCACAGAACAGCAACCAAATGTCCCACTTTATCTTGTAAAGATTTGCTTTCTAGTTATCTGCTTTGAAGCAAGTTAGGAAACAAGCAGGCAATTAAGGCTCTAATTGTCTTAACAGCATTAATCTTTCTTTACTGTGGTTACCTGAAATTACAAATTTAAATGTGCAGACTTTTTCTCCTTTTGTAATAAACTTAGATTTGCTTGAATACCAAAAGCATTTTTTAACTTGAAGGCCACTGGCCATTTACCCCATGAAAGCTGCAAAGGCCAAATAAATATCTAGTATTAGATATGTGGATGTTCTTTTCATTTTAAAAATATTATGGATGATTTGTTTATGAATGAAAATTATTTTTCTACCTCAGTAAAATAGTTCTTGTCATTAATATCAACGATAGGCATCAAATACAGCATTTAAGGGTGTGCTTTGGATGTGAAGATATCTACAGATTTCTAATTTGAGGTAACAAAATCCAGGAGGATTTTTATTTTATCTTTATTTGTTCTAGTTTTATTTATTTTATATTACAGGTATATGTGTGCCACTGGGTGTATATTTGTGTGATGCATCTGTGCAGGTTCCCACACAGGTCAGAAGAGAACATTTCAGATGCCCTGGAGTTGGAGTTACTGGTAGTTAAGAGCCACTCGAGTTGGGTTTTAGGAATAAAACCCAAGTCCACTGTAAAAGCACAATGTACTTTTAACTGCTGAGCCATTTCTCCATCTCCAAGGACTTTTAAGCATATGACAACATAATATTTTCCCAAAGAGTTTATCTATTAAACAGTCATATTAATTTTACTATAAAAGTGAGATGTTCTTTTTTTCACTTATATATTTCAGAACTGTTTATTTTTCTAAGCCTTCTATGACTGGCTGTTGTACTGGGAAATCATCAAGAAAGTTGCAAAGGATCAAATAATGCTCCAGTATTAAATATTCTTTTAATTTTCAAAACATTATGTAAGATTTCTTTGTGCACAAAAACCTACACATAACAAAACTCTGAGTATCCAAATGTCAAGGTGATTGAAACATTGATTTTTCTCTTTTATGTTTTGAAAGAAAAACAGCAAGCATCCCTTTTTTGTCTTTTTAGCAGTGGCCAAGAATCATACCAAAGACAGTTCCAAGAAGCAGAAAATCAGGAGAGGCAGAGAATTGGGAGCAAACTGATGCCAGTGAGATGTAATGCACAAAAGTGCACATATATCTGTCCTTCAGGAGTGTCAAAGATAAGCACTGGCATCTGAAACATCTATATTCCTTGAAATGTAGGCTAAGATGTACTCACTTAACTAAACTGTTCTTTTTATCTAGTATAATAGGTCTCCTTGTTTAAAATAGAAATACTTGAGAAGAGTATAGAAATGTCTCTTGATAGTTGAAAAATTTCCAAATATATCTTAGAATTAAAATGTCAGTGTATCAGGTCCAATGTCATTATTGCTATTGATGGCACAGTCAATCTTCAAAATGGGATCTTGACCCACGTTCCTATGCAAAGTGCAATCTTTTTATGCAGTGTTGCTTCAATTGCAACTTTCATTGTATTTTAGCAGATGAAAACCCTCAGGTCACCATGGAGGAGCAAAATCAAAAGGAATTTTCTATAATCAATAAGGAACATGGCAAGTGATAGGCACACTTCCTATCTATTGGGGCATACGTTCTTATGTTCTTTACACACAGGCATGCAAATGCAGAGGCTGTTTTACTTCAACAACCCAACCAAATTTCCTTAATAGTACTTAGGAACATACTCATTTCAAGTACCTTCAGTTTTGTAAGTGTTATTGCTTTCTACTTCTTTTGTTATTAAATGGTTCACATGCAAAGAGTGTCAGTCTGACATGACGTATAAGAAGGAAAATAACTTTTAAGGTGTGTGTGTGTGTGTGTGTGTGTCCTTCAAAAGAAACCTGGAGGCTTTGGAGATACCTCACTTGACAATGGTAAAACATTCAGCCTTCCAAGTAAAGACCATTAGTCTTCAGAGAGACCTACAGTCCCAAATCCTTTAGTGTAATAGAAGCTAGTATCTAGCTATAGAATAGTGTGCACTGTTGTCTCCAAAGTTTCCATCTTGAGCCACGTAACATGAGACATACACTGAAAAGTTGCAGGCTCCTGAATGAATCTCTCAATGTTTATCAAAATTCATCGAATCATGATAAATTTTGTCATTCCATAAAATTGGTTTATCTAGATTTCTGTTGAATTACAAAGATGCTTAGTAATTTGTGATTCTGTTAGGTGCTAACTTTTTAAAGCATGTCTCTTGTTCTCTAACAAAACTCTCAATGTACCTTAGTTTTTGTGAAAATTAGCTCAGGACAAGTCCAAGGAGTATGGTGTACTAAGCATCATATTCATTCTTTGGCCAAGTTTGTCATTCTCAAACGATCTACTCAGGTTACTATTCCTCCACATGCATTCATTCTGAAACTCCATTAATGTGTATGTCGTTAATTTTCATTACATACACTTCAGTTTCTTAAAAAAATAATATTCATTTCCTTCTTAATGTGGAAATTACATCTATAGTCATCTTTCATATATGATTATTCATATATTATTATTGCTATTGAGAAGAATAAAAATAAATCAATGAATGCTTACCAAGGAATCGGACAGTTCGGCGTACCAGTGGATTTATGTAGCAACAATCTCCAGTTAAAATAGTTTTTTCCTGGTTTTCAAAGTCCCTTGTGGCTAATTGTAGGCAAAACACTGCAGTTTCTCCAACAATTATCTTGCAAAGAAATAAGAGATTAAAGAATGTTAGAGTTTCACTAGTATGAACGTTAATTTTATTTAAAAGGTGGTTACTACCTCTATGTAAACACCATGCACAATTGCTAAGAAGACCCTTTGACTTTAATTTTTCAGCATACATAAATTTTCTTTCTCTCAAGTTTAGGAAACATTAAAATGATAAATTTTAAATAAAAATAAGATAAAATACTTGATACATACCAAAGTCCTTAAGAAAAATTTCAGCTATTTTTGTATATAATTTTCAGTTTTTAAAAACTGGCTGTACCTTGCTTAAATCTGGACTCTTCTCTAAAATTCAAAACATCTATGATCAGTGCATTTTATATATGTGAAGGAAAAGGCCACAGTGAACCCTATTGGTTTGTACAATTAGTATTTATGAAGATTCATCATGATAAACGATCACATAAAATAAGTTTTCTGCAAATACTTTGGAGAGATCTTATATAGACATGTTGATCTGAAACATATCAATATAATACTTTTTATGAGAAAAAAATTAATTCGTGGATGTCTAACCTTGTGATGATTCTATTCTGAGGCATTATCAAAAAGTTTAAATAATTAGTCTATTATTTACAGTTTACTACAAATGTGTCATTTTAATCTTCATAAGACAGGTGAAGTAAAATATTAGCATATGCCTTGTAAGGAAAAGAATTCAGTGGTTGCTCAAGCATGAGTGATGAGGACCAGGCTCCGGCCTGGCTTCATTTTCTGGCTGACGAGGACCTTGCTGTGTTCTACTGATCTTTGTACCATTGCGGCGGTTCTCGTATATCCTCAGCCAGAATGTACGATTTTAAAATGAAATGATTTCATTTTAAAGATAAGAACATGAAAATGTAGGGAACTTAAATATTTAGTTCTCTTTCAGGCTAATACGCCGTCAAGCAGAAGCAGCACTCGGGAGAGCAGGCCCTGCACCTCACATGGGAAGCACAGAAACGCTGGCTCTGGATGTGAGAGTTGTGGATGAACCAGCTCTGAGCCTGTGTGAGTGTGGTAAAGCCACCCCTGCCTTTTGTCTACCATTTTGGTGAGTCAACAAGGAAGAGATAACCTCCTCTGCCCTTTGCCCTCACAACCAGTGGTAGAAAAAGGAGCTGGTCTCGATAGTGTCGTGAGAGCAGGAAAGCTGTCCCTGCCCTTCACATGTAGCATTTGGGAGAGCAGGCCCTGCACCTCACCTGAGTAGCAGGGTAGAGTAAGCCCTGGTTGTGGAGGGTTTGGGTGAGCCGACCCTGTGGGTTTGAAATGTGGAGGCTGACCTGCTCAGATACCTCTCCGGCCCAGATCCAGGGTTTTGAATTGGTACAACACAACTTTTACCCCATTGATGAACTTCTGGAGTACATGAAGGGGCTAGTCCTACAGATCCAAAACTATAGGACCTCCATGACTCAGGGAAACAACAGGATATCTGAGAGGAGTCCCAATGAGATTCCAGTATTGATAGAGAGTAACAGAAACAAAAGGCCTTGTATCAGACCAAAGAGTTATTGCAGTAAATATTGCAAGCAAAGAAGAATGGACAAAAGGGAATACTTTGAGGCACACTACAACATACTGTCCACAGTGAGTTTTTTTCATCTGTTGGAGATACTGCAAGGGTAAAGTCTGGGCACACGGAAAAGGGGGAGAGGAGTGAGATTGAGGTGCATGATGTGAAATTCACAAAAACCGATAAAAAGTTCTTTAAAAAGAAGAAAATGTTTCCGATTTAGTATCAGACCTGAGATTTCATTTAATAACACAGATGTAAGCTATGAGATTAATGAAGAGGAATCTTTGGACAATAGCTCAGGTGGAAAAGCCCATAGAATGCAAGCTAGGCTGCCCAACATGGATCCTCAGAGCACATGTAAAGAAGGAAAGAGAAAATTGACTTCTTAGAGTTATCATTTGATCTCCACATGCTCACTGTGACATGGGTGCACACCCAATATTAAGAAATTGAAATAACCGGGCAGTGGTGGTGTGGGCCTTTAACCCAGCACTCAGGAGACAGAGGCAGGTGGATCTCTGTGAATTTGAAACCAATCTGGTCTATAGAGTGAGTTCCAGGACAGCCAGGGTTATCCTGTCTTAAAATACCTAAACCAAAACAGACAAAAAATAATAATAAATGAAATTAAGTGAAAGAGAAACCAGAACCAATCATTTGACACTGTTTGCTTTTAGCCTTTCTTTTTAAGGTTAGTTAAGATGCTCTAAGGAGTT
Source organism: Rhynchomys soricoides (assembly GCA_019843965.1). Taxonomy (NCBI): domain Eukaryota; kingdom Metazoa; phylum Chordata; class Mammalia; order Rodentia; family Muridae; genus Rhynchomys; species Rhynchomys soricoides. Next base: position 3,106,655 of record JADRCH010000243.1, read on the forward strand.
CCTGACATACTCTATGTTCTATAGTTTGCTTATGTCTCTCAAATTTCATATATTGGTCACACATTTCCCCAAGCCATGTGTCAGTGTCCTCCTTTTGGTAATCAGACAATTAAAGAAAAACCAAACAAAGAACGAACAAAAAAATCAAACCAAAACCAAAACCAAAACAAAACCCTAACAACAACAAAAACCCCAAAAGTTTCCAAATAAATGTGACTTTGCCTAGTCCATGAGGACACTTGACTCTAAGTAAAAGATTGCATACAGTTGTGACAACTTGTCAAAAACCACTAGGCAGTAGAGACTGGAGCTCAGACAGTGATGATATGTAAGACCACACCCTGATGATAGACAATTGCTGAGTTATGTGTATCTGCTGTTCTTTATTTAAACACAAACTTCTGGGATAGAGGGATGGCTCAGTGGATAAGAACAGTTACTACTCTTCCAGAGAACCTGAGTTTGGTTCCTAGTACCCATACTGGGTGGCTAACAACTGCCAGTAACACTAACTCAGGGAATTCAATTCCATCTATTGGTCCCCATGGGTAGTACATAAATGCAGCAGTATCTCTCTCTCTCTCTCTCTCTCTCTCTCTCTCTCTCTCTCACACACACACACACACACACACACACACACACACAAATAAAAATAAATCTTGAAAAAATTAAAAATGGAGTACGTTCATTATCTGACTCCTTTCTCCTGTTTGACGCTGCTGAGGAAGCATCACTGAAGGCTCTCATCACTCTGGTCATGTCTAAGTCAGAGTCTCCCAAGGATCCGGGACAGCTGGGGAAGCTCTTCATGGGAGGGCTGAGCTTCGAAACAACCGACGGGAGTCTGAGGAGCCATTTTGAGCAATGGGGAGCACTGACTGACTGTGTGGTAATGAGAGATCCAAACACCAAGAGATCCAGGGGCTTTGGGTTTGTCACATACACCACTGTGGAGAAGGTGGATGCTGCCATGAATGCAAGACCACACAAGGTGGATGGAAGAGGTGTGGAACCTAAGAGAGCTGTGTCAAGGGGAGATTCTCAGAGACCAGGTGCCCACTGAACTGTGAAAAAGATCTTTGTTGGTGATATTAAAGAAGACACTGAAGAACATTGCCTACGAGATTATTTTGAGCAGTATGGGAAAATTGAAGGGATAGAAATTAAGACTGACAGACACAGTGGAAAAAAGAGAGGCTTTGCTTTTGTCACCTTTGATGACCATGACTCTGTGGATAAGATTGTTATTCAGAAATACCATACTGGGAATTGCCACAACCGTGAAGTAAGAAAGGCTCTGTCAAAGCGAGAGATGGCTAGTGCTTCATCCAGCCAGAGAGGTCGAAGTGGTTCCGGTAACTTTGGTGGTGGTCGTGGAGCTGGTTTTGGTGGCAATGACAATTTCAGTCGAGGAGGAAACTTCAGTGGTTGTGGTGGTGGCTTTGGTGGCAGTGGGGGTGGCTATAACGGATGTGGCAGTGATGGAAGCAGTTTTGGAGGTGGTGGAAGCCAAAATGATTTTGGCAATTACAACAATCAGTCTTCAAACTTTGGACCAATTAAGGGAGGAAACTTTGGCGGCAGGAGCTCTGGTCATTATGGTGGCCAAGGCCAGTACTTTGGTAACCCACAAAACCAAGGTGGCTATGGAGGTTCCAGCAGCAGCAGTAGCTATTGCAGTGGCAGAAAGTTCTAATTACAGCCAGGAAACAAAGCTTAGCAGGAGAGGAGAGCCAGAGAAGTGACAGGGAAGCTACAGGTTACAACAGATTTGTGAACTCAGCCAAGCACAGTGGTGGCAGGGCCTAGCTGCTACAAAGAAGACATGTTTTAGACAATACTCATGTGTGTGGTCAAGAACTCCAAGACTGTATTTGTGACTAATTGTATAACAGGTTATTTTAGTTACTGTTCTGTGGAAAGTGTGTAAAGCCTTCCAACAAAAGGTTTTACTCTAAATCTTTTTGACCCATGCTGTTGATTGTTAAATGTAATAGTCTGACACTGAATAAATGTGTCTTTTTTTATATATATATAAATGTGCTGTGTAAAGTTAGTCTACTCTGAAGCCATCTTGGTAAACTTCCCCAACAGTGTGAAGTTAGAATTCCTTCAGGGTGCTGCCAAGTTCCATTTGGATTTTATTTATGGTTGCTTGGATGGAGAAGCCATTGTCTTCAAAAAACCTTGGTGTTGTTGAACTGCTGGTTACTGTTGTAACTGTTAATGAGTTTCACCATTGAAAGGGTCACAATTTGGTTATAAAATGGTTGTTGGCATGCCCTATGCAATATCAAAATTGAATAACAGTATCAGGTAAAATAACAGATGGGAATGAAGCTTGTGTATCATCCATTATCATGTGTACTCAATAAATGATTTAATTCTCTTGAAAAAAAATTAAAAAAATAAGAAATCTCAAGTTCATGGTGTTAGGTTCCCAAAGATGGATAATGAAGGTCAGTGGACCGCTTTCTTCCTGCCTCTTCCAAATGTGGTCACAATGAGTAAGTCTTTTTCTGTTTTTGACAGCAAATTGATACATTAGTACTTCACATGTTTTCTTTGTGATGAGAGCACTTAACATCTACTTTCTTAGCAAATTCTGAAGGCTATCTATAATACATTATTATTATCATCATTATCATCATCATTATTATTTACTAAAGTTACCATATTGCTTAAGAGACAATATTGTTTAAGGAAGACACTCTTCTGCCTAACCAAACTACTATCAGCTTCAAATCCTGATTAAATTATACCTTAATTCTATCTCAAATATATCTGCTTCTCTATTCCTATTTTAAAATCTAATACCTTGTCATTTCTTCCCTGCATTATAGTATACTTGAACCTCACTTCTGCTTTTCAAACTGTCTACTATCAGATTGCTCTATTAAAACCAAATTTCATGCAATCCAAAGGTCCTGCTTACAATTTCAGTGTGAACTCACAGCCTATAGATTAACAGGAGGTTCTAAGAGGTTCTAGGAAGTCTTTTACTGCTGAACTTAAACCAACCTTTCTCAGCTTCTGCAATTCATACAAAGCCTTGGGACATGTTGTGCTATAGTTGCTATCAAACAATTTTATTGCATAACATACCATCTATTTCTAGGCTCCCATGCTTTTATCCATGGCATAATATGGCCTGATGTACAGGGCTTCAAGGCACGATTTAAATATCACTTGCCCTATTGCAATTTTATTCTATGCCTACTGTAGTCTATCCTTTCTTTTTGTGTTTCAGTGGCACTTTGTGCACTTATTATGGTGATTCCGTATGGCTTTTATAACTGTCAGTGACATCTGCCTACTGCACTCAGTTGACAGCTTCTCAGAGACAGGAATTGTACAGTATTTATGCTTCCAATTTTACAGCTCAGTGACTGACAGTAAATGTGAACACCATATGGATGAATGAAATCCAGCTCATTCTACTCATTAATAGACAAAATAGGTATTCAGAGAGAAATAGAGGAATCAAACAGGCCTGAGCCACAGGGTTACTGGTCTAACCCAGATCTGAGTCCAAATTCAAAGGCATTTTATTTCAGATTCTGACTAGGAACAAACCTTCAAGTTCTAAACTTTTCAGGGTGGACCCTTGCTTTGGATCACAGGTTGTGCCTTGGAGTTTCACCTCATTTCTAGCATGCATACAGTGTTAAGGAGATGTTGGGCACATCACATAGCATCTCATTAGGACAACTCTATAGGTAGCTGCAAGCAGCTATACACAAAAAGTCTTTCCTGACCTCATTTGGATACATCCCTTTCTCTAATACAAACTCAAGGAGCGTTCAACTACCCTCTCTAACTCTTTATCACTTCTGCATATTCTCTTTTCAGGGAAATCATTTCATTTCACTCATATGGCTCTTATGAGAACTTGAGGACCTGTTGTTTTGAGCATCATCTCTCCTTTATTAAGAAGTTCTTGATTCTGATATCTTTGGTTGCATTTCTCATTAGATTTACAAAGCAGAAACCCTTGGGCAAAGAGCATAACTGGTTTGATTCCCCAGGTATTTGGAGAGATGGAAACACAACAACATAGGTACAAAAGCCAGATGTAGACATGGTAGAAACATCATTACCAGACTTTTCCTTGTAACATGTGTTTTCTGTTATGAACTAACAAATAAAAGCTGATCCCAAAGACTTTGAGATAGTGAACAAGGATACTGAAGATTAACTCAAGAGTATGTCCCCTCCTGCTTGCCATAGGCAGCAGCTATTCACAAGAGTAAAGAAAGAACAAAAGTTCTGGAGGGACAATTATGGCTCTTATGCAAAGCATCAGCCAGTTTGTCATAGGCCAGCCTCTCATGGGCACTTTTGTTGTACCTCAGTACAAGCTATCTCACAAGCTATCCATTCACTGGGTCAAGAAAGGAATGAAAGAAAATTAAGGTCTGGCTGAGAACTAAATGTTGCTGGCATGGCAGCCACAGGTCTGTCCCACATCTTGTTTTCCAGTTCTCTTCCTCTGGGTTCTTTCTCATCTCTCTTCTATCAACAGAAGCAAATCCCCCCGCCCCCAGTACTCTGCTTTGAAGGATGTTCTCACACCTCTTTGGAAGACATATAACAGTTCACTGCCCTTGTTAATCAAGTGGGGAATGTGATGGGAAGCCCACCAATGGCTTAGAATATATTTTATGAAGGGCTAAACATTGTATCTATCTACCCATGGGTAGGTCCAGGCAAATATATTGTTCTTTAAGAAAGGGTCCTCTTTCCATTGAAACTGAAGGTGCTCCTTAGGAGCAAGAGTCTTCTCCTCAGCCCTGCCCGATGGACAGAAGCCCTGCATCCCATGCACAGATCTTCCAAAACTGTAATTACTCCACATTGAACATAGCTTCCTGCCAGCTCACCATCTTCTGCATTATTGAGCATTATGGAGACCTCAAGTGACCCCTTGCCTATCAATCTGGATCCACAATACATATTGTACCTTGTGAATGATGCATCTACATCTCCATGCATTCTCTGAGAACCTATACGCTATCTTATCAATTACTCATTTGCCAGTGAACAAAAAGCCATGCCTTTCTGGCAAATAGCAAATTACAGAAATACATTTATGAATCATGAATCTCCAGATATAATTATAGAAATGTCTCCAATGTGAGCACATAACTTAGCTTTTATGTCTCAACACCAATAAGCTTACTCTTGGTTATCTAAACTCCTTAACAGTAGAATAATGAAGTAACCCTTTCAAAATAGATGCAATCATGATAAATTTTCCCCAGCATCAGAGTTCAAATAACTTCATGTATTCATTTGTAAGCATCCAATCAGAAAGGCTCCTCAAAGACAGTCATTCATTCCTTATTTGAAACTAGAAAATCATTTCGAGGGTATTCCAGTAGCACAAGTGATGGAGTCAGTGTGACAGTATTTGTCAAGTCTGGCTTATTTCAGACATGAATGAAATAATATCTGAAAAACTTCAGTAATCTGGGAAAGTATAGTCAGGGCAGACACTTAAAAATTTTAAATGTTTCTATTTAGATCACTAAACTCAGTCTAGTCAAGGAAGTTACAAGCTTAACTGAGCCAGAGATTGGGTTTCATGAGCTCTGGGTCCTGATGTAGACCAACTGCATGGTGTATTTCTCCATTACTAATGATGATGTAGTGGCTGGCATCTCTGAACATGATGTCCTCGGATAAGCTTTAAGGAAGATATGGAAGTGAATGAACTGGACCGAGGAAATGAAAACTAATTGGTGCTACAGTAGGAATACAATCTCTCCCGGCATTTACAAAATACTGTAATATCTTTGCAATTTGAGTCCTGAAAACTCATGTTTACAGTTTCTTTGTATATTAATTCATTCAATTATATTTAATTGGCAAAAATTAAATTCATTTGTCATATACAAAATGATACTTTAAAATACATGTGCTTTGATGGATAATGCTGAATAACCTCACATGTTACATACCCTTGTTCAAACTATGAAGTCATGGGACTGTCTACTAATTTGAGAAATATTCCCTGCACATTTGCAATTAAATCGATTTTTCACAGGATCAAAGTAGGAATATGTATCCATATTAGGTCAAAAATAAAAAAATTCAGGAGTGGTTTTACATGTTCTCTTTCCTGAGGTGCTGAAACAGATCTAGGGGACCAGTGGTTATGGGGTCAAAATCCTTCAGTCATAGGACTATACTAGCTTCCCAATAGACTTGCAGGCACAGAATCTCTAGCAGAAAACATTAACTGTCTAAAATTTTAAAATTAAAAAAGATATATTGGTTTTTATTGTATAGTATAGCTTCCTTCTATTTATGTAATCTTAAAAAAATGATGGAAATGATACAAAATGTCCTTTTACAACATTTGTTTATGGGGCTGGATTGTGTCTTAGCATGCATAAGGCCAGCAGTTTGATTTTTGGGGGTGGGCTTTTAGTGTTTCAAAAGCTAGGCTCAGTGTCACCCTCTCTTCTTGCTGCCTGTCAATCCTTTGAAGAACTCTCAGCTGCTCTCCAGCACTATGTCCTCCTGTATGCTGCAATGCTTGCTGCCATGAAGATAGATGACAATGGACTAAACCTCCGAACTGTACACCAACCCTAACTAAACACTTTCCTTTATAAGAGCTGTGGTCGTCACAGTGTCTCATCACAGTAACAATTCTAACTACGACTGCTGTCCTGATGGGTGTTCTGAGAGCAGCTGAGTACACACTGAAAGCTCAGCTCTGTGCCATTTATCAGGGTCTAACTGCTCTATAAATAGTTAATGCACAAAGCAGCACCCCCTATACCCTGCTGCCAAGTGGATGCTGTTATTTGCACTCAGAACAAATGATATAAAGAAAGGTCGCACAGATAAAGCAATTTCTACAATACTAACAGTAGTGAGGATTGTGCATGAACATAAAGTAGCAAGCTCCCCAGAGCCTGGGGAAAGGGCAGATTTTAGGGACTGTTGGGTCAAAAGGAAGCTGAGAGGAAATGAGGCCAAGAACTGGACTCATTCCCTTGGGTCATGATTTGCAACCTTTAGGTGACCCATACTAAAAGTTTTAGCAACATCTAAAACCACTGGAAGCTGTCACCAATCCACTGGGAACCATAAGCGTGTCAGCTCATTCCTTACTTGCAAGTGGAAAGGCTCCTGCTCATTTTGACAGCTCAGTGGGCAGTAGTATTCAAGGTGATGCCTGGGTCAGCAGCATCAGCAGTGCCCAGGTCCTTTACTGACATGGAAACTATGGGGTTTGTGTCTAGTCTTCCGTGTTCTCACAGGCACCCTAGAGAGTTCAAATTATTTGAAACTCCAGTTATAGTTTTTAACTTGTGATGGGTATTTTAGAAGGGAATTTTGGGTATTTAGATAAACAAATAATGATTATGTCTTTGTGCTGCACCGAATATTTCCAAGCATTGTAACTAAAGATGGGTTTAATTGAGTGTTAAAATGAAAAAAATTCAACACTCACACTTTTTGGATTTGTGCCTGTGTGTGTGTGTGTGTGTGTTCTGACTAGCCTTATGTGCCATTCCTCAGGCAGTCTCTATATTTTGTTTTTTAACAGAGCCTTTCATTGGCTTGGCACTAATCTAGTAAACTAGGCTGGGTAGTCGGTGAGCTCAGGAATCTCTCTGGCACTGGGACTACAGGTGTGCTCCAGCTGTCACTAAAGGTCAATGCGAAAGGTACTGTCCAACTCACATCTGTGAAGTAAGGGAGAAAGGGAGTGTGTGTGTGTGTGTGTGTGTGTGTGTGTGTGTATGATGTTTTGCAGAACAATACACCATGGGTAATAAAGCTAAGCACATTCTCAGAGGTTGGGGAAATGGCTCCAAGAGTCAGTATTTTCCACTCATGCATGAAGCCCTGACCAGATCCTCACCATCCACATAAAAGGCTAGAGTGCCTCTGAGCATCTGTAACCCAGCACAGGTGAATGGAGACAGGTGGATTCTTGAAGCTAGCAGTCTAGCCAGTGTCTCATAAGGCTATGACCTCAAACTTGCTATGTACCTAAGAATCAGCTTGAAATTTGGATCCTCCTGGATCTACATCCTAAGTGCTAGGATTTCAGGCTTGTGCTATTAAGTCTTATTTATGCTGTGCTAGGAATCATCTCCAAGTCTTCTTGCATAAGAGTCAAGCACTCTACACACTAGGCTACATTTCTAAGCCTGGGAACAAACTCTTAAAATAAAGTTCTCAACACATCTTAACATCAGCATCCTGGGAAATAAGGTTTTAGGAAAAGAAAAGATGAAGGGTTAACAGAGAAGCAAATAAATATTTCTCTCAAGGTTGAGATATGGTATAAAAGGCACTCAGAATTTTAAATTTTAATGCAATAGAAAGTAACAAGAAGAGAACACTTGAGTTTACCTTTGTTTTCAGATCTACAAATTACAAAGAGCCACAGATTATTTTTTATAGTACAAAAAAAGATACATGTCTCCCCATCCAACTTTGAGGTGTCTACCAGCAGCTGTATTGGAGGAGGATTACCATGGCCCTAGCATGGAGCCTCTTCCTCATACTCGGGTAGCAGCCAAGAAGCGCCTCCTTTATCTGCTGTTGCTGTGCAATTTAGTTTCTTTTTCCTTTGCTTTGATTTCTATTGCATGCTGGGATTAGGAGTTTAGTTGTCTTCTAGTATCCACAGCTACATTAAAGAAATATGTATTCAGTAGACTCAACCATAATTCTCTGAGCAGAAGGACTGTCCTTTTAATGAAAAGTAGCTTTTGAGGTGGCTTTGAGGTGCCAGGCTTGCCTGGGAAAGTAGAAATGATATCCCTTGCAACTTCAAATCCATCCAGTTGGCTCTCTGGCTGCCATTCTTTTCTCTTCTTTTTTTCTTTTCTTTTTTTTTTCCTTTTTTTCTTTTTCTTTTCTTTTTTTTTTTTTTTGGCTTTCATCTCTTATCTCTTTCCATCTTTAAAACCGATGGCCAGAACAAATGTCCTTAAGGCCACTGATTTTTACTGAAAAAACAGCATAAAGACTAGACATTTAAAAGATTTTATTTTATTTTAACATGTGTTTATGGGGTACGAAATGATGATTATGTAGGAAATCCTTATACTGCATTGAGGTATTAAAAATGCTTGATGAGGAAGAGAAAGGGATGATTGAAACCCAAAAATAAATGGATGAGACAAATCTTAGAGCATGAACTCATTTTGCAGGCTGGCCTCATTTGCAATTGGTACAAGGACAACATTCCTGAATACTGCTCATGGTGTATTAGGAAATGGTATAATTACAATTCAAATGTGAAGCCCTAACAGCCCTAAAGCAATTGAATGTTTAAGCAAGCCAATTTAAAGGTTTCCATTACATAATGGTAAATACATTAAAAATACTGGTCCAAATATCTCTAATTTCAGTTTATGATACATACATTCATCTTATAAATTATATATATATATACACACACACATTTATCCCATAAATTCAAGCAAATATATATTTATATAATCTTTCATTATCATTTCCAAGAGTGGCATAGCACTTACCCTAAACAAAAGTATATATGCTATTCTAACATCTGACATGTCAATGTGAGTTGGTCGTCCACAAAAGCATTACTTCCTTTTAAAGGAGCTGAAGTATGAATAGTAATTTTCCCAAGGCCTCAGAGGTATGAAAAATGGCAGACCTGAGAATCAAATGTATACAGTTTGGCTCTGGTTTTAATTATACTTTTCATGTGGATTATGGTAGAAATGGCTTCAAAGCATTTGGTAATATACAAGTTGACCTTATTTATCACTCACTACCGAACTTGCCATTATGATTTTTCATTGTTTTGTTTTACTCAGAAAAGTTAAATATTTAAACTTCTGAATTTGTGGGTACATTTTCTTGCAGTTGTGTATTTTTTCAGAAATCACAAGTGTGGGGACCTATTCATTTAAAAATCTGAATAAATGCAGCCAAATATGTTCTAATAGTTACATTTATTCAAACAAAGAGGAGAAGACAGAATTTCTAGAGCCTGGTAGGGCTAGTAATAGCAGTTTCTACAATCTATTCTTAGACTACTGCATCATCTTTTGAGACTCAACCTGCTATTCTGAAATGCCGTTTGAAATGTGTTAAGTTTCAAACCTGGGACAAACTACTTAACATACCAAAATGGATCTGCTAGGTTCTCTGAGCATCCCTCAGTCCCTACCTGTTACAGGGTATGTTTGCCATACCCTACCCTCCACTCTGAACATTAATTTTCCAGCCCAGAGACTGAGCTGCCCTACCCCAGAGGTCTTCTCTTTCTAATCTAGACCTTTTGGCACCCCTCTTCTTCCCTCCTCACACGGCCCAGCTTGGTCTGGTCATGCCCAATCTGGACTCCCCCAGATGTGTCTCTGTCTCTGTCTATGCTCTCCCACATATCTATAATAAACCTTTTCTTCCACCATACCTGGGACAGTCATGTCCTTTCCTTTCCTTCAGAATGCAGTTTGAGGAAGGGAAATGAAGTAACATTTTAGGAGGGAGAGGGAAGTCTAACAAGGCCCTACCCTAAGATGAAGAGCCACAGAAAATCAATGGTTGATGAGAGAGAGAATAATCTTCTCCAGGGATGAGTCCACAAATATTTTTTGAACCCTAAATAGTCAGCTAGAAATGCATATACATAAGATCAAAACTAAATTGACCCAGTAGGTGGTATTTACATACACATATGTGTATACATACATATTTACATACATATGTGTATATATACATATGTGTGTGTTTATATATGTAACAATAATAATTAAGAAGAGGTTATGAATTTAAGATGAAATCAATAGTACATATGAGGAGTTGAAGGAGGAAGAAGATGGTGCAAATATAGTAGTTGTATATGAACGTATCAAAAACTAAATGGAAATGAAATAATATGTGTGTGTGTATATGCTATGAATTACTATTTCTCAAAAATGATATTGATTAAATGTTTTCTTATACATGTTCTATAGCATAGGAGAAGCCTACAGAACATATACAAAGAGCTTTTATTTATTTAACTTTTGATGAAGAACTGCATGAATTTGAAGTCCACTGCCTCTTTAAGATTACAAAATTTCTAAGTTATTTTTCTGTTCTTCGGGGTTCTGTTTGACATACCCAGTATTTGATCATTCATGGGGAAAAGATACTAAGAAATCAGAATTATTGATTTTTCAGTAGGAAATCAATCTACCCAACCCAACCCTTTCAATTCTCCAGAACACTTGAACATAAATAATCTTAGAGCCTGCTCGTCTGGCAAGTCTTATTGCCAGCAGTCAAAATATTTATAGCCGTGATATCTTCACTCTTAGCCAGAGTGTTGTTGAGAACATAAAATTGCATATCCAGGCTCTCTGGTTCCATTATCCATAACTGCTCATCAATGCCCAAGGATGGCTGTAGAAGAAAATTCTTTTGATGCTAGTTTCTGCTTCCTTTAGAAACAGAAGTGTTTCTAATATTTTATTGTGAGTGTAACTAGTTCTAGTTTCTTCTCCTGATGACACACAGAGTGTTAAATCTCTAATGCCTTCCATCCTGCTCCCTGGTAACAGTACAACAGAAGGCTCCTCTGGTCTCCATCTGCAGACTGTAGCACTCACTCTTGAGCAAGAGCCCAACAACTGCCCCCAGTTCTCTGCTTTCACCTTTGTGTTGATCCTGAGGGGTCTTTCATAGTGTTGAGCCTGAACCTACATATTAGAAAGAGTGTTCCTCCTAAACTTGTAAACACTCCCACTTGGTAAGATCTCCTGAAAGCTACAGAACATTTCAAAAATTACAGTTTTCTGACCCCATGCTTATCCCATTTAATAGTTGACAGACATAAGAAATCTGTGGTTAAATACCAAAAGATAGTTATTACAGAAACTCAAAATCATGCAAACACTTGAGTCCTGGGACTAAAATACTTGGCAAAGTTGTCTCTCAAAAATCACTGGGAAAGATTCCATGTAATGAGCAATTCTGAGCATAGATTGTTGGCCAGCAATTTTAGATGGATATTAAAATCCCAAGCAAGTTTTCTTTCAAAATCTTAATTTTAATTTCTCCATATTAGCTTCACATGAACTTAAATTGCTGCTACAATGAACCTATTTGCAATATTCAACATTCATTTGAAAAGTTTATTTAGCATACACTTTTAATAATCCATGATTCCATTAGAATGGTGAGGTAAATTAAATTTTTAAAAAATTCTTAAAATTATAAACTGAAGCTCTACTTAATAATCACGCATAAAACCCAAAGTTGCATTTAGCTGACATTATTATTTTCATAAAGAATGTTTTTATCCCTCTTTCTTCCAAAAGCCCTGGTTCTGTTCAGTTGTTATCCTCTTAGCAAGAAATGACCTTTAATGAGCTAGAGCTACTTTCAGTCCCAATGTATAAATAAATTGTCAATTTCAATGGCCCTATGTACTCAACTGTCAGTGTCTAAGACTTGAGTTGTGAAAAAAAATCTGAGTCAATGAGGCAGAAGATGTCTACTGGTGGTAGGTGCTTCTAAAATTGGGTTTCTTGCTTTTAAAAAGTCCCAAGTGCAGGAACTGTTAATTCCACGGGATATCACCACACTAGTTTTGGTTTCTAGAATAATCAATTGTTCAATCATGAAGAAAGCTACTCACCATTGAGAAGAAACATATTATAGGACAGGATCCAGGGATGGGGTACCAGGGCCACTGCTCTAATAGTCAACACTGAATTAATCATCATAGAGACACATTGACTCAATTGTATATGACCTAATACAGCTTCTTTGCTCTTTAAATGGTTAAGACAGAGTTTTCTAATGTTTGAAAATAAAGCCAATTTAATTGATACAAACAGTATGGACCTAAACTTGTAAAGTTCCATAAAGATAAGATTTAATATAGATTTATATGTAGACATATTTATTCAAAAATACAATAACTCCATTACCATTTTGGTAGATGTGGAGATTAAAAGCAAGAACAGACTGCATTAAATTAGTGATGGGAGTGTGAAGAAATGGGGGAAATTATTATGAAAGTCAATATTTTTCCATGTCCTGAGTTGAAAGAATCAAGCTATGTTTGCAATAGTAGTTGAAGTGCAGTGGAGACTGGGTGCTGTACAGCACTATCCTCTGAGCAAAGCAGCTGCCATCTTCATCAGATGAGCTGTGCCTGCTCACAGGAGTCAGTCAGGAGAAGGTCTGTGGACTGTTGACATCCACTCATAAAAAAGAATGAGATGAGGGGGTTACTTATGCTGCACCTGATATTCTAGGGTTCACTGCCATTTCTATGCCACTTTGTCCAAACTACATATGACCTTGGGGTCAGGGAGAAGATTAGAAGACCTAGGTAGGGAAATATCTATATTAGTGATTCTCAACCAGTGGGTTGCAACCCCTTTGGAGTAAAACAACCCTTTCCCAGGGGTTGTCTAAGACCATTGGAAAGCAGAGATATATATATTATGATTCATAACAGTAGCAAAATAACAGTTATAAAGGAGCAAAGAAAATAACTTCATAGATGTTGGTCACTACAACATGAAGAGCTGTTTTATTGAACAAACACAGAATTAAGAAGGCTGAGAGCCACTGGTGTATATGGTCCATCATCCATGTTGGCTAAGAATCATGAAAATGCAGCTGGTTTAGGATCACTCATGCTCCAGCCCATAATCCCTCACCCATGTGCTATAAGTCCAATAAAAATATTGGTTCCCATGGTGAACTGGAGTGCAACAAACATTGTTATGTTGTTTGGACTTTGTAAGAAGGGAATAAACATTGTTTATATCCACTTGGGAAGGAATTCTCATAACATGGGAAAATGATTAAGAGGAGGAACAGGAATTGATAAGGAACAGCCTACTAGGTAGGATGGAAATAATATAATTTACCACCCAAATTAATATATTGTTGAAGGTGAGGTGTGAAGCTTAGTAATACTGAAACCAAAATAATAAGAACAAATAGGCAAACCAGATCCTGTGGCTACCACATAGCGCAAGGTAGAATATAGTCTGAGAAGACACACATGCACACACGCGCGCACCCTTAAGAAGGTAGCTAGTTCATTTTGACTGCCATATAGACTAGTAATAGGGCCTATTATGAGAGGAGCATATCAGGATTCTCCTGAAACATTGAAACTTAATTTTCATCTCAGTGAAAGGCCATGAGTGCCTGTGAATGGGGTATTTGGGGATCAGATTCATATTTCAGACACATATGCAACATGGAGGGAAGGAGGAGGGAGAAAAGTAAATATCTCAATTCGTAGCTATCGCAGTAATTCTTTCCCAGTAATAAGCCAGCTGCAGAAAAGCAACGAAATGTGAGCAAATGATGATAGGACAAGGCAAGAAGGATGAGAGTGAATCTTCAAATATCATCTATATTTGGGGAGTGCTAAATAAAACAGGAATGAAGACCAGATGCAGGAATATCAGCGCAATGGGGAACAATAGAAATGGTGCACAGACTTTCAAGAAGAAAGGCCATGATCAGCCATATTCAGTATTGCAAGTAAGTGGCAGAAGTAAGCATCCAAGCATTCAAGGTTGTTATTTGTTCATCTGCTTGGTGTGGTGAGAGCAGAAAGCTTTTCACACTGCCTTTGCAAATCAAGGAAACCTTGCTCTGTGAACCAATGAAGTAACTCCTAGAACCAAACAGAATGACCTTAAAGGACCTGGCAATGGATTTCACTTGACTGATGGAAGCAATTAGGTAAGGAGTAGGAGGAAATGAACCTGAAATGGATTGCAGGGGTTTCTTCCTACGTCAGTCTTAGCTTTGCCCCTGCCTCGTATACTCTTCACAAAGATGAAGGAGAAAATGCATTCATTTCTCCATTGTCAAACTGTGCTCCGTCTTTCCTGAATCTCCCAAGACTCTTTCCTCAGGAAGGGGAGATTTACATACTCTCTATGAGCTGTGACATTTGTTCCTAGTCTTCTAGTTTAGGTTGAACACTCTGGCTAATATTTGATAACCAAACATATGCATTGTTTCTGAAATTATAACTTCTGTTTTGTACTTGACTTCTGTTACTTGATCCTCATTCCCGGGTTTCTACTGTGATCACCTCCTTAGCTCCTCATCTTTTAAGGCCAGCATTGTCTTTTCTTATCTGTTACCACAACTCCAAAGTCTTGCCGCTGAGCTGTATGGTGGCTAAATCAATAGTCCTTAATTTTAGCAAAGGATTTTCTTAGTATTCCCAATCTTGGAGTTCTGGGAGCTACTTTTCACTGTCTTACAGATTGTTCCATTATTGTCTATAAAACTTCTCTGTAGAAGATTTTCTCCATAGAATATAATTCTTTTGCCACAGTTCCTTCCAGAACACATATTTTATTCAAAGACCAAATATCTAAAGAGTCCATCAGGGAAGTACATACTAAGTTTGCACCGTGTCTACTCTTCAAACGTGTCATACCCAGGCGTCTTATTACTTAATCCATTCCAACAAGTTACTGAGTAGGTCTCCACCTTATCTAGTTCAGATGCATGATGAATTTTGATCCAATTCAATCTTTGCAGGAAAGCATATAGGCAAGTGAAAAACTTGAAAATTGGAACTAAAGAAAGACAGATTTTACATTGTCCCTTCCATTGACAAAAATTACAGCATGTGATTCATGCACTTGGATAGGAACAGGAAGCAGTGAGAAGTGTGAACTCATGCATATAAATGAACTGAAGCCATTTAAGGTTGCAGCAGTGCATTTGTTACCAGTGTTTGCATTCTGAATAACGGTTTCCACAAAGACATCGATGATAGTACCTTAATTACAACAAGAAGATATCTGCATGTATTTAGAGATGGTAAAATACTGAAGTCCCTTAACATCCATTTAATGGGAGCTTATTCTTCTGTTATTTAAACACAAATAGAGACAAAAACTTCTGCAAGAGTTAATCAAGTAAATGGAGAGAGCGGAATCTGTAGATGTTGCCCTGGCCAAGAACCCATAGTAAAATTGAGGAAGAGAGAGGCAGGTCCTATTTTCAGCATATAGAAAGACCTGGAACCATGTCTACCAACCAACATAGAACTTGGATAACTAAAATCAGTGATGGACAACAAACATGAAGATTTATAATTTTCTTACTCAATTCTCCCACCACATTGTGAAGATTCTCATTCTATAATAGTTTGTGAATTGTCAGCATGCCATGTGCAGATGGAACTATATATTAAATGACTCTTACATAGCTAGAGCAATGTGGGTCCATAAAACATACACACCTACAGTCATCAAGGTACTCACTGATATGATACATGCTAGAGATGAGATAAGCCACTTTAAAAGCAAGAATGTCTAAATTATGCTGTGAGGAACAATTATTTGCTTCTGTAATGTGCAGAACAGGCAAAAAGAAGAGGTCAAAGAATCTGAACACATAGGTGAATCTTTTCCTTTCATAGTATGACACATGGAAGGGAAGTATACAACATCCCTTTTTACAAGTCTAAATTACAAAGATAGTCTAGTACTGTGTGTGCACTGTTGAATATATATATATATAATTGTACCATTAAAAATCTATTCTGGTGTCTTCTGAAATACAAATGAAAAACATGCTGCAGATACATAATATTTTAAATCATCTCTGTTCTTACGTTACAATTAAATCAACGAACCAATGAGATTCCTTAGAACAATGAAGAGAAGAATGTAGACTATTCTAGCAATGCAACTGCCAATAGCCTTGTGCACCTAGCTACCAAGCATTGTGTTACAGCAAGGGCTGGTACAACCTGAAAAGTCCCAAAGAATAATAAACCTGTGAGTGGATGTTGAAGTCTCAAAGTCCTTGTCCTATACATATACAAAAGAATGGAGAGGACCTAATTAATATATTTTTATATTGATTACATGTTTGAATTATGTTTGGGATATAAAGGGCTAATGGTAAACATTTATGTAAATTTATTCTATTATTTTTTATTTTTGATAGTAGAAAAATTTAAATATGACTTTCATTAAACTTCTACTGAGTCTCAGGGTCTGGATGATCATATCTTCTGGCCTATCTGAAACTATGAATAATGGTATATAAACCATGATTATTAAAATCATCTAAGATTTTAGAAGTAGCCAGATCTCAGGAGAGAGCTGCATTTATTGTCATGGATAGACCTTTTGAAGCTTTATTTAACATGCATATCTGATCAATTTTCTAAGAATGTATAGAAACAAAATTAAATATTGAGTGAGTTTTGAGAAAACTTTCAATTACATGTCCTTATTATAATGTCTTGATCTTTAAAAGGTAAAATGCCCCCATGGTAGAGAGTTCATGATGCTACTGGGCATATATCTATAGATATATTAAATATAAGCCCAATAAATTAGATGTGCCAAGTGGGGTTTCTAATGAACTGTCTTGAAATAACTCATGTTCCTGAATTAGATCCTACTCTCACATGTCAATCAATTTGTAACAATCAATTTATCATCCATTACTCTTACATAGTTTAAAATTAGCTCACAGAATTTATACATTGAGCTGGATTTAAATACCTTCCTACCCAAAGCCAATGTTATTAATATTTCTTTGAGTATGCATTAATATTTCTAGAATTTCTAACCTATTTTATCTTTATTATTTTTTCTATCACAGGGGATTAATAGATGACCTTTTATGCCTACAAACTATTAGAATACAGCAAGTTCAATAATTACTTCATTATGCATCATTTCCACATATATACCTCTTCATCCTGACAGTATTTAAACAGACTTTATTTTTTGGTATGTTTTTAACTAGTTTAGTTTCACTGACAGTCTTTTATTGAACTCTGGTATTTGCTTGAGGGGATGATTGATCCTTTGGTTTATAGTGTACCTATTAATTAAGGTTCTTACAGAATATTGACATTGTATGATACATTACACACACTCATGCGCATACACATGCACAGACTTGCACAGACAAACTTGCATACACACACACACACACACACACACACACACACATCAGTATAGAGCTTTAAGAAAGGTTTTATAAAACAGTCATAAATCAGTCACCAAAGAAAAGAAACCATAAAGGCATGAAGAAGAATCAAAAAACCCTTTCAAAAATACTGACCTCTGATGGTATACCTATAAAATAGATCATTAATGTGACTTTACATAAAGCTTATTAAATCTGTAGATTTCTCCAACTTTGGCCTGTGAATAGTTCTGATTCCTATAACAACGTTCATACTGACTACACCACAATGATGACTTTCTGATGCTTGTTTTTTAATCGTTGCATCACTGGAACTCTGACCCTTTCCTGGAATGGAGATGGCATCCATCAACTTACTCCTGAAGAAAAATTGAAAGTAAAGGCAGAAGAAAAGAGGAAGGGAGAAACAGGAGAAAAAGATGGGGGTGTAGGAAGGAGAGAGGGAAGGATGGACAGGGAGAAAGGAAGATGACAAAAAATAAAGAAGGGAGGGAGGATGGAGGGGACTGTAAGAAGAATTAAAACTACTTCACAAATTGTGTCATTATATATGCTGCACGGAAGTATGTATGCTCCAACGGTGTAACGTATGTTGATACCATTGCCATGCGATACAAGGTGCAACACCAGTGTCAGACTCCTGTTTCTGTTCCACACAACCACATCCAGACTGTACATCTGGGAGGAAAATTTATCAAAGCACACTCTGAGAAATGCCTTGATGAATTTTCCTCCCAGATTTCCAAGCACAAGGAAGCTTTTTCTTTCCTAGCACTATTAGCACCTGCAAGTCCAAAAATTTATTAGCTTTATCATTTCTACTCATTTGGTACCCACCATAATTGAGAGTAATTTAGAAAATCAGACTTAACAAAAAATGCACAAAATAGTATTTAAATATGAACACTTTTAAGACAGCACTCTGAAGAGGGGCTACTATCGAATTTTTCAAGCATCCTCTTAATGGATTAATTAATTTTGCTTAATGTTCTTAAATTTCTCCTAATTCAAAATTCTCATAAACTAATATGGTTTTTATTTCAACTCAGTGTTATATTGGCTTGTTAGCTGAATATGTTTCTATCTGCAAAACTAGTACTTCTTACTTTGTAAGTGTCATGTCATCCATCGGCATCTTAGCTATTTGATTTTTGTGTTGAATTTTGATTCCCAACTATAATCTTCTCCACTAACATTGGTTTGAAGATTCTTTGGAAACCTCAAATACACATTAATTGCTGCTCTCTTCCTGTGTTCGAGACTCTTTATTCTCATACAAATTTCACAAAGTATTAAAATTAAATGGGCTAAGTGGAGCATAGACACTCCTTCCTTTCAAATCTCCCAGGGGAGCCCAGAATGTGAGCCCAGAGAGTCACCGGAAACAGTGGGTTATAGAACCAATACCTTTCAGTTCAAATTACTTAACATTGTGCTAATTACTTAGTGGTTGGGTTGCAGTTTCTTCTTCTGAATAGGCGTGTAAGTAAAAAAACCAAACACAAAAATGACATAGCTGTGACAAAACTTCAAGCTCCTCCTCCATTAGCATCTTCCAAAGAATAAGCTCTTACACAATAACCACTCGCTATAAGGAAACTGGGAAGGAAAGAGTTTAGTGACTGATCACTGCCACCCCTATTGCACTAATTAATAGAAGACACAATATCAAACCCAGCCACATCTAATTTTTAAATTTGACTCAATGCATATTAGCTCTCATTTTCTCTCAACCAAAACATACCCAACAAGGTAACCCAAAATATCCTCTTGTTAAGTGTGTGTGTGTGGGTGCATCTTGAGTGTTCTCCTTGGTACTGAAATAAGGTTTGTAAATGCTATCTCTTTGTGGGGTTATTTGTAAATCCATCTGGACACTTCACGAACTGTTAGCTGGCCTGGGGCAGAAGAAAATCTCTTTTCCTTTTTCTTACTTACTGATAAATACCTAACAAAGGTTTAAAATGCCAGAAACAAGTTCTCATCTGAGCTTTGCAACTATTTTGTTTACATGACTAGACAACTCAAAATTTTCTCAGCCATGATTTTATTATCTGTAAATGACAGTGATACGTACATCATAGAATCACTGAGCTATTCTCTCTGAGTAGTAGAATGTCGTAAAAGTAGATGACCTGGGGCTGCCACCATAGCTCATCTGTTGAGTGTTCTTGCAGAGGACCTGAGTTCAGTTCTAAAATCCCCATCAGGCAGCTCATTGACTCACAACCAACCATTTGTAACTCCAGTACTAAGAGACCCGATGCCTCTTTCTGGCCTCCATGAATACCCATATACATGTATGCACACCAACACACAGACACACACACAGACACACACACATACACACACACACACATTTTTAAAGTCCCATTTTTAAAAATGGGAGTCTTTATTATTGCTATTCTCTTTATCACATTGTCATAGTCTACATGAATGCCAGGATAAATGGCATGGAGCTTCTGTGCTACAACCTGCAAGTCCAGAAGGTTATATCCACACAAAAGCCTCCTTAATTCAATTATGTTCTATCATGTCTAAACTCTACATGGATTGCCTTCTAATTCATAGGTTGCAGAATACTGCCTCCCGGGATAGTTTCTGATCTATAATGGTTGATAATCCTGATATGGGCTATCAGATCCTATATCCAGAATGTGTGCCTGGAACCTCATCTCACAATCTATCACTTTGATTTCCATTCTGATCAACATTTTCTTATTCCAGGTGTTCCTTCCATTCCCAAGTTCTTTCCATCTTCCACATGGACTTGCTCTGCTCTCCCTCTCAGAGTTCCATTCCCAGCTTCCATCCCTTCTTTAGCCCTGGGTCAGTCAGCACTGGTATTTGTTATCCATGTGACTCTATATTAGTGTTGCTTCCTAGAAACCCACCTGCCCAAGCAGCCAAGCTTGGCTTGACTCACCTATTTCCCAGTTCTCCAGAGGTTCCCTTTGCTTCTTTGAACAAATTCACCTTGGGCATCAGGACTGCTATAGTGCCCTTTTTATTACAAAACCCGCCAAAATAATGTACTCTGTCTGAATCTTCTGCCTCTTTTCTCCCATGTTCAGTTTTTTGGACTTGGACTGCTGATACTGCCAAACCAATTCGCTGCTTCAGCTCCTTAAGGTCTTTTCTCATCAGCATGCCATGGACCTGGCTGCTTTACAAGCATCTTTTGCAAACCTTTACGTATTTCCCCTTTCCGACTCCTTTCAATTCTCCCTTCTAAGTGGAAGAAGCCAAGACACCAGTACATTCCCACCATAAAGGCTATGCAAATCTAATGAATCCAATCAAAGGATGTTCATGAAAAGCTGGATTTTATGTGCTCTTTGAAGTCATTCCCCATGAATAGAAATCTTAATTAGATGACCAAATTTAGAAGGATAGTGCATCTTGCAAGAAAGCCAAACATGATACTCTAAACTGGAAAATCTGCATTTCACCTACTGAGGACATTGCAGTTGTATTTCATAGAAAAGTTAATGTCTTCAGAAAAGAATTTTAGCGTTAAACTTCAAATTGCTATGGCAGTTTGAAAAATGTGTACAGTTTGCTTTAATTTGCAATTCGTAATGAGATGATTGAAGAAAGTTAATACCGATGAGCACACTTGTGCAATTTGAGAAAATTTGAGTTGAGATTAATTAATAATTTGCAGAAGCAAAGCAACAATATCATAACTGTAGCAGTTTAAACTTTAATTGTTGATTCTCGCATAACCTTTAAGATTGTACAAATATTTGCTTTTTAGCATTAGCACTGTCTGTGTTGAAAAGTATTAATTGAAAATTATAAAGTGTATATATCACAAAAGTTAACTTCTTACTAGCTAGTTTTATTTTGCAGCTGCAGTTATAGTTGGTAAGGACAAAAACATATGATTTATGAAACAACATTGACAACTAAGACCCATGTACTAATATTGTCCTAGATTCCTTAGGTCTCTAAACCAATATTTTTATTTTCTTGACAGTTTACTAAATTAAATGATGCACAGACATAAGACTACTTTTGGATGGCAGGTAGGACAAAAAGATTAAATGAGGTTGGGAGTCAAAAGTGTGCAGTAGACTTAACTCTTCAAGCTAGTTTTGGAATGTGGACTTCACATATGATTGGAATGTAGTGTCCACTAAAGCCTGTTCTGTACTCAGTCCTTTGGTGTTGTAAATAATTTCTCATTCAAGCCTTGCATGATTCCCTTGGCTTACCAAACTCCCTGGCCTGAATGGCTGCACACACTGTATGTTTTAGATCTTCTTTCCTTTATTCCCTTACCTAGCTATCATATCCTCTGCTTTAATGGTTCCCTTTTCCATCCCCTCACCTCTTCACTCTCCTACACTATTGTGTGTTCCTCTGTCACGATCAGTTAAAATACCCTAGCCTGTGGATCCTGCCTTCTATGTTTGAACATCAAAAACCCATTTACCACACATAAAACACCTCTATCCTAGGAAAGACCCAATAGTTGTTCTTTCAGTGAACACAAGGGGGGAGGGGATGTATTTGAGTCTCACATCATGTCCTGTGACAGGAAGTTAGCCAACTGTTTCATGTACACTTATCTGAGAAGGTGGAGAGCTAATTTCCTCACACTTGGTATTTCAGTCTAATTGGGAAGTCCTGAATTTCCATGAGAGAATTCATAGACAATAAAATGGTAATTTCATGGTCCCAGCTCTGCCTGAGTTAATTGACATTGTGAGTGATTTGCTTGCCCATGCAATGCTGAGTCCTTCTCTCCTTGTTAATGTCATTCTCTAAAGTACCACTAATTTTTTTATCACTCTCTAAGGAAAGAAACTCTCCTCAAAAATAGTTCCACATACTGAGTCTAGTGTTTCATCTTAATATATGATCACTAATAAAAATATACAAAGCATGTTTCAGAGACCCTGAGTGACTCTAAACTGCTGACTCATCTCAATTAGAAACTCTGCCAGCCATCTGAAGGCAGCATCAGAATACGATCAAAAAGTTTTCTAGGGGCTGTAGAGATGACTCAGTCAGCAAAGCACTTGTACCACAAGGACAAAGATCTGAGCTCAAATATATAGCACTCTCATAAAAATGTGGGTGCAGTGAAGCACACCTGCAATATCAGAGCTAGAAAAGAGAAACAAAGACTCATTGAGCTTGCTGGCCAGTTAGTATAGCTGAATGGATGAACCCTAGGTTCAGTGAGAGACCTTATCTCAAAAGTTAAGGTGGAAACTGACTGAGTAAGACACCTGCCATCAACCTCTACCCTCTACATTTATATGAATCCCTTACATATGTGCATAGACACACAAAGTTTAATTTAGATGTAAAATGATTTAATTGATGACCTGGAAGAATGGGAATAACGTGATCTTAGGTAACCTAGTGTGTGTGTGTGTGTGTGTGTGTGTGTGTGTGTGTGTACCCAAATCTAGGAATCTAACACATGAATGCTAACTAAGCCCTAACCATTCTACTGGGCAATATTTTCAGGACCTCAGGTTTAGTTAAGAAAAAAACTTATGTTAAAATATATAAAATATCACATTTGATTTTTAAAAAGGGATACCTCCAACAAAAACTCTACTGTAGTGACAATTTCAACTTCTAAAACTATGTGCTAGATATAATTTAAGAGACAAAAAAGGAAATAGTGATTATAGAGCAAAATTATAAGGCTGCCAGGGGTTTGTAAATGAAAACTTAGAGGCATTAGAAATATTCCTCACTTAAAGTAAACGAGGCTTACTTTTGGAGTACATTTTGCAAAACTTTGATTAAATGAAAAGATAAATGAATACACATAGGAAAATATTTAAAATTAATGCCTGTAAATTACAGTAAATCATTAACTATCTGGAGCTTAGAAAAATAATTTGGGCTTGACAACCTCAGTTTCTCTGAGTGGATAATGCCCTTAAGTACATTTTATCATAATATGCTATGCAGTCAAGTATATTAATAAAATTAAACAAGAATATCTTATGATTAATAAAGAGGCTCACAGATGATTGAGGCACAGAGAGTAAGTAAGTTCCTGTGAAGTACTCAGCCCTAGGTGGGACATCTACATGACCACACCCCTAAAGCTCAGGAGGACTAGGAATCACTGTCATCTTGACATGACAGAGTCACAAAAGCTATGGTTGTGTTCACAAGATCTGAACAAGATCAAACCAATC
This sequence comes from Rhynchomys soricoides, assembly GCA_019843965.1. Lineage (NCBI taxonomy): Eukaryota > Metazoa > Chordata > Mammalia > Rodentia > Muridae > Rhynchomys > Rhynchomys soricoides. Next base: position 3,130,786 of record JADRCH010000243.1, read on the forward strand.
AACATTCCAAAATGAATATGGAGGGACACCCAAGATCGCATCCATAGATGATGAGCAATTAGCAGTTGAGAGCTACTAGTTATTTTTCTTCAGAGGTGTGGCCCCATGGATGCTGCACAGACTCCAGTAGAATACCCCATACAAGCAGCAATAACTGGATGCAATTGGGCACAAAAGGGGAAGGCATGAAGTTTGCAGAGCTGGGAGATGGACTTGTTGGGAGTATCTGAGAGGAACTGGGCATGTGGGGACAATTAAAGTATATTATATTTGTCTATGAAATTCTTAAATATTTTTAAGGCAAAAATGGAATGAAAAGTTTTATTATTTCTATTAATTCTATTATCATAAAATACACAAATAAATTATTTATGGCTATCATTTGAAAGGTAGTCAGGTGGTGAACAAGAAGCAAATATATTTATAACATATATGTGTTACTCTGTAGGAATTTATAATCTTTTGACAGCCAGCAAGTTTTATGTGATTAACACAATGTGTAACCAACCATGTGGTCATATAATATATTGTGTGTTGTATACTCAATTAAGTGTTTTATTAGCTATCTGATTCCAAGATGGCACATTCAATGAGAAGGATTTGCCTGAGGCTCAAGCTTCAAGGGTAGGAAGCCAATTAGTCAGTCTTTTGGGAGATTATGAATCTATTCCTTTTATAAATGAAGTAGTTGACCACAAGAAGCTTCTATGCCTATACATATTAGCCAAATGCTAATAGATTCATGAACAAGGTAGTATATCAAGTGGGAAAATTCCCATTCTACTTTCTTAAGGGTGAAAGTATTCCTGAGGTACACTGTCAGTGATAAAGATAAGAGCATACTACATCTCAAGCACAGTCAATTGTGGGCAGCCACCTGAACAGTACAGCACATTTAAATCCATGGCCATGTGAGGACTATTCTCAGATTCCTGAAAGGCAAGCAAACTGAGAAATGACTTCAAATATTGGGAAGCTATGGAAGCAGGTCCATTTGTCTTCAAAGGGCTGAGAGAGGTCAGAGAGCAAAGGATTCAGAGGGACATACTATTTTATCTTAAAATGAAATATCCTCATAGTCAGCCTTGTTTTATATACAGAAAGAGCTGCCTGAGGAAGCAAGGAATCAGTCTTGTGCCCAGTTGGAGCTCAAGCTTTTGCAAACATGATAGCTGGTGATCCATAGGCTAGACAAAAATAAAAGGCCTGATTTCAAGGTACAGAAGACGGTCAGCAGCAGAGAAAGGAGAAAAGTAAGGTTCCTGTGTGGCAGGCCAATGAATTGCTCTTTTTATTACATCTTGTTTTCTCCCATGCAACCCATTCTATACTCACAAGGCCCTTTATCATTATTAAAGAGTGTGAAAGCAACAAGAAAAGAATGACCACAGGTAAAAGGAAATGATAGGGACAATAGACAGAAGATGACTTCAAGCATCAAGGAAAGAGGTAGCAAATCGATGGCCCTAGTTTAAGCTGCCCAAATTAATAATGAGGATACGAAGACATATGGAAATGAAAGAGAGAATATTATAAGCTCAGCATCACAGAGAACTGCGTTCAAGCTTCAGATGGATTGCAGGAAGGGACAAAAGACTAGAAAAGGGTTGTGTCTATTATTCTCAGACTAGCACTAAGAACACTGTGTCCTTTAAAAACTAGTTGTTTAAAATACACATATATAATGTCTGTATGTATAATGACCTCGTGTATGTGCAGCCAGCACTATGCCCATAGAACAATCTCTCTAGCCCCTTAAAAGATCCTAAGTGTTAATTATAAACACACTGTTAAGTAGAATTTTGGGTCAACAATACATTTCATAAGAAAAATTGTCATCATCAATGCACACTGTCCATTTTCCTTTCCCAAATAACACTGCAAAACAGAGAGACCTGCCACAGGTAAGCTTCACCCTTTCAAGAGAAGTTAAAACCAGGAGAGGGGAAGCATCTGGTCAAGACATATCACCTCTATGCTGTGTTTCATAAGTTAGTTGCTGACTCTTTCTGAGACTTGATGTTCTCATTTATAGCCTCAATGTTGAGAAGAAGACTAAATTAGTATATGTGTAACACTTGCAACAATGTTTAACCGGTATTCAGTGTTCTTTGTCTCTCTGGCAACTCATTAGAAAATTAAGAAACAAAAACAGAGGATCTCTAAGTTCCTCTTTCATAACTGAAGAGGTCTAGCTATCAGGGTACATGTTCTATTTCACACTGAATTTACAAATCTCAAAAAATGCAATGCCAGAAAGAAACTGATTGTGTGGTTTTAATAAAAGCATCTTCTAGAAGCTGATATCTGTATTCTAGACTTCGCCCAGAAAAACAAGTGGACCCCAAATAACCATGTGATGAGAAACCAGAAAAAGGAGGAAACAGACGTCCCTTTGTGAAAGACTAAGAAGAGTGTCACGTAGTTATGACTAAGACTCTTCATTCATTTTAGTAACTGAGCAAATACTGCCCAGGCACATGGGAAGGAAGAGGCCATTGTCACCAACCCAAAGATACTGTTTTGTCCTTTCAATGGAAAATGTCAAGGGTTCATTTGAAATTCCAAGATGAATCCCCAGGTGCAGCTTCTCTCAGAGACTGCTCGGGTTCAGTGTCTGTGAGATCGTGACATTCTGCTTTGATGAGGTCTCTGGAAATACAAGATGCTTCTATGTACCCCAGCTGAGAGCCTGCTGAGTCCAAAATGGAGATTTCAACAAAGTACAGTTTCTGCTGTCACTATTGAATGCATGAGAGACACATAGAGGTTTGGGTTATATCTACACAAGTCTGACTTCTGTTAGATCAATAATATGCAGATATGTCTACAATGCATTGGCTTCAATACCCTATAATGTTTCAACTATTGCCAAAATTGCTTTGGAATATAAGCGAGACTTTAGTCCCTGTTTTTGGTAGTTGCAACAACTAATTTAACCCCTGTAAGCCTTCATTTCAAAGTAAGCTACCAGTGAAAGCTATTCACCACATATTTGTGGAGAGCAAGACAATCTGAGAGGAGAGAGAGGAAGCAGAGACAGTTGAAGAGAAGGAACTTTTCACAGCCCTGCTTACTATTATTCCATTTGCACCTGTTTTAGAACTCATCTTACTGGGCCAAACATGATATACATTCTCAGGAAATAAATGAGCCTTTCATAGGCTAACAAACTATGACAGTGGCTAAATGGCAGATGTAACTATGCATTCCACCATTTAGCTGAGGTATCTTGAGTACATATGTTTAAGAAATAATCACTTAAAGAAGAATCAGTCCCTTAGTTATGATGTCTGCAAATGACCTTAGGATGATGTGTGTGATATGCATGAGTACATATAAGCTTACTGATGCTCTACTTCCAGGGATAAAGATGATGTGGTGAAGACTTTGGTCCCTGGTGCTGCAATGTGCAGAGCTGCAGCTTTAAGAAAGGATTGGATCACGAGTGCTCTGAGTTCACTGGAAGATTAATCTATTGATGAAGTAATAACTAAACGGCTTCTTGGAGAAGGGGTTTGTTATAAATGCAAACATTGTTTCTTTGCTGCCTAGCCAATGCAAGGTAAATTGCTTTGATCCTTTATGTACTTGGACTTTGATAAACTGTCTCCTTCATCCAAGGCCCAGAAGCCAAGTGACTCTGGCTGAAACCATGAATCACACTGAACCCTTCTTTCTTTTATGCTAATCATCCCAGGTATGTTGTCACAGTGACAGAAAATTAAAACAGGTCTTATTATTTCAAAGAATCTGCCAAATCTGCCTCTTTGTCATCTGTATGTTAATTAACAACTGACTTAATTAGCAATGAGAACAGAAATAAAAGAATTTTCTATATTGATAGAAAGAGTGACTTTTAATTATGCTGATGAGTTACAAAAAATGTCTATTTATACATGAAAGAAAAAATTTCAAGAGATGTGAATGGGATTATATCTCCATACCTGAATGAGGAAGGATTAAGATGCTGATGTGGTCTATACCCTATTCTGTAATGGCTGAATCTTGATGAATACAGAAGATCCCAAGTATTGTTGGTTTTCACTATGTCAATTCAATGATACAAATCCTACCTTGACTATGCTGACCCTTCAAACAGCATTTCATTAATCTAAAACATCTCTGTAGACAAAGAGCTGAGGCTTCATGGGAACTTAAAAGTTATTTGGACACTTCTGCCTGCAGTAATGGAAAGCTATTAAATAACTGAAGGCTCAGCAGAATTTGGCCCAGTATTTGAATTAATATTCATTATAAAGTTAGCACTCAACCTCAGTGATAGCTGATAGCTTATTTATCAAAAACAACAATCTAGATATCTAGCAAAACAAAAGTGAATGAAGTAAATTTACAAAATTCTGACTCAGAAAATCTCAAATCTAATAATGGGAACATGAATAATAATGCATTAAAATCCACAGCATGAAATTATTTTAATGTCATAATTCATATCCAACTTGTAGAATCCAAGAGATCCAAGCCTGGAGAGTACTGCTTGGATCTAAAGAATGTTCTAGGAAGCTAATTTGGAGCAGAAAAAAATCAGAGAAGTGAGACTCAGGAAAGATAAAACTGAATTTATAAATATATTAAATGTCACACATACACTGATACATACATGTTCTCTCTGCATGAAATATGTATACAAAATTTAGCATTAATCTTTTAATGTACCTGCTTGGAAAAAAATCTAAAATTCTGTTTTTATCCCTTCAAAAATGGTAATTTTGCTGACAATGATTCTCAAACTACATCTGTCATAATAAGACTAAAAAAGTAACCAGTCTGCTGAGTGAAAACTGGCATTCTCGGAAATAGTTCAAATAGTACTGATATAATTCCATTTTACATATTTTAAAATATCATTCATCCAAATAATATTTCATGAGTTTCCACGCCTGTTAAAAAGATCTTCCTAACTACAGGCAATGATCCTTGCTGTGACATCATGTGAGGGAAAATGTAGATCTCAGAAAATCAAGTCCTACTGGCCATTGTGATGATTTTAGAAATAAAGAGAGTTTATACCTTTGAACATAGATTTTAAACTCCCCTTTCCAAGGATTAGGTTTTTTTTTTTCTTTTTCTTCTTCAATTTTTGTTAACAGAGATTGTAGATTAATGGGCACATTGCAAAGAGCACATTGATATTAACTCAAAATGCTTTAACTCTTCTGCTGCTAGGAAGACAATCATTTATACTACGAATCAAATGAGTAGCCCACTCTACAGAGCTACCAGAGTCCTGGACTTGAAGTAATAGGTTCAGATTTTCAATGTATCATTTACCGACTGAAGCAAATTGTTAAAGCTCTCTTGAGGTGTGCACACTAGCCGAAAGAATTAATGTGAACAGTAAATGGCTTACCTCATTCATTCAAAAATGATTAAGCATGTGTGATGTCATTTTACTTGCTGCTATCAATAAGACTAGCTGCCTTTTATAGTAAAAAAATAGCTCCCAACACCTGAATACTTAGCACAGACATGACTTTTAATTCATGTAAAAGATCATGTTAAGTATTCTTATGTCTGTTTTATAGACAAGAGAACTGAGGCTGAGAGGTAATTTTTACTCACTGGACCTGAGTTGTTGAAGAGTGGGAGTTATTCCTTATTCTTTGTAGAAGTCTGGTTAATAGCACTGTGCCTACTGCATCATAGATGCCTTGTTTATCATTGAAATAGTCTACAGATTTCTGTTTGATGGAGTAAGCATCCCCCAAAACTATATCTACCTTAAATTACAGATATGACCAAGATGATTCTTAATAACAATCTTAAAAATATTTAATTACTGAAGTATTTTAGAAAACAGTATAACACACTACAGTAATAGTCTAAATAATGAGTTAGACCCATTTAGACTGCAATCTCTTGACCTGTACCAGTCTTTGTGTAGGAAAATCAGTGAAAAGAGTATAAAAGTCATACATGTTTTTTGGGATGAAGAAGACATGCATAAATTTGTTGAAACAGAGCTACAGAATCAGATCTCTGGCGAAGGACTGGGTGGCTACACAACCTGTGGGACATGTTCACATTGTCTCTTCATTGCATTTATGAAGTGACATTGTCTATGTTCTTTCTTGTCTGCTATTCACCAAAGCTTTGAAATATGGAGAGGAGTAAGCCCATGTATTTTAGTTAAGGTAGCTGTCTCAAAGAAACAACAAGGATGACTCTGACTTGGGATGACAGGTAGTGGGAGGAGAGGGAAAGAAGAAAGAGAGGAAGGGGAAGGTAGAAAAGAGAAGGAAACAGGAGACATCTAGCTGTGCTTCTGCCTCCTGCCACCATTGCCTTATCAGTATGAAAAGAAGTGGTGATGAATGAAATAAAGAAGGACAAAAGAGAAATTTCTAAAAATAGAAAGGAAAATGGAAGAAGAAAGGAGAAAGAGGCATCTAGGTGCATAGATGTGAGTGCTTATTTCTAAGGAACAATGAAAGGCATTAGCAAGGCTTCAAACAGATCCACAGACCCTCCCCCCAAGAGTAGTTCATTTAGGGAATCTTCATAATATATCTTAAACTTTGCTCGTGAGTGTATACACATACATCCAATTTCCATGCATTCATGGCATTGCAAAACTCTAGTACTGACTCTTCCTAATTTTAAGAAACAGGCCCTAGAGAAAGAGTCTCACCACAGACTGCAAATCTAGGAGACTGTGGATCTCCACAAATGTGGGTGCCTGCAGCCCCTGCTCTGTGTGTGCCACAGAGATAACAGCCAGGCTTCAAACCAACAAAACTCTCAGTCCCTTCTGCTACCAACCACCCCCAAACCCCCGCAACATTTCCAAGCTGAAGAGGAAACAAAGCAGTTTCCTACCTCACACATGGAGACCATTTTCTACGGCAAAGCACACAGTTTACCACCAAACCAGGAAAACTGAAATCTAGGACCAAAGGTTTGAGAAAAATGTTCACTTTCTTGTTCAATTACTATGAGTAAAAAATCATAACAGACTAGTTAGCATGTCAGGAGTGAAGGATTTTACCAAGAGAGGTAAATCCACCGGGTTTTGAGAATGGCATTATCATTGTAAGACTCTGGATTAGTCCCTCTAACCTCCTTATGCCTCAGTCACTTTCATAACTGTATTGTGGAAATGAACTGTATTAATGAATTTAAATAACTAAATTCTGATAATGATTCCTCATTGAACATCTTGTAGCCATTGATAAAATGGCTGTAAGAATGGGATATGTGACTGGGGAGGGCACTGTCACAGTGACACTGAGTAAAGCAACACATTAAGTATAGAGAGGGCTGCTACTCTGACTCTTTTGCATGTTAACGGATTTACATCCACAATAATACCACAAGGTCAATTATCCTATTACCTCCATTTTATCATGGAAGAAACACAGGCATAGAGACACACAGGTTCAAGTTCCTACCACTGCAAAATGGCCGATTCAACATCAACCCAAGCAGGAGAATTCAGAATCTGAACTTCTGCATGTAATAGCTCTTTAGGAGTTAAGTGTGGTTTTGGGTTATTTGGGTCATTTTGGTTTTGCTTTTTTGTTTGTTGTTATTGTTGCTTTTGTTCTTCATTTTAGTTCAGATAGGATCTCACTAGGTATCCTGGGCTGGCCTCCCACTCACTATGTAGAACAGGCTGGCCTGGAACTCACAGAGATCCACCTGCCTTTTGGGGGATGACAGACAAAGCCACCCTGTCCAGCTGAACATTATGATGGCTTCTTTCTTTCTTTCTTTCTTTCTTTCTTTCTTTCTTTCTTTCTTTTTTTTTTGAAATAAGAAAATTTGGTTTAAGCAGCTAGCCAAATAGTACGAGAAGCCAGACTAAGGTACAGACTCCGCTAACACCCTTCTCTGTGCTGCCTTTGCTGCACAGCACAGTTGTGGTTTTCCAAGGCAAGGCTTTATAAAATAAAGAACCCTGAGTAGATAATTATTGTCTGTCATCGTCTGCCTCCACTGTGCTTGGGATGAAGCTGTGGGCACACCTCTCAAATCCAAGTCTCAGGGGCTAATGGTACTTCCTAGGAATAGAGTTCTTAAACATTACCTGTGTACATCCCACATTCAAAACAGCTCTGCCCTGGTGGCCACACTGGCTAAACAACCATGTTGCACAGAAATCTAAAGAAGGATTGGTCTTGGTAGCTAGCAAGTCCAAATTTGGGGAGCAAAGGCCATTCCAACCACCAGTTCTTTTAATTAGTGAAAACCAAGGTCACCTATTAAGCATATATCCATATATAGTTGAAAATGTGTTTTAAGAAATGCTATATGGGTCAATCTATTCAGCACCATTTTCAAAGCATCTATAAGCCATGTCATCTTTGTGGAAAAAAAAAAAAGTTGTGCTGTTTTTTGTGAAAGCAGTATTGAAATATTATCACATGATCCAGCCACAGAAGTTAAAATGAGCTTTGGAACCTATTTTGGTAATAGAAAAACCCTAGATTTCCACCTATCTGCCCTGATGTGTTCTGAAATACCACCATCAGACTATGAGCCTAATCCACTGCTGATGCATTAGGAGACTTCAGCCTTTGTCTCCAGCCATGTACCCCATTCCCCCATCAAACACCGCTCTCATAAATAAGGCAGACCAACAGTTGTTTGAAAAGAATGTTCTTCATTTTCCAAGTTCATGGGTTTGCCCACAAAACTGCTCCTGAGAAGTTTGAACCCCTCCTTCAGGACACCTACCAAAGGGTGGGGATATAGCTCGGTACCACAATACTTTCCTAGTATTCACTCAAGGCTCTGCGATTACTTAAATAAGCAAAGCATTTCTCAAGTGCGCCCACTTTCATGAAGTCTTCCTTCAGATCTCCAAAAGAAAGGGAGCTTGTCCTTCTCTGTGTCACCAGAGGTCAAGTGGTACATTTGTCTATTGTCTATATATATGAATCTATTTCTTCACACCGCCCCCCTTTTTTTTCAGTGACAGGGACTAAACTGTCTGTTTTGTTAATTTTTGCTTTGTGGATACAGGGTCTTATTGTGTACCCAGGACTAATCTTCAATTCACTATGTAGTTCATATCAGTCTGACACTGATGATCCTCCTGCCTCAGTTGCTGAGTGCTACTACTACAGGTATGAACCACCCACCCAGTCAAGCATATACAGTTTTACAATTATTGTGATTATCAGTGTGCTTTTAATTTCTCAAATTACACTGTAAACTGCCTAAATGAGCAACTGTAGTTTATGTCTGAAATTACTCTGGGAGGAGCTACTCTACCTTTAGAGCAAACAAGTATTTAGAACACGGGGAATTCAAGAAACATTTTCCTTATTGGTACTTTATTGTAATAATAATAAGCTAACAATATACCTATTCAGTCCCTTGGTTCAATCCCCAGTACCACAAAAATACAACATCTATGTCAATGGCCTGTGAGAAAGTGTCAATCATGAGCCAAGATGGATATTTGTATACTATAAATGATTTAACATGTAAAATTCTGTGACTCAAAGAATTGAAAATGAATAAACTTAAACAAATTGTTCAAGGTTTCACAGCAGATGGAGTTTCCAGTCCTAACATTCAGCCAGGTCAAGTCATGTGCCTGGAATTTCAAGATTAAGTATCACAAGTCTCAGGCTACTTACTGTATACAGAAAGAGTATACCTTACTGCTCATAAATAAATAGGCCAATAAATAAATGTAATGCAATCCAAAAGACACAGGCCTTTAAATTTTGGACAAATAAAAAGTAATCCACAGGTTGAAATATTGAGGAGACTAACTTTCAAGATCACTTTTCAGGTTAGGAAAATATATAAAACTCTAAGTAAACAAATAAATAAATATGAATCTTACCAGTCAAAATATATTAAATATGACACAAGGGAAAGGTTTGAGACAATTAGAATAAATGTTTATGAGCAGATTGTATTTACATATTATAACAGAAAGAGTATAAGCTTAGAAACTTGATAGACTAGGGTGAAAACCATTAGGGCATTAGGGCTACATTTTAACTTTGATCCTTGAGCTCAGTTCCTGCTTCCCCAAAATGTTTTCATGAAAGGGCTAGATAGACGACTCTGTGGTTAAGAGCACTGCCTGCTTTTCAAGAGGACCTAGATTCAATTCTCAGCACCTTTGGGCCAGCTCATAATTGCTTGTAACTCCAGTCCCAGGGAACCAATACCTTTTTCTTGCTTCTTTGGACACCAGGCATGTATGTGGTACATAGGCATACGTGCAGGCAAAAGACACATATAAAGGAAATAATTAAATGAAAACAAAATAGTTTATGAAAATAATATTGGTGGATCTCAGAGATGATGCAAACATTAATGTGTTCCACACTGGTATGTGGAGAATGTATTCAAGCATCCAAAAATAAAGTACTAACTCCCCTGTGGCTGGGTATTGCTGATGTTGTTGCTATTCTCCAGAGAAGAGGGTATGCTCTGCTTAAGGCCATGTTCTTGTCAAAAATGGAGAAAGAGAACTGTCACTGCTTTTTGGCTTATCATGTAGTCACAGAATATACGGTTTCTAGGAGCAGAAAGTGAAACAGAGTCCAGTAATCCAAAACTCAACACTTCCTTCTCTTCACATTGAGTCTTAAATCTATTCATTCATATCTGAGAACTAACAGTGAAAAGAAGAAAGCCAAGTTGGAGTCTCTCTTTCACAAATTTCTGTGTTTTTTGTCTCTGCACACCAGCGCCAGCAGTCAGCTCCCAACTTTCAGGTATGCTCTTTGGTAGTAGCAGGAGCATGACACTTGGCACTAGTCCTCTGGATATATGAACACCAGATAGATCTACCTTTTGCTGTCATTTCATGATGCTTCCAGTCAAATCACATTTCCTCAACTGTAAGGAGAGATAAGATCTCTTGAAAGGGTGTTCCTTAAATGCACATGACTACAGCAGTTCAGTTCCACTCAGTAATTAGCTCTCTTCCCCATCTTAGGTTCTCCCTAGGTCTCCTCTAGTGAGGAATCACCAAAATCTTGGACCAATGTACCCTCAACTCTAAACTGGCACATGCCCCCAAGGACAGATGGTTCGAGATTCACAAGTGCAATCTCATTGAAGACACTGAATGGCCATTACTGAAATAAAAGTCACAGACATTATTGATTGTGGTTGCAAATAAATCAATGACCCAAAAGCAATTAGTGTTTTCCTTTTAAAAAAAAATTTTTTTTTAATCTCTGAGCTATTTAGTCTCCTAGAAAGCATGTGCCTGAAAGCACAGAAGCTGCAAAGTCAAAAAGTCCCAGAAACTAGGTCAGCTTTTGCTCTGGCCACTTTTCAAACCGGGAGGGAGAGAACTAGAGCTTGCATTGAGGATTTCTGACACATTTTAGCAAATCCAGTGTCAAAAACAATAACAAACTAAAGGCTTTCTAAGACAAGGAAGTCTTAACGCATCCCCAACCATCGCCCTGGAGCTGAGGTTGAAATCATCTGTGTATGATAAACAGAGTTACTTTGAAGCTAGCAAGAACTTGCTTTGTTTGTACTATTCCAGTTTTGTGGTAAGAACGTTTCATTTCGAAATTTCTTAAATCACTTCCCTGAAGAGGAGAGGAAAGACTTTTAAAAATGAATGCAGCAGATACACTTATTCACAATTACGATTCCCACGCTCATCTGTGGAAAATAAAAGCTCAAGTTCCCTTCATTCTCTAACATCACTTCCTATTCCTTCTGTGGGGAGAAGGGGGGGGGGGGAGAAAAAGGATGGAGCATCGTGGGAAGGGAACCTCAGATATTTTGTCAATGTAAAGGAACCGTAGTGAGGTTGGTCTCCAAAGAAACGTCACTCATCTGCTACCAAAAATAATCTTTGTATTGTGTTCATATATGCATATTGTAGTGTAATTATTAGCTCAAGAGTTACATCCCCTGTGTTTGAGAGCATTCTATATAGTCTTATATAGTCTTGTCATGTCTCTGTCTCTGTCTCTCTAAACACACACACACACAAACATACACATACACACACACACACACACACACACACGGAAGAGACAGAGACAGAAAAATGAGAGAGAAAGAGAGAGAGAGAGAGAGTAACTTTAAATCCAGCCAGGAAGAGAGAAGGATGTGCTAGTGTAATTCAAGGAGAGGAGAGCCTTTAAATAAATCTAAAGTGCTCTTGTGATGCAGGCTCCTCCGCTCAGCTCCTGCTTTTCAGCAAAGCCCTGTTGCAGAGGTCTCTTCATTTACAGATGCCCAAAGGCATTTTCAGGTACTTGTGAGCTGATCTTCAGCTTAATGCACCTGACTCTTTCACCGGAGGTAAAGGAGGCAGATAAAACAGGAGCATGTACCCCAGCCTCAATTGACAGGGGTCACCCCCCAATCCCAGCATCTGACTCCTCTACCCCCACCCCAAGCTGCTGCTTCCCTTCTACCAAAATCCAGGACTAAGACCAGTTAGACAGGACCACAGAATGGATCAAGTCTATTTGTTTCAGAGGCTCACCCCCTTTCTATCTCTGCCACCCACCCAACACCTTCTGCAGGTCTATTCCCTGTCTTTGAGCCACTCAGCCTTGCAGGCTCAGCAGAGGGTGCAGGGGTGGTTTGGAGAGAGACAGGGGTGCTTTCTTCTCATCCACCCCCATGCTCCCCAAAAGAATGTCCTCTGGGGGAAGAGGGTTGCCACCAAGTTGTAGGAACTTAGATGGTGAAGGCTGGTATTCCCTGGTTCTCCTGGCAGAGCTTCAACCTGCAGAAGGCAAGAGAGGGCTAGCAGCCCGGGGCTTACCACGAGCACCGGGACTCCAGCGGCCAGCGAGTAGAGGAGCACCGGGGGCACCGCGCTGCTGTCCTCTGGGCCCGGGTAGGGCTTGCGGTAGGCGCTGTCGTGGCAGAAGAATCCCTGCACGTTCACAGTGAACGTGTCGGTGTATTCGAAGTAGTAAGCCAGCATCACCGTCCCTGCCATGATCACCATCTGGAAATAGAGCATGCTGCTGATGAGCGCCGCGGGCAGCAGGGGCATGCACGCCTCCCGGCCAAGCGGAGCCGAGCGGGCGGCCGACGCGCCACAGGCCCCCTCCGGGCTCCGCCGAGGCACAGCCACCGGGGGCGCGGCGACGGGGGAGGCGGCAGGCCGAGGTGGCGCGAGGCGGAGGCTGGCAGCCGCCGAGGCAGAGGCGGAGGATGCGGCTGAGCTCCGGGATGCGCGGGCAGGATGCAGGGGAGGCGGCTACCCCCGGACGAGTCCCATCTGCCCTGCCTGCCCCCTGCCCGCTGCAAGCACCGCCTGCCCGGCCGCGGGGTCGCGCGCAAGGGCGGGGAGTCCCCAAGCCCGGCACGGGAGCATCCGCGACACCCCAGCACTGGGGTCAAGCCCTCGAGCCGGCCTGAGGCAAGTGGCGTCGGTGGCACCTCGTCCCCTCGGAGGGCTGGCGGATGCTGTGGAGCTGGAGCAGCTCCCTGGCAAGGGTAAAATTCCAAATCTGAAGGGGAGGGGAGACAGCAGAGATGGAGCTTCTAGAAACTCCCTTTCGAGGCACCAGCTGGGCTGTTTCAGACCTCCCGCACAGCGCCTGGGAAGATGGTGCAGGGACACATCTTCAGAACGCAAAGCCCACCAGAGCGCAAAGTGTCCGGGTGGCACAGCACTGTCCGGACTCTGTGAACCCCCCAGCGCTGGACAGCAGCCAGAGCAGTGTGGCTTCCAAGGCGATGACAGAAATTATCTCAGAGGATTTTAGATTCTGGGTGGCTTTGCCTCCCTTCCGGTTTCCCAAGGCTTTGTAAATAAACCAATACATTCAAGGTTCCCAGCTCCAGAGGTATCATCTTGGGTAAACCGGCTCTTTCCTGGTTGGTTCCACGTATAGTCTTTCTCATCTTCTCAGTCTCCTCTGATTAGCTGCTTGGGAGATGAGGCATTGCAGATTCTTGGGACCCAGGGGTACCAGTCACCAGAGACAGGAAAGAACTATCTGCCTCATCTTGCTATCCCCAGAGTTCAGGGAATTGCAGAATTTCAGGGATTCCTCTGAGGTCAGGAGATCCACACAGGGTCACAGCACAAGCACACAAAATGCAGTCTTACGTAGGTATCCACGCACACGCGTGGATATTTAAGTAGCTTAGGAGCTATATGTGTATGCAGAGCCCGTCCTGCAAGGACTCGTGAGCTCTGCAACATCTTCAAGTTACCCTAACCCTGCTCACAGCAACCAATCCACTGGACAGAGAAAAAAAGCATGTGCAGAAGATAAGGGGAGAAAAATAACCTTAAGAGATCTGTTCTTTTCCCTAGAATCTGGAATTACTTACCAGGTTTCTGGGGTGTTCATACATTTTAATAGGCTGTAATGTGGTGGCTTTTGAAGGTGGGCCTTTATTATCAAGAAAATACAACATAAGCCAAAAACAACAGCTTTAATGAGGCAAATTACTGAATTTGAGGATGGGATGGTAACAACACTGAATGTCTTGAAAATTAAATAGATGTGAGAGAGACTACCATGTAATCACAAATATCATTCAACAACTAATTATTTCAGAGCATGCTTGATAGATCACTCTTGGTGATGTGTGTGGCAGGCAATTTTGGCCCATGGAAGTAATGTACATGAGTGAGCTGACATGTATCTGAAGATGCAGGATGTAAGACTTCATTCAGAAATCCAAGGCTGTAGAAGGGTTTGAACTATTCCTCTGGTCTCCTCATTAAGAAACTCATTAGCCTTACGAACTCCATAGATTTTTTTGTGTAAGCATGTTAATTATTAAAGGTATCATCTTTGAAACAGTAGATGGAAATATGCATTATTTTCAAAATTAAAATATTTTGTGATAGCCCTAGTGTGTATTGATTGCTCGTTCTACGAATGTAGCAAAGCCCTTGCTCTGTCTAGCAATCTGTTGGCAATGTGACACACTGCAGGCATTGAGTAAATGTCATTTTAAAAAAAATGTGTTCACTTTCCTACCAAGCACATAGAGTGGCTTGCAGGTCTAATGGCTAACCTCCCGGAGAGGTGTGACTCAAGTCTTTATGCCCATATACTGCCATAGTCACAGAGACATAGGGAATAGGGTGAGCAGCAAATGTGGCCCTGTCTGGGCTGGAGGTGAGCTCTGCCGATGAACTGGGCAAGAAGCATGGCTTCTTTGGGCTTCAGTTTCATCAGTAGTCTAGTTACTATAACCCTCACCACCGTTCATCCCAAGTCCACTCATAGGGTCGACAGAAGAGATAAATACCCTATACTTTGCTGCATCAACAAAACAATGGTGTCTAAATTATTCTTAATTTTTTCTAAAAATAAATATAGTTAATGTACCTAATATAACTCAAGTTAATCCAAAATTTATCACCAGTCACCTGGTGCTCTTGGCATGAGAGCCTTTGTAATGGACCTAGGTTTCTCTAGAAGCTCTTACTGTACACAGTATGGATATGTTTTGTTTTGTTTGTTTGTTTTTGTTGTTGTTTCTTTTTATCTGCTCCTTTAGCGTCTCCCCTTCTCAGAACTAAAGATATGTTCTCCTTTCAGAATTTTAAGACTCTCATGATTTGTCCATTTTAGATGGCCAAAGAATGCTGTTGGCTGCTTCATGGTTAGCTAACCATCAAATGTTAAAACTCAAAGTTAGTATTGAAACTTTCCTTACAAGGACATCAACATAACTCTCACTTTTCATGAATATTTTAGCAGATTGGATATTCATAGCCCTGTTCCAGGTCATATGTCTTATATATCCCTGGGCTCTGCTTCACCTTCCTGCACCTGAGCTGCATTTGGGGGAAAGTAAACATATTTTCTTACCTCTGAGCAAATTTTCTTAACAGTAAGAATATTTAAATCACCTTTTCCAAGCAGGTACTTATTTCAGTGTATTTCCCACCTTATTTTCTATGAAGTTGTTTAAGCAATCCTTCCCAAAAATATATCTTCTCAACTACAAAGAAGTTTTTGAAGTCCTGCCTTAATTTTTGTCTAGACTTGGCTAGATTAAAAATAGCAATATTGATGTCTAAGCTTTTGAAATCAGAACTAAATCTGTAATTTAATTTAATTCCTAATCACACCTTAATCATGTCTTTGTGCCCACAAACATATTACAGTAATCAACTTCTCTTTACAAAGTAAAAGTACAGAGTCCTTCAAACTCTTCCATATAAATCTCACCCAGGAGACTGTATAATTCATATGATAATGTGAAAGCTCAACCTCTTTCATTTTCAGCCCACAGTAATACATATTATAGACAGATGTGCATGCTTTAACAGGCAGCTCAAACCCTACACCACATTTTGTCATAGTAAACTTCTAAGACAAAGCTCAGGGAACTGTTGATCAGTTCTAGTATCTCCCTTGCCTTCTAGCCAATAGTGTATGATCTGCTAGGAAACAGAAGAAAGCACAGCAGCATGGGAAAGTTGTGGTTCTTCCACATGTGGTTCATAGTTATCCTTCTGCAGACTAAAAAAGATGTGCCAAAGATGAAGATCTAAATGATCTATGCTGACACTAAGTACAGAAACAAACAGAATAGCCATGGGCAGGCAAACATTGAATATTTGTGAGTTACTTGGCAAATGAAAAGTGAATGATTGTATTCTCCTTGTTGAACTTTGAGAACCCAAAGTACTTGCTGGAAAGATACAGAATATCTAATCTTGGCTCCTTAAGATTGTTACCAACTAGCTTTTCTGTTACTGAAATAATCTTCTAAGGGGAAAGGGTTAGAACCAAATTAATCAAGAGATTTTATTTTGAGGATCATGTGTAGTTATAAATTCAATTTACTGAAGAAGGGGGAGCATGATGGGGAGAGGGTGAGATTGAGGATTGTGGGAATTCCAAAGAAGATATGAAAAATATAGAAGAGTAAATGCTTATTTCCATGTTTCCAATAACTCACATACAAATCCAGATAGTTTCCTGAACTTTTGGCATCATGTGTAGAAAGAAAACCACAAAAACAACCAAAAGACCTAGGAACTTTATCTTCTGTCCATAGCTGGGATGGTGGACTGTGAGGAATACAGAGGTTTCACATGAGGCTGAGTAGGGACCACTTGGGAGAATAAAGGGTCCCTCCTTCAAACAACAAAACCCAGATCTATATTGCCAGGCTTGAGCAAGTGATGTTTGAGGAGATTCATGACTGAGTAGCTAGATGACTTCACGCTAATGGAGAATCTTAAATATTAGCATACAAATTGATGGACATTCTCCTGAGAATGGAGCAGCAGAAATAGAATAAGGAAAGGAGCGAGCATAGCTGCCATCTGAAAGGCCCAACAAGCAGCTGAAAGAGTCAAATGAGTCAGATGTAGATACTTACATCCAACCAACAGACAGAAGCCTGGGACCACTATGGTTGAATTAGGGAGAGGGTGGAAGAAGCTGAGGAGGAGGGTGACCCCATAGGAAGACCAACAGTCTCAACTAACCTGGACTCCTGAGATCTCTCAGACACTGAGTCACCAACCAGGCAGCATACACTAGCTGATATGAAGCCCCCAACACATATACAGCAGAGGACTGCCTGGTCTTGACTTGAGGTCCCAGGGATTGGGGAGGCCTGGTGAGGTTGAAGGGGGGCTACATCCTCTTGGAAATGGGATAAGGAACTGTCAATGATATATGGTCCTTAAAATTGCTTTATAGCATTCACGGACTGGACCTACACCCATGGCATATATGTAGCAGACATGCAGCTCCACATGCTCCCCAACAAGTGAAGTGAGAGCTGTCCCTAAAACTGTAGCCAGACTGTAAAACCCATTCCCCAACAGGGCTAGCTTATCTGGCCTCAGTGGAGTGGATATGCCTACAGAGATTTGATGCACCACAGTGGGGAAATAGCCAGGGAGGCCCCCTGGGGGGTGACTGGAAGGGGACAGCATTTGGAATGTAAACAAACAAATAAGTAAATAAATATTTTTTTAAAAGAAGTGCTCTATAAACCCAAAACATGACATCATGAAAGACACATTGAAAAGGTCTGAGTATTTGTGATTACATCCTTGAGTTCTCATGATTGACATCATGGAAGACTGCATCCTCACAGAAGGAGGTCCAGTACTTGGTAGGGAGATAGCTGCTTTCTCAAGAGAATATACTAGAATGGTGATGTGTGTGTCTTCTTTGATGTTCCAGCTGCAACATGATCTTTATCTCAAAGGGCAGATGCTCCTGACTTGACAAGTAGTTGGTTGTTTCCAGCTGAGGCTGCCGAGACGTCTTTAAGGTGCCTTATGCTGTGACTATATTATGATTATTCCATTTTATGCATTCCCAGCATCTCATCTTTATTTTCAACATGGTTACCATAAACAAACCATATACTTCTTTGCTGAAACTCCTTTTTCCCCTGACAGTGCATGTATGAAATTAATAGACTTGTCCAAAAAAGGCAAAATAGTTTATAAAATGTGACTGCTGGGAAAGAATAGAAATAGTTAATATGCCCCAAACTGAATCCTTCTGTGTTACAGAAATTCAAATTATTAAATTGGCACACCTTAACTGAGACAGGCTGGTCATACTCACTGTGTATCCCGGAAAATGACTGAGCTTCTCCTAGTCCATTTGCTTTTCTGTAAAATTCAGCTTACATATGGTAACTGCACAGATGTTGAAAGGCTTATATTTACAAAATGCTCCATAAATATTAATGCCTTGGGAAATTCTGAATTAGAAAACACACACAATCAGTCGTACAGACTGCCTCATCTAAGTCAGTTCTAGGTGCTTTTCCATCTCTGATTTCAACTCACAATTACTCAGATTCATTCTGGATGCTCTGCTTCCCAGGCTTTAAGTGTTGGATGATTGGCTGTATGTTTTAAGCATTAAAATACACATTATTATGTCAGGTATAAATCTATAGATCTATGATTCTAGGGGATGTTTGAAGGTATTCAGATTTCCTGAGAAGCTTGAAGAGAATGGACATAGGGATGTGACAATTTGAAGCTTCAATACTTTATCCCAAGGATAAGGGGTGTTGCCAATCTGTGTTGGCACCTTTTCTCTGTAAATTCATAAGTACAGGGTCCTGGCCATATCATTTCAATGTCACAGTTTCTACAGCTTCCAAACTTGTTGGTAACCTTTCCTTCTTCACCTAAATATAATGCAGAGCCAAGGCCATTCGTGGCAATCAGAGGTTAGCACTACAAATTTTATTCTTTACCACAGCAGTATAATCCAACTGTGGTGACATCAGCAAAATCTTCATTGATCCATTTGGGGAAATGCCAGCCTAAAGCCGTGCTGAGCTGTCTGTGCTTCACGTTCCTTGAGAATACTTGAAAGTCATTATGTGTGCTGTGATTAATGAGGACCATCACAAATGAAATCACAAATCCTTCAAATACTTGGAGAAACAGAGGGTCTTTGGCAGTGAAATAAAAGACATGGGTCAGATTGAGATGGTGATATTTGCATGTTGGTGCTCAAAAGTATAAAGATGTGACTGTTAATAGGCACTCCTTTGCTTGTCATTGTATGTGCTGGGAGAATGGTTGGCATAGGAGCATAGCAGAAGGTAGACATTTAAAATGATTCATTCTTCCATATCTAGACCATATCAACTACCAGTATTTTTGAAATTTGGAATTGTCAGGGTTTATAATCCTGACTAGTTAAAGCTCTGACTTGTTTATAACCAGACTCTGCACACTCTGGAGCCTCACATAGGGAGAATAGATTTAATGCTAACATTTTACACTCCATGTTTCAGAAAAGAGGCAAACTAAGAGTGGCCCTGTCTTATCACTTCAGTAAACTGGAGGGAGTTGGCAGGATTAATGGCACTTTTGGAGAACAAGTTTTCTGGCTTTCTAGAAAGTAGTCATCAGTAGGTATTACCATGTTTTGGAAAAAAGAAAAGGAAAAAGAAAACTCAAGGTATTTGAAGAAACCCCCTCCAGTTGTTGTCCGGTTTTTGTTAGTTTTTAAACAAATTATCCAGCTTTCTTTTTTAATTTTTAATTTCCTTTTAGTATAAGTCCTAACAAAATCAGTCTCCCAATCTGGCAAGATGGTTTAGTGGGTGAAATCACTTGTCACAAATCTGGTAACATGAGTTCAATACATGAACCCATCTTTAAAAACATACTGACTGCAGGGCCACACCTCTGTAATTCAGAAAACCCTGCATCTAGATGGGAGGCAGTCTAGAGATACCCCAGGAAGCCAACTTGGCCAGCCAGGAACAAAGTGTAGCAGAAACAGGATACCCTGTCTCAAAAACATGCAATAAAAGGGAAAACGAATCTTGAAATATCCTTACTGCCACATGCGTACAGTCCGTCACTCTCCCATAAACACACAACACACACACACACTCACACTCACATCCCCCACACACCACATATGTGCATACTTATACCGCACACAGACACACACATTACACACCATATACATATATGCACACATGCATACATACATATACCACACACAGATTTACATACATACCACATACCACACACACAGACACACACACACACAAACACCCACTACACATACATTACACACATAGCACATACACTCTCTTGCACACTCACAACACACACATAACATTCATGCACACACATGCATACACACATACACACACCATACATGCACACACACAAAAAAAACCCTGTTATACCTCGAACCACTATAGTAGCAAACAGTAAGACCTGAGCTTCAAACTTGGCACTCTTAGCCACATCACCAAAGCAAAAATTCATGGTTTGGTGAGCATTTCAAGTTCTAGCAAAATAGGTGGAAGTTTTCTACCAATAAAAGCCAAAGTTCCTGCAGGGTACCTTAGTTTATGAAGTTCATTAAGGTTTTACGATTCAGTGTTCTGTTTTTATTGGATATCAATATGAGTCAGAAGATATATTAAAGAAACTCATCAATGAGTAAAAGCAAACTAAAATATTTTATTCTCATTCACTGCATTTTATTGAAGATGCCATTACACACTGAAACACTGACTGTAATGATGGTGGGGCATGATAGTGAAATGTAATTGGCAACTCTGATTTAGTGATAAAATGGAAACCAAAAAAGCAAACAGAATATTTGTAGTGATATATTTCTCCCACAAGCTTTTCCTCCAAGTTTCTCTTAAAGCTGTTTTGTTTACAGTGATACAGTATATAAATATGTGTATCCTTAAGGATAAAGCTTTCAACTACTTAATATCTTCTGATTTACCAATTAAAGTATTTATATTTTCTTTCCATAATTAAAATTTATTTTGTGTATCATTGCAAATTCTTGGAGAAAATTGGAGGAAGGTGAAATACTTTATTATTTACTCGTGTGTGTGTGTGTGTGTGTGTGTGTGTGTGTGTGTGTCTGTAGTATGCATATGTGTGCATGTGAGGGAAGAGGTTAAGTACTTTGTTCTATCAGTCCCCACCTTATTTCCCTGAGGTAGGATCTCTCACTGAACCTGTAGATTTGCTGGCCAGCGAGCTCTTGGAATCTACTGGTCCCCACCTCTGAATGCTGGGATTATAGGCATGTGTAGCCACAACTGACTTTTTATAATGTTGAATCTGGGGACTTGAACTCAAGTCCTCATGCATGTGGAGCGAACACTCTTACTAAGCAATCTCCCTTGATCCTCTTGAGCTATCCCTCAAGTTTCTGAGTAATTTAATAACTCAAGTTCAATGGGTATCTCAAATAAGCAGAAAAATAAACCAAGCCCTTTTGAACTCTCGCTGAAAAGCAACTCTATACAATTGCTTAAATTCTATGGAAAGGCTTTCCAAAACTAGTGATGACTCTCTCATCTTTGCATTCCTCATGTGATGTTGATGCTGAGCAAAGTAGAGAGATCATTAAGGAAGCCTGTTTTCCCTAAGTCCAGAATCATTTTCAAAGACAGTAAGCAACAGAGATCTCATAGTTGAACACTTTTACTTGAGGCTGATCTGCTATTTGAATCCAACTAAACTTACACCAAGAAGCCCAGTCCCAAGTGTTTACCTGTGTGAGGTCACCTATATGTGGGGCAAAAAAGAGAAACTCACTCATCATGGCCCCCCAATCCATTTTACATCAGTTATTTTTTTTCTCACTGAGATATTATGATTTGTCACAATCAATCAGCATACTCATTTTAACAGAGTATGTATACTTCTTATTTTAACAGAGTATGTATACCTCTTATCCTGAAATCTATATAAATGACTGAATGACACAAGATTCCAGTCAGGTTGCAAATCTAGGCTATTTGACTCTTAGACCATATGTTCTTCTTCTTCAGTACTCTGATGCTCATCAGATTCATATCAAAATAAAAGACAATGACACTTGTGACAAGGTTATGTTTGCAGAATGAGCCTGTTAATCATATGGTTTGGGTCCAAAGAGATAGATGAGTAACCTAATCAAACCTTGCTCAGAAGTGTGTTACAAGATTCACATTTGGCTTGTTAACCTCAAGGCAACAAATACCTGATTTTTGGCACTACTGCAGTACATTGGGGACAAAATGAACAGCATCCATGAGGCTGTCACTCACCAAGATCTTCAGACATTTAAACACTATCTGCAGCCTGATGCAGTAAAAGTAACAAAGGCAGGCACTCTGAATACACTGAACTTTTACCTTGATGCTTGGTGGACCTGGAGACAAGACCATAGCTATAAAGCATAGATATTCATATGTCCCTTTAATTACTGATATGTAGGCTTAGTAATTGAGCCAAAAATGAAGGGGCCTAAGATACTTTTTTCAGGCTTTCAAAAACAAAACAAAACAAAACCCACAGACTATGTAGCTTAATGATTGAAATCTCTTTCCTCACAATGATGAGTATGAAAAATTAAAGACCAAGATGTCATAAGAAGTGGCTTCAGTGGAAGCCTCTCACAGTGGCCTATATATGACAGGCCAAATACATGTCTGTGTGTGTCCTCAAATGAGCTTTCTTCTGAGGCTATATACATAAAGAAACTCCTGTTTCTTACTGAACACCACCTTTATCTGATTAGAGCCTCACATCTATTTCTTCATTCATCCTCAGTGGTCTCTCCAAAGGTCCTGTCTCTAAATATAACTGTGTTGAGTCTGTATTTTAACATGGATTTGAGGGGAAAGGAGAAACATTTCAGTCCATAATAACTCTTATTGACATTCCAAATCTATCTATCTATCTATCTATCTATCTTTATTTGCCTAAATACATATATATATATATGATATAGATATAGATATAGATAGATATTATCAAGTTGAGCAATAGAGAATCTCCACTTTTAATGGTGAAAACAACTGCTTGCTAGAAACTTAAAATGGCTCAACCTGTTCAAGGTCGCCCCTGAGTTTCTTTTGTGCAGAGAGATCTAGTTGAGGATCACATGAGTTATAACACTTGGAAATGATAAATTACAAATACTTATGTTTAATGATGTCTAAGCATCCCAATCCAATGGATATATGATTGAACTCTTTAAAGTTACGGTAGAGAAGAAGTTAATTTTTACAACCTCATTGTAAATGTCAGGCACATATTTTAACATCTCCTTGACAGCACTACCTCACTTATGCCACCTCAGTTTGATTTTCATACCATGAACACTGGCCTCTGACGTGTGCTCTCTCTCCTCATGTAGCTAGGAGCAAAACATGAATAAAATATGGAGTATTGGGGATAGGCAAACCTATGTATTTTTTTATCTTGGAGTCAGAAATTTAATTCCCTATTCTTATTAATCGTGATAAAGAAACCACTGGTTATAGTCAGAAATTGCAACAAATCAATTACTGGAAGGTAATGGAGTCTAATGTCAGAAGAGACAAGGATGGTTAGAAGTGGGAAGTGTCTCAGGGCTTTCCTAATGCAATCTGAACCAGCCAAGCCTTCTTTGAATTTAAGTTATGCCTCCTTCCCTCCAGCTGGAGATGACTGCATGCTGAGGACCACCAGAGAACTCATGCACCTCTCACACCATCATCACATGGCATGGAGACCCCAGCTCTTCTCAGCAGATTTTAAAAAGCTTACTACACCCTTTGCTCTACTGACCCACTGACTAACATAATCTTGTGCTAGGAAATGCACAAACTAGTGGTTTGTATTTTAAAACAATCATATCCTTTAAGGATTTACAATACTTTGCAAAGATCCATATCAGGTACAGTACAACAGATTATCTTCCATCTGCTAACAAAGCCAACTATTTAAAAAATAAGTACTATGCATTTCTACACTCAAAGAAGGATATTCAGTAGGATTAAATGTTTTTCTAAAACTGGGTACTATGCTATTTATTACTGACATAAGGAAAGACAAAAAGACACATTTGACTATTTACCATATTCAGACATTTAATTTTTTAATGCTACATGATTCTTCATAAAATTTTATGAAACAAAAATCATTATCTTCCATTTTTTTCAGAATGTTGACAACTTGCCCACAGTTAATGACAAACAGAAGAGACGTTTGACACATGAACTAGATATTTCTAAGATAGTCCTAACAAATTGTAATATGGTATACTAGTTCTACAAATGCTGTGTGGATTAAAAGAATTTTTGATTATATAAACTGCTGCATCGACATATTAGAAAACATGTACAATACTAAAAAATAAGTAAATCCAATACATCACATCTCAAAGGCATTTTTGTTTGGTAAAAGATGCCAGTTTTAATTGTAGGAGTCAATTGTGTCATTCTTGAAAAGGCAGACCCATGGCATTGATAGATTAGGGCTCATCAGGGCTTGCATAGGCATGTGGTATGTATATAAAAGATTACCACAAGGAATGCTGATTGAAAGGCTAGAAATTGGCAACCAGAATGTTGTAATAGTGATCTGAGCCATGCTTACCTTACCGTCCACACATATACACATCAAGAGGAAGCAAGACAAAGAAAACATAATAGAAGATATCCCTCCTCCCCCCAAGGCTCAGGGATCTTTGTAGAAGATGGAGCATAAAAATTTAAGAGCCTGAGATAGTTAGTGACATCAAATAAACAGTGTTTTACAGCTACAACATGGCTGAGGCACATGTGAATTTGCAGTAATTGTGACAGCATGCACAGGACCTGTGCAAATCCAGCCAGACAAAATCCTAGCATAGGAAAATGAAGGTGGGCAGGAAATCTCATTACTAGCTGAGAAATTATTGGCATTTGTTAGCTTTTGGGAGAGGGAGAGTCAGTTTTCCTTACTAATATGAGGTCTGATAGGCTGAACATGTAACAGGACAATTATACTCCCAAGACTGGTTGGTCAACATACACTGGATTCAGTGGATGGAAAGAAGATGAAAACATGCATCAATCTCAAAAGTGGATGGGAAGGAGTATGAGGATGGGAATAGTGGTAAGAGAAGGGGCCAAGTGGGCCAAAGCATGACAAACACACATTGTAAGAAATGCTCAAAAAGCAGTAAAAGTGTTGCAAAAAGAAACCCCCATAAAGACTTTCATCATAAAAATATTATAGATTATATCAGCATCCTAATAAGACTTGTGATGTTTTGTAGTTTTTATCTTACAACACAGGTGATGCCTTCGGTAGATCTGGAATCTTTTTGTCAACAGGTCCATCCACATTCTGATGTATAGACGCTTGAATGATGATGCTAAACAACAATGGGGACTGATATATAGCAGTCTTTTTCAATTTTATTTGTACCTGTTTTATTATAAAGAATACTGTGAGCTTCCTGGGCTACACGCCAATATATTAAGAGGAAGATCCTATTCAAGTTAGACAGAGTGTAGATGGAGTTTTATTCTCTCTATCCCTGTCCATGATAACTGGCAACAGGGGTTCTTACATTCTTTTAGTGGTAAAGGAAATGTAGCGATTCCTGTGGAGATATAGTGTTCTGGAAGGCATGACATGGAAGGAATGAACTGATTTGTTTCAGCTTAGGCAAATAAAATAAAATAATATAGAGCAAATGGAGTTTGATATGAGTGGAGGATAGTAAAAATGAGATGCCACCGTTCAATCTGGTAAAAGTCTACAGTTGCTTACCCTCATACCACAGCTGCCAGCCATGCCCACTAACCAAACCTCAATCTGGTACTTATAGCAAGCTTAGAAACCTGATGGCAGATACCGGAAGGGAAGGAGTTGACTCTTTAAATGGTTTACTTGTAGCTTTTACAAGGTCATTGAACCTTTTCAAGAATTCGGACATATCACGAAATGAGTGCATAAATATGAAAAGAGTTGTGAGAAGACTCTCAAAATGTTAGATATTATTAAACTTTGCAACTAAGAACCTGACTCAGCAGACTGTCTAAACTACAGAAGGAACATCTCTCAGGTTACCAAAATTCCAAACCCTCCATCTTTTAAAATGCGAAGTATTCATTTCGGGTGCATAGGATCCATCCACATGTGCTTGCATATTGTGCAGTATAGTCATACGGAACAGTAATAAACACAGATACATGAGCTGAGAAATATGAATGACTCAGTAAAACTGTAGCAGTCCATCTTGATGAGACGATTATCCTTTCAGGGAGAAAACCATTAAAATGCAAATATGCTAAACAAATCAAATTTGGGAGGTCAGATTTTTCAGAGACATCCAATCCACTAGCAATATCGCATCTCTGTGGAATTTCCATCTGAATTGTGCTGATGGTGTGTGAACAGGGAGTGGAATGAAAGAAGCCTTTCTGTGGCTATCGGCTCCAGCTTCAGCAGGTGTTATGTGTCCTGATAACTAAATCAAAAGGAGATGGATAAAATCCTTTACACACATATTTGCATGTTGCTAGAAAGATAGCTCTGTAATAAGCAATTCACAGAGGAAATGAGAAAGTATGTGGCGTCATTCGTACAGATCAAATATTAAATCCTTTGATGACATTATAGTAACATCTCTCATTAAGCCTGCTGGGTAAGGCTTGAGTTGGGTCTTAACAAGAGTTTTCTCAGGCAGAATGTCTGTTCTTCTATCTAACGCACCTATGATTTCCAGAATGTTACATTTCCTGCATCTGTGGCTGCCAGGCTTGTTAAATGAAAACTCAGATTTAGACTGTGGTAGTAATACTTGTTGGTTCATCACCAGTGTCTCCTTCTGCTAAATTCTTGGTCTGCTTGTGAAATCATCCAAGCACAAGCAATGTCCAAAGTCACTGTCAGAAGTAAATGTGGAAGGAATGTCTATCAGACTTAAATGCTATGTTGTAGCCTTTTTAGACTATTTACAAAATTAGAATTCCTCATTGTCTTCTGCTATGCCATTCCCTTTTGCTCTAACACATATTTAGGACACCATGTGTTTATAATACACATGAATGAATGTGATCTCAGAGGCTGACCATGTATGCCTGTGCTCCCACTAATCAGCAGGCTGAAGGAGGAGGATCATAACAAGTCTGACAAGCATGGGCTACACGGTGAGTTTCTAGCAAGGTTGAACTGCATATGAGACCTTGACAAAAATAAAGAAAATAAAAGGAACGAAAGAATAAAGAAAGGAAATCCACTCTTTTTGAAGCATTTTTCTAATACTCTAGAAGTTATAATGTTACTTATTCACATTCAAAGCAAAATAATGTTACCATATTTTTTGTTGAAATAAAAATGCTATAATAATAATTGGTGCTAATGAGATTGTGCTGAAATGAATATTGTTCTATACTATCAGAAGTTAAAGTTTGTGGGAAGGCTATCAGTTGATAAGTAATAATAATTGAACACTTGAACCAGTGGATTTGTATTTCTCAGTATCTCCTAAGAAAATAATTGAGGCTTAACAAAAGAAATTATGGTTTAACTGCATTATTTATAACCATGGAGAAATGGGGAAAAAATATCCAGCAACAATGTACAAGGAAAGACATTATAGGATTATATCACAGCAGTCTTCAAGTAGCAAATAAAAGTATTTCTGAAGAATTTTTTTAAACCTCATGATTGTACTTACACTCAAATTCTGGTGTGTAAAAGTAACTTTCATTTGCCATACCATTGTAGTCTCAATGGCTTACTGCAGAATAAACTAACCCCTTCTAACCGTTTCTGAACACTGGCTGGCTGTATCAACTAAGTTGTTCTGGCCCATTGTCCACTCCAACGTGACTGATTCAAATTTGCTTCTCTCTGCTTCTGGCGGAATTGCTGTGCTTGACCTCAGACTAATGCTGGCAATCTGTTTAATCTTCTGGCTTCTTCATCTTTTCTGGATCATTCTGTCTTTACCTACAACCTGCCTCTGTAAAACTGTCCATGTAAAACTCTCTCTCTCTCTCTCTCTCTCTCTCTCTCTCTCTCTCTCTCTCTTAAGTCACCTCTCCTTGTCCTGTTCATCTCACGCATTCTGTTAAGTCTTCCTTTGATTCATCAGTTTGTCTGCCCTTCAATTAGACATCACTTTCATATGTGACTGCTTCCTTCATAATAAGGTAACTTTACCTTCATTTTTGGGGGTTAAAGGTGTGTACTAACAGTGCGTCTGTATTCTGGCCAAGGGGCATTAAAGATGTGTCATTCCAGTCAGATTACACAAACCTAAAAGGTGTTTGGATGTGATCTCTTGCCAGAACAACTATGTTGCTTGATTAAAATTCCTCTATAATGCCTTTTTTTCCTTTACTCTATATCCTGAATTTTCACTAAAAATGTCATCATGACAAAACCAAACAAAATCTGCATTGCTTAAGGAGGTTAATAATCTAAGTAATTATAGTAAGCCAGGATGACGGTAACTAAAAGTGAAAGGTAAATCATCCCTGCAAATAATCTTCTCCTGCAAAACTTGCTGTAACCATTTGTGCTGGTAAAACATAATGAATATGAGACTACTTAGTGGTCTAGAGTGGTTAGTGCACAGTATATGGAACTAATAGGATTTGAGTGAAACTGCAAATATGTTTAAATTTTAGCAAAATAAAATGGCATACCATGGATTCCAAATACCTCCGTTTAAAAACAAAAAATGACAGTGACAGGCATGGTTGGGAAACTGTTAGAAGAGTCTCTTAGTCAAAGAGTGGGGCTAGCTTCGGTGACATGAGGGATGCTAGTTTAGAAAGTACTTTGGTCCAGATGGTGGCGGTAATAATAATAATAATAATAATAATAATAATAATAATAATAAATCTAATAGCTTAAAATTTATCTTAAAAGTAATTAAAAGACATTTATACTACCTGACTGAGAAATAAAGACAGCATTAACTGCATGACCTAGGGATTCTCTTGATACTGATTTGAATGATCAACATGGTAAAGGGTAAGGAAACACACATTCACAGAGGGTAGCAGAGGAAGCCATCCCCATGTGCAAGACAATCCTTGTAAAGTTCAGTCTAATGTTCTCTCCCTATTGTTGAACCATTTCCATAGCATCTTTTATTCTCTAATACAAAGAAGGCTTCTTAACATTGTCCATGAAACCTCACTAGTCATCTGCCAACCTCTCTGGCTACTATATTCCCCTAACTCTACACCTAGCTTTGTGTAGCTTATCTCATGCTACCTCCAATCATAAAACATTTGTACTTGTGCTGTACTACCTGGGATATGATATCCCTGATTCCCATCTAACTAATAACTCTTCACCCCTTAGGTTTCAGTTCTATCATCACTTCCTGAGGAAGTCATTTCCAACTTCCCTAACTCTCTATTTAGGCTCACAGAATACAAAGTGAATTATAGTCACTACAGTTGCCTTCATTGAGATTACATATTTGGGTATAACATTTTTTCTTTTTGTGCCACCCAAACATGCCTGCTACAAAATAAATAAGTGTTTTGCTTTTATATTTCCATTGACTAAAACTCCATGGCATCTGCCATGTATTTAATCAAAATCAGTAAGTAAGTGCATAACAAATAAAATATTGATTGAATCAGAGAATAAATTAGAAATAAGTGATGAATTTGAAAGATATTTGTTTTAAGAAAATACCTCTAGAAAGGAAGAAAAAAATCATGATTGAGTATAAAATAATGTTAAAGGTCACCTAATAACCATAAGAGACAAGAGCAAGAGTGTATGCCTACTGTGTTTCTCCTTTCTGCTCCAGTGCAGGCAGTAATTTACTCAACTTCAAAACAGTAACATTCACTGGCTCACAGTTTCCATCCGGAAAGTTTTATTCTTCTAAACATTGAAGGGTCTGGAGATCTAATGCCCTTTTTTGACATAGGGAGTGGGGCAGCCATTCTGAGTAACTGTTTCCTGCAATTGGTTCTTTCAGCCCCAGAGTCTGTGATTATCAAAGAAACAGAAAACTGCAGCTTCCCTCTTTGCTCATGGATCTTTGCAATTAATATGTATCTGCTCGCCGATGTTCTACTTGTATTTTTTTTTTACTTACTTCCAAATCACATCTATAATATCATAAGTGATATTATAGATGATTTTTCATAGAGCCTGAGACTTTACAAAGTTTTGCAGAGAAAAGTATAAGATGAAGGAGAACAAAATAGCCAGTGAAAGAAGAGCTGTTCTATCCACTTACAGATGCCAGGTCTTTCTTGGTCAGGAACACTAAGAGGGATCCCAAAGACATAGGTACGGCCCAGAGACAGGATCTCTTCCAAGCAAACAAGGAC
Organism: Rhynchomys soricoides; assembly: GCA_019843965.1. NCBI lineage: Eukaryota > Metazoa > Chordata > Mammalia > Rodentia > Muridae > Rhynchomys > Rhynchomys soricoides. Next base: position 3,161,305 of record JADRCH010000243.1, read on the forward strand.
AGTATGAGAGAATCTAAGCTTGCTAAACATGGCGATCATGCAGTGGCGCACCTAGTCAGTTAGAAAACCCTCATGGACTAGTCAAAGAGAACATTCCATTTCAGAAAACAGTGAGAAAACAGAATCACTGTGTTGACTCGCTTGTTCCATGACTTTGAGAATCAATAATGTAGGCAGTAGAACAGTGGCTGGAAGGTATAATGGAATGAAGACCTTTTGTGTCCCTTCTATTTTATCAAGGGAAGAGCTGTGTATATTCTTGACCACTAAGATTCCAGAGAGGTACTCATACCACAAATGAGGATGGTGGAGGAGGGCAAATCATTCCTGAGGGTAGGATCAGTTTCTTTCCTTCTCGTATTTTAAAATTATTTTTGGGAGTTTTACACAATGTGTTTTAACAGTATTATCATATTCAGCCCTCCATCAACTCATCCCAGGTCTACTTTTTGGTGTTTTCTTTTTCCTCAATCAAGTTATTCCACAGTCAAATTTATTTATGCTGGCCTTTTATTTTTGAGGCATGTGGCTTTCTATCAGACCAAAGTCAACTTACTAGGGGTTAAAAGCTTAAAAAAAAAATCTTCCTCTTTTTTACCAGCAACTATTATGAACCAAGACTTCCTTGGATAGGGGTGAAATTTCAGGGACCCCTCCATACTGGGATTTTTGTCTGACTTGAGTCTGAACAGATCCTGTGTATGCTAGTGCAAACAACCCTTGGGAGCGCATATGCACATCTGCTCTGCCGAGTCCAGAAAACACTGCTTCCTTTCAATTATCCACTTGCTTTTACAGTCTTTCCCTCCTCTTTCGCGATGATCCATGAGGCTTGGGAGAAGGGGTGTGATGTAGATGTTTTGTTTAGGGCTGAGAATTCTGCACTCTCTTATTTTCTGTATTCTGACTAGTTGTGGATCTCTATCACTTAAAAATGGCCATCTCCTGAAAATAGTGGCTTCTCTGGTGAGGGCTAAAATATGCATTAGTCTCAGGGTTCTACAATATGTCATTAGGAGTTAGTTTAATACTATGTCTATTTAGCAGAATAGTAGTCATAAGTTCTCTCAAGTTCCTATAATCTGTCTAGCCACAGGTTCTTGGATCCATAATGGGGCCAGGTACAGATTTCACCTTTTGGAATATGACTTAAAGCCAATCAGAAAATGGTTGAAAGTCACCTCTTATGGTGGGAGAGGTTGTCAATTTTAAAGGTGATCACCAAGAATAAGAAGATGACCTGTGGTGTGTGGTGTTAGCTTCTCTCACTGAGATTAGGAAAGGGGAGGTCTGGCAACTCATGGAGATAGATAGGCATGTGAGCATAGGCAGGACTCCACCGAAGGATGCTTGAAAGCAAAGGACCAGGGATAAAGTGGAACATTCCCAAGAGAGTGTTCTCAAGCAGGCAGATAATGCTTGGTTTATCTGAAAACAAGAACTGCTTTCTCTTTAATTTAGGTCTGACATTAAAGCCTCTCTTCCAGATTTTAGAGTGAGAAGTTGCCTAAAATAAAACAAACTAACCCAATTCAAAAGAAGAGTTTTTGAAGTATTTATAGGTGAGACAGAGAGAGAGAGAGAGAGAGAGAGAGAGAGAGAGAGAGAGAGAGAGAGA
>JADRCH010000243.1:3162932-3206649 GCA_019843965.1 Rhynchomys soricoides
AGAGAGAGAGAGAGAGAGAGAGAGAGAGAGAGAGAGAGAGAGAGAGAAGAGGCCCAAGTGTCCAGGTTTAAACCCCTAAAAACCATGCCATGAGAACAAAGCTCCACTCTGAAGGCAGGCCCAGTGATTCAGAAAACATGTCCTCCATTCTCCTGATAAGATCTCTCCATGACCTTCCCCCATTCTTCTTTTCCTTCTCTTTTGGAAAAATAACAAAGATACAAACACTTCTATTTTTTATTTTAGAAACTAAAGCATGAATATGCCCTCTTTGTGGAGAATCCTATATCAGAATAACTCAAGTTCTGCCAAATCCAATGATTGATCCAGTGCCATGTTTTGAAACAACAGAGCAAGAAGTGATTCTCACAAGGGGTTCCCATGTGAAACTCCAGAGCTAGAACTTGCCTTGAAAGTAAGTACTGTATGGTGCCTCTGCCCATTTCTTTTGATGAGAGAGATGAAAACATTGCAAATGTAGGGTAAAAAACTCAGTATTCAAAATAGAAGAGAGGCGTAAGTATTTACAAGAATGGTTATGGGAATTTTTATTTTTTACTGATAATAAATCATGAAATCTATTTTAAACAGTTCTTTAATATATATAGAATTTTAACATTTATTAGCAACAATAGCAAATCTACATACTAATGAGATGGAAATGCTTGTCTGTTTTTACATAAAGGATTTAATCTTGGTTGAATATTTAATACTGTAGAACACAGAGCACCTTCAACATTTTTCAGAGTAGATCAATATTTTATTGCATAATAATTAAATCTGAGAATGCTGCTTCACATAAATAGGTAGCATACAACAGCAGAAGTATATCTGGGGCTATTTAATAAATTGTTGGAATGGTTATGGGAAAATAATCCCAGGTCACAATTCACTTAATAAAATTATATTATTTTGCTTGAGAATTTCATACATAAATATGAGGTGTTTTAATCAAATCTATCCCTTCACTCCCTCTTCTACAATTCCTCTCCTTACCCTTTCCACCACTTTGCTCCAATTTCTTGTGCTGTATTTTCTTAAACCCACTGGGCTGACTTTACATCTGAACCTATCCTGTGGCTTTAAGACTGTCCACTTGGAGCATGGCCATCCTCAAATGTCTCCATCCCTTAGGAAATCTGACTTTCCCTGGCCCAGCAGTCATCAGTTCCAAGAAGCTCTTCAGCTAGAGGTAGGACTTGATGATGACCTGGATTCCATGCTGGAATTTTATCTAGTTTTAATTTATGCAGATTTTAACAAATTGTCACAGCTGTTGTGAATTTCCATGTGTAACTCCCCTACTGTATCTGGAAAGCAGTTCTATTGTAATCACTCAGCTCCTCTGGCTCTTACAATCTTAGAATCACACTTTTCAATAATGATTTTCTGCACAGAACTTGAGAAAGAGGAAGAACAATTTATTAATTTTGTAAATTAATTGAATAAATAAAATAAAATAATTAAATATATTTACTTAATAATTTATTTACTAAATATTCATTTGGTTTTAACACAAAATTTAACTATTTATTTTAATATATTTTATTTTTATCTTATATATATTTATTTATATTTTACATATTATGTATATAATATATATTATTTTATTTATACACATTAGGTACATATGCATGATATGCATATGTACCTAATGATTTATATATAAGTAAAATTTATCTATACAAATTTTAGTTTATTTTAATTTAATATTTTAATAATTAAAGATAATTTTAATATAAAATGTAAAATACGTATTTAAGAAATATTGATTTATTTAATGAAAATTAAATAAATAATAAAATAAAGTAAGATAAATGAAAACAATTTATTAATTATCCACTTTTTTTCTATTCCAAAGGTGAAGATATGAAGACACAACAGGAATAAGATGGCTTCTGAGAATGTAGCATAGTTACTAGTATAATTAATATATTAAGACATAAGTCAACTGAATCATATATTATTTCATCAATCATCATTGAAGGAGCCTAAAAAACCAATTCACTTTTTGAAACTGGTAAGCAAAGAAATCCAGTCAAGAATTTGACTGAGATTTACATTTTGGCTCTGTCTATCCCTTGCTGTGCAATGACACAATTTAACATGACTTAATCTCTCTGGACTTCAGATTTTCTCATCTGTAAAATGATCAATTTATCAAAAACAACTTTCAGAGATTCAGTGAGGCAATGCCTGTAGTAGGGGTCTCAGAACTCTTAATACAAATCAGACTTTAAGAAACACAGCTGTTACTGCTGGCATTTCTACCAATAGAGAGTTAATGAGGGTCAAATGAGGACATGGTTAGACTCCAGGCAAAACAGACTTGTCAACTGAGATACTGGTAAAAGAAAAGCTTAATTGGTGGCAGAATAAATAGTTTCCCAAGTGGCTCCCCAAGTTAGACCAAGAGCTGTGGGTCCACTCATCCCAGGAGACAATTCTCTATTGAGACTCGCAGAGAGGTCAGTTATAGGACAGTGGAGTAGACAAAGGGCAAGTCTCAGAAATGTATAAATGTGTAAATATACGTATTGGTGTATGTGACATGGCAGAGTTCACTTGGGTAAGCTAGAAGTGTGGCACTGAGGTCTGAAAGCTTCCCTGCTCTCAAAGCATCCTGAAGTTCTCTCATGACTCAGAATGAGACTATCTAGAGATAGAATCTTATGCCAACTTAAGATGAGGACATCATGGTGGACTGAAAACTCATAATGGCTGCTCTTATAAACAAGATAATTTTGGACAGAGGGATGGAGGTGCGCACATGAAGATGACATAAAGGCAAACAAGGAGAAGGCAGGCATGTGGCTGTAGTGATTATAGCATCAGCAAAGAAAAGCCAAGGGTTACATCTGTTAGAGAGACTGGACAAAGCATAGGAGTCTCCCCTGAATGGTCCAAGAAAACCTGACTTGGCCCACATGTTAACTGATACACAAACTAGGATATGAACTCAGGTATTCTGTAAGATCAGCAAGTTCTCTTAACCAATTAGTCAATCTCTCTACTCCCAATGTCAATTCTTAACTGATGTAATTTTATTTCTTTATGATGTATACAGCCGTTTGATTTATGTATGCATGTTTGAATGACTAAATCAACACAACTTTTAGATCTTTCATATTTACTTTTATCATTTTCTCTGATGAAAAAATGTCAAAGCTACTGTTAGCAATTTTTAAAGAGCGTAATGTTATTTACTATAATCACCATTTTCTACAGTTGCTCTCCTTAGCTGATTCCTCTGTCTGACTCAAATCTGGGACTCTCAAGATTATTGTACTCCCAAGATAAGTAATTCTAGACTTCCATATTCAATACTGAATATCATATGGATTGTGCACTAACTCTGTGCTTTCATGAGGTCAAGACACCAACCTGGGATCACGAAAGTAGGAAAGGGCAGCACTTACACTGCCTGACTCAGTGCACATGGCTTCCATGAGGTGCATAGTGACATTCTGTATGGTGGACATACTTTTATCTATTATAATGTATCAACAAATAAACAAAACAATGCCTTGTAATGAATTCTGCAGTCAGTGTTCTCCCTTCCCAAATTATTCTATAGAGCCTCTATAGCACACCTGCCTCCTCACAGCACTGTGATTTTGCTTTACTTCCCCCAAACTCATTATGGACATTGTCTGTTGTTTATAGTGAACACAACTAATATGCAGAAATCTCAGTTACATTAGAAATAAATGCAAAGTTATGTAATTGGATGTTTTTCCCAAATCACATGCTTAAGGTTAGTTTGATTCATAGTTTGATAAAGTAAAATAAACAATAAAAATTAAGTGGATGGTTTGAAGAAGATTCCAACCTACTTTATTGATGTCCACTTGATTTTTCACTTAAAATGAAAAACAGATACACATAACAAAAGGCAGCCCCAATACCTACACCAGAAACTATAACCTCCAGCTTGGAGATCAAAACTCATTCTCAATGATCTGAATTTAGAAATCTTAATGGCTACACAAATTCTCACATTGGTTAAAAAACATTATCTACTTCTTTTTTTTTACACACAGTGAAACAACACTTCAGTATTTGCTGTTTTAAATTATCTCATATTCTATATATTGTTTCTAAACATGATACTAAATTCTTACAAGAATTAATGCTAAGGAGATTCTGTCCTCTGGGAGAATTCAGTCTATCCAAATGTCATTCCTTCATTTGACCAAGACCATGTATATTAGATACACATTACATAGCAAGCTCCTAATGCATTTAAATGCTGACAGTTCATCAACTTATTGTTGGAGAATGTTGAAAGGCAGAGAATTAGTGACAGTGTTATGAAGGGTGTCTAAATCAAACAGAAACACAGATCAAATAACTCTTTTAATGTGAGTCAAGGTAATTAGATTTTCTTGTACTTTATTTAAATATAAGTGTTTAAAAGTTTACCTAATGAATAAAAAGCTTATAATCCTCAAATTAATTACAACAAATGGTGCTTTCAGACTCTGCCTCTTGGTTGCATACTTCTCAAAATGATTTATAAATTTGCTAAATGATATTTCTGGCCAATCGAAAATAGTTTTTGTTTGTTTGTTTGTTTTAACACAAAAATAGTTATTGTTGGACCTCTGGCGGTGCCTCCCGCCGCTACATCGGGAGCAGCATAGCCACATCTCAAGAGGCTGTGCTGTGAGCAGAGCGGCTGGGGCCTTCCCCATGGTGACGCCCCTCGGAGCTGGTCCCCTTCCACTGCCCAGTCTGGGCCTGGGCCATGGCCATCTCCATGGTGACGGCCCGCTGCACCTCCTCTGGGGGATGGCAGGGCCTGAGGCAGCCTGCCCGCGGGCACCAGGTTTCAAGCTGGCAATGGCACAGGGAGGAGAGAGCCCCGGCTTCATCTTTAGAGGAACAGGGGCCACTGACTGCCATGGGACGCACCTCCCTGGCCCACAAAGGGGAACATGGCATGCAGCCTGGGGCTACTCCAGCCATAGGAGTGGGGTGCAGGTGCCCCAGGTTTGCAGCAGTAACTGCAGCAGCTCTGGGCCAGGGCTCGGAACTGGACCACAACAGCACGGCACTGGGGGTGTTCTCCTCCTCCCACTGTCCCAAGGGTGAGAGGGTGGGATCCCGGGAAATGGTAGTCTTGGGCCCCATTCTGACCCTGGTTTGGGCCTTTGAGGACAAAGCCAAGCCTGGCTAGAGTTCTGGACCTGTCTCAGTCACTTCCGCATAGGAGTGACTCAGCAAGACCTGTTTGGCCCTCCCTCTACCCTGTCATTGCTGACGTGGAGCTATGCCATTGGCCCTGTCAGTCATGCCTTCCCATTTCCCGCCTTCTACGTCATCTCTCCCCATACCTAAGTGGCCACCCCCTTTGCCTTCTCTATATAAGCGAGAGAGATTGCTACATTAAAGTTGAGTTCCTGCTTTTACAAGACTCCTGGCCTGGTGTGTTTCTTTTTGGCTGCCAATACTTGCCATCCCGCTCATCCCTGGATAGACTCGGCTGGACCTGCCAGCTAGGAGCCGACAAGTTATGTGAATCTAGTAAACCTTGTGTATCTCTCTAGCTCCTGAAAGCACTTCTGCTGTATCAAGTCATCCAACTCTATCCTGACTTTTCTGTCTAGATGCTGACTGGCAGTCCTGTTTTGGGAACAGCAAAGTGAATGCAATGTCTAATCATTAAAAAAACAGTGTGTATTCTTTTTAAATTCTCTTGCAGAACACCAACCATATTGTGCTAGGTACTGTGCCAAGTGAAGGAAATAAATTATTAGCCCTTTAATTGTTGTGGGAAATATTAAAAATGAAGGAATATATCACAGCATGTTTTTGTGCTACACCCTGGTTCTCTCATCCTGGTTGGCTGGCCAGCCAAGCACCACTGAGCAATGGCCGAGCTGCTTTTATATCATGGAGCTCAGAGCTCCACAATCTCTCCATCCAGCTCACTAGGTTCCCACTGGCGGGTCTCTACCATGCCAGCCCCATGCTTCAATGACCCCATGGCCTCTGTGGTGCAACAGGCAAACCCACACTTTGCCGCTATACCTTTCTCTCTGGAACCCAGACAAGCCGCCGAGTGAAGGAAAACTCAACACAAACTTAGCTCAGAAACAATGGTAACACAATCTCTGGGTGCAACAACTAAAACCTAATCTTGTAAGTCTTATCAAAATCTAATTCCTCTGGTAATGAATCTGCCACGATACCAGGAGACTCTAGTAGCTACATCTTACCTACATGCTGTCCCCACTTCAAAAGGACCCTCTCTCTTTCCTGCTTCCTCGCTTCCTATCTCTGACCTGTAAGTCCCCCTACGTGCCCAGTGATTGGCTCCTTTATTCATTAGGGGATTGGCTCACAAGCAGTCACAGTTCTTTGGAGCAAATCCAGTCTATGTTATCAGGATATCAGCAGTTCAGTTCACATGACTCAGCAGCAGTAGCTCAGTCCATTTGCAAACACCATTCATGAATCAGCAATGGCAGTTTGTTCCAGAAGAAACCAAGAGACTCTGCCAATTGGCCCAAGTCTGTGGAAGTGGCAAGAAGTCACTAGAACACCAACCAGAAGTTCTTTGGTGTGTTTCTTTCTACAAAGTCATGACAAACCATGACCAGCAAAGAGTGATAAGTGCCCACTGTCTGTTGGCTTACATTTATACCCTTTCCAAACATCACATGTTCTCTTAAGCATCCACTCTAGTAAAACATCATATACCCTTTTTCCAGGCCGCTTCCCAAAAAAGAACACATTGTTTATTCTCAGTGAAACATCTTCCCATGTGTCTGCTTCAGCAAAAATCATCCTCTTGTAAGACAGTTTCCAGAAAAATATGACACAACTAAGTCTCCAAAGAAACTAGAAATTACTACTTCACCCTTTTCTGGTTTACTTAACATAAAGTATTCATTCTGGTTCCATGATTTTGTTGCAAATGACCTTATTACACTTGGATAATATTCACTTATGAGTATTGTATATATTATTGTTCTTTGTGGTTGAATAATATTTGATTGTATATATGTATTATATTATCTTATGCCTTTCATCCATTGATGGACACTGAAATTGGCTCTGTATCTTAGCTACTGTAAACAGTAGCACATATAGAATGTTTGTGTGTCTCTTTAGTATCCTAATTAAAGCCACAATCTCAAACCAACTCCAACCTCTGACTTACTATATAAAAACTTGATTTCTTTTTTCCTAAATGGAGGTTGCATTTCCTGGAATCATTATTTTAGGAGTTTTTGCATTGCTTCTTTATTCTCTGGGCTCAGTCTACTGCTAATTATTGATTTACTTCAATGTTTATGTAATATTTTCTTGTTATTTTTTCAAAAGCTATCATTAAGCATCTGTAACAGTAAGACTGATTCTCAAATCAATGGGTTTAAAATCTCCATAGATGTAAAACTATCTTCTCATGTGTACCGGGCATTTTAGATTGGGATATTAGGGAAAGACAACACCATGAAATGGTGTTGTCCACATTTATGGTGGGAAACCCCATTTCACGGGATAAGGTATCTATCTCCTCCTTCCTGTCTCCAGACAAGTGACCAGTGGCCTCAGGCTTTTGACATCATCGATCCCTGGAGGGATGGGACACCCAACGTGAATTCTCTCTTCTTTCATTCGGTTTTGCAGTATATCTTGTCACTGGAACAAGAAAGTAACTAATATAGAAGATGTCACGAACCTGTCCTTGATTTAGACTGACAATTCAACAATTCCAAACAAGCAGAGACCAAAGGAGCTTGTATACCACAGATGTAAAGAATCAGTAAAGAATGAGGCAGTATGGAAAGTGCCAGACAGATGAAGAGCAACACTGTGTGCTGTTAGCTTTGCGCTCCGAGTCCATTCTCTGCTCCTTAAGTGACGAGGTCTCCCTGACCTCTTGTCCTCATGTGCCTGAAATCTTGTAGTTACTTCAAGTCAAGGCTCACTTTTCTCCTGGAAACTTTGTTTCTAACTTAGTATCTGCAGTCTTTTCCTCCAAACTTCTATGTGAACTCTGAAAAGCAGCAATTTAGTTCTCTGTGTTACCCTAATGCAGTACATCATGCAAACCTCCTTCAGTGGCATGCAGGGATATTTATAGGGTTGTAACTGTATCCTAAATGTAGGCACAAAGTTATGGAATGTTCTCTTAAGCAGCCTTCATGTTCCATAATAAAGGCTCTGTGAAAGCAATATTATTGATTGCAAATGGTTTTGGTTGCATGTTTTCTTAAAATTCCATTTAAAAACAGATGCATGGGAAGTATTTTCTTTCCCAGGCTCTGGATTGCTAACCTTCCTGTTCAGAAGAAGCCATTGAATGCAGTAGAGTTGGAATTCCTCAAACATTTGGTCTCTTGTGTACCAATTGTTTATCAGTAAATAATTTTCCAGGCCTACATCAAGTCTTTTCATGGAATAGCACAACCACAAACTTGTACCTCAGATAACATTCTATCTCAATTATTGTCTTTCATTGACTATTGAAATTTCCTCTAACCCTGAGAGAGCATGCTATACTATAGGGTTGTATCTAAGCTATTAAAACACATTGTTATTCATACCCAAATATTGAATCCATTCAATATATTCTATGTCAATATTCATAAAATAAATTTGCAATGACAGTTTCTTAACCCCTGGCTCTTATTTCTTACAATCCTGCACAGTTAAGCGTTTTGCCAGTTGGTCTTTAGTTATCAAGACAGATGATGTCAACTCAACTTCCACCCTCTCAGGTTTCTGGAATCAACATACCAGACCATGTAATGACAAAGGAGCCCTCCAGCTATGAATCCTGCTTATTAGTCTGACTTTAAGTGAACCAGCTTTCCATGAATTTATAAGAAAAGTGAGACTGACCTCAACAGAATCATAAATAAGCATCTAACATCTTACCAGGAACAACAAGCCCCTAGGAAGTAAATGTCAGGTGAATGAATGAATAAGTGAATGAGCACTAAATTGTTTTTTATTTAATGTTTCTACAATGAAGGCAGGTGTGGTTATTATTTCAGGTATATAGTCATACTTAATCTCCAGTAATGGTGCATAGTGAGACAATATTTTGAGGAATTTCTATACTATGATCTTTTGAATGAAGTTTGTATTGAATAAAGGGAGGGGTGTCATCCAGAACCAAAGTCAAAGCCTATTATTAAAAGGATAATTTCAAAAGAACTATATTGTGTCATATGAGACACCTGGGAATCATCTAGAGAAGAGGATGTTAAGTCCAATAAGAGAGGCATGGAAGGCAAATGTGTAATTGTATGGAATATGAATTAGACCCCAATAAAGCTACATTTTCCTAAGTAGAGGAAAACACATGAAATCCTAAAACAGCTGAAACAGCATTAGAGTATTAGAGTTTTTTCATCAGATTAAAGTGATTATTTTACTAAGAGAGGATGAACTTATACAATGAGATATCTCCCATAAGTCTTAGGCATTTGAATACTTAATCTGCATCTGATGGCTGTATGGGGAGGACTTTGAGGTTTCAAAAGACTAACATGATTTTCAGTGTGCTCTGTGTGTTTCCTGTTTCTGGTTTCAGATGTGAGTTCTCAGCTGTTTCTGACACCACACCTCATCTCCTTCATCAAAGACCTAAACCTACAGAACTTTAAGCCTCAAATAAACATAAACACTTCCTTCTACAAATTGCTTTAGTAGTGATGATTCATCACAGCAATAGAAAGGTAACCAGTATATACACCCAATTAATCAATTGTCCTGATCTAGCCAGACTTTGCTATTTCCTGTTTGAATGTTCTCTTCTCTTCTCTGCTTATACCTATGAATCCTTTGCTCCACCTTTTCATAAATAAATCATGTCTGTCCCTCAATACCATTTCAGTAGAATTTTTCCATAATGATTCTTCATAACTCTCCAACTAAAATATTTTCTTTATAAAATTTTTCACATTTGGTTAATATAACTGGCATCATGACAGCTAACAGAAAGATCACTTGTGTGTATACTAGGTAAACAGTGAAAAACAGGAGGCCACTGTTTTCATAGACCTCCAAGGTGACCTGACAAGTCAGTACACATTCACAGCAGTGCTTTTAGAATTTTTCACATTCTCTTTTGGTCTTAGCTGACACTTTGCCTGAGTAGCTTTGGCTGGAACAGAGACAGAGGACCACAGAAGTGGGAAAGCTTCATTTCTTTCCCTAGAGCAGTTCCAACATGAACAAGCCTCAGGCCTGAAGATAAGGACAAGACTCCTGAAGGAAAGGAGTTGTTTAAGTGAAATGAGTGTACCTCAGTGCTGAGTCTAATGTGACTCCACATTTAATTAAAGAGAATCAATATTCTTACCTAAAAATTGATGTTTTGTTGGTAGAATCAATGTTCATAGAAAACATCAAAGTCATTTAATGTAAAATCTTACAGTAATAAACTGTATACATTTTTATTATAATTAAATTTAACTTAAACATCTGTTAATAGTCTCAAGAAAATAATTTAGAAAATTATACAGTGTTTTAACTAAATGGAACATTCAGCTTTTATCAGTTTTATAAAACAACTCATTGAATTGCTCATTTATTTCTCAATTGCACTTGAGCACATAGGTTCATGCATGTGTATATGTGTGTATGTGTGCACACACATGTGTGCATGTATGTGTTATATGTGAATATACTTGCCAGTATAAACACATGTGGAACCTAGAGACTGATATCAAAATGTTGACTTAATCACTTCTCCACCTTTTTTACAGAGACACGGTCTCTCAATGAATCCTGAGTGTGACATCCAGCTAGACTAGCTGGCTACATGCCCCTGTGATACATCTATTTCTACCTCTACCACTGGAGTCACATGCATATATATGAGGCCATTCGAGGTTTTGTACCTAGGTTTTGTTCTAGATCCAAACTGAGGTCTTCATGTCTCAGCCAACACTTAACCTACTAAACCATCTTCCTAGTCTTTCACCACCAACTCTTTGGGAGAAAGGTTCATTGTCCACCAAAACACATAGAAACTGTCTTTATCAATAGGAAGCTTATAGTCTCATGAGAGACACATAAGATAAGTAAATATACAATTAAGAATGCAAAAAGTACTAAAAGAAAATGAACATGATTGCTTAGCAGAAGATGCAAAGAGAATCATGACTTTAGTATGGGTAGTAAGTGAAACCCAGTACTTCAAGGTCAGAGAAAGAGCATTCTAGGCAAAGGGAAGGTCACCTGCAAAGTTCAAATGATGTGACAGGTGTGTTGTGGTCAGCTGTGAGATAGGGAGAAGGCAGCCTAAGCCAGACAGTAAGGAATTTGATGTCTTTCTAAACATAACAGACAGTTACTGGTTTTCCCTACATCTGATCTGGCTGGTGTTCATAGTAACTTATACTAGCTGTTTATCTGAAAGACTTCCTAAACAGTAGCACTAAAACCTGATGCAGAAATGTGGAAGCTTTGACCAAAGTTGTTGCAATAGACAGAGTGAGAAATTCCTAGATCATGAAAGGCTATTCACAAAGTAATAGAATTCAGTGATGGATTTTTTTTTACAGGGTTCAGAAGAAAAGTCAGGATTATTTCCAGGTATGATAGAAACAGGTAGTTTCCGCCTGTGGGTGGATGGTGTAACCACGACCCACAATCACCAAGATAAGAACAGGTAAGGACTAAGAAGGGAGTTCAGCGTGATCTTCAGTCCCCCTCACCAAAAAAAGAATGGATGAATGTTTTGAGGCAACACTTCCCACATGATGGCTTCTCTCCGAATGAAGTAAGGACATCTAAAAAAGTCATAGAAATCGTCTGCTAATGCAAATTTTATATGTGTCTGTAATTTTTCCAGCCTGTATTATATCTGTAAAAATTGAAACAGTTATTTTACTGGTGTAAAAGTGATTAAATATAAAGAAAAGTTAAAGACTGAGTTACTGAACAAAGAATCAAAATTTAAGTTTAAATTGTTGTGTACCACATTCAACCTTACTTTTCCTAAAAATACTTCTAAAATTAGCAACTTCAGGGTCTCCTTTAACTATTTTTGCTATGTGTTTTTCTAGTCTTTCATAGCCAGTAGTTTAGGCAAATCTAATATCCTGTGGAACTTTAAGTGTGTTTTTGTTAATGAATGTGTGCTTTCATTAGTAAATGTAGAAGAAAACAGAGGAAAATGTGAAAATAGTTCCTGCCAAGTAGTTAACTCATCAGCAATTTCTATAAACCCAAGTTTCAAAAGGATATATGTGATACTTACATTTAATTGATCTAACCCTTAATTTAATGAAATTTCCAACAAACAGCACAGGCAGAATTAGGTTATATAAAATCAAACTCAAATATCAAGTAATAGCAAAGGGAACTGAGTAGAATGGAATTGTGAACTGTATCAGGATCAGCACCTTTCACTTCTATGGTCTTATTACAGAACCAATAAAATGAAGGCACTGTAACTATCATCTCAGAGTTGCCACAAGAGATAAAACAGCTAATATATGCAGATGTTGCATTGGGTACCAAAGAAAATACATCATGTTGATAAATAGAATAAAACCAAGGATATGTACTGTATACATGTTATAAATAAGTTATAGGAAATTATATGGTAGACTATTGGTCATATGATATTATTTATCCAAAATATTGTTAAGATCGGTTACATTGAAAGTATAACTCTAGATACTAGAAATAGAAAAATATATAATGCCAATTCTCGTTTCTTTTAATATACCCTAGCAGAATATTTTTAAAAAACATGTAAAACTTAAGTGCTGAGAACTGGTGCATATAAAAGTAGAGACAGAGGTGTTGGGTAAACATTTTTATTTTATTATTGAAAATAATTTTTGAAACATTTTGTTATTTTCATGCACTATCATGACTTCTGCTCCCTCATCTCCTCTAAGATGCTCCCCACCCTTCCAACTCCATGCCTTCTTTCTCTCTCTTTTATGAAAAAAAAAAGAATAAAAAGACAAACATAAAAATATAAAACAAACTAACAAGCAATAAAAATAAAAAGTAAGAAACAGCATGATAAAATTAATATACATACAGATACAGGTACATACATACAACATAAAAACTCAAAATCTGAAACCACGGTAAACAAGCAAAAGACCAGTAGGATTTTTTTTAAAATGCTCAAGCAAAGCAGATTAAGATAGAAAAATCTTTTAAAATACCTTTGAGTTCATTTTGTTTTGGCCATTTCTTGCTGGGCATGAAGACTGGCCTTAAGTATGATTTGTATGCCCAGTGAGACTCCATTGAGGAAGGCCTTTGATCAGAAGGTAACACTTAAGCAGAGACTAGGACAAGTAAGAAAGCAAAGTATAGGTCAGTGGGAGAAGTTACCAGAGTGTGTGCCAGCCATGAGGCAGGAATAAGCTTGCTGTGTTCCATGATGTTCAACAGGGAAATATAGGCAGCACAGGAGAGTTAAGTGAGATGAAATCAAAATAAGTAGATAGGAGATGAAAACCCAGAGACAGTCCAGGGCCATCTCATGGGAGGTTCATAGACTGGTTTATAGATGTTGACACTATTTTGTACAGCATGGAAGAACAACAATACCAACTAACCAGACCACTCAGAGCTCCCGGGGACTAAGCCACCAACCAAAGAGTATATATGGAGGAGTACATGGCTCCCGCTACATATGTAGCAGAAGGCTGCCTTATCTGGCCTCAGTGGGAGGGGATGTGCTTGGCTCTATGGAGGTTTGATGCTCCATAGAAGACGGATGATAGGGGGAGGGGGTAGTGTATGGGTGGGTGGGGGAGGGGGTAGTGTATGGGTGGGTGGGGAGCACCCTCTTAGAGGCAAAAGGGAGGGGAAATAGGGTGGGGAGTGGTAGAGGTGGAACCAGGAAGGGGGATTATATTTGAAATGTAAATAAAACAATTAATGAAAAATACAAATTATTCAGAGCAATAAAGTTCAGTCTAAGAAGACTACAGAGACGACAGAACGTGTTTAATACATTGTATCCGACAAATATCAGAAACTTTTAGGCAACTTAATATTAAAGTAGCACAATGAATACAGGAGAAAATATACTTGAATAAAATAGTAATACAATTCAAACCTATAAAAACACTAAAGTAAGTTTAGTGCTAATAAAGACTTAATTTCCTGGCCAAAAAGGGGGGGGGGGGGATAAAATAGCCATAGGAGGCAGATGAATGGAGGGAACTGGCTGGGTGAGGGAAATGGGGGTTTCAGTATCAGGTGTGGAGAGGGATAGGAGAGTTGGCCAGATGGCTATGAGAATGAATGGAAATCAGCAACTGATGGGGGTGGCAAGGTGGGGGACATCTCAAGGATGAGACAGAGACCTTGGATAAGGAAGGCTCCCAAGACTCAATAGGGGTGACCTTAACTGAGACTTGTAGCAGTAAGAATGTGGAACCCGAAGAGGTCATCTCCTGTAGGCTGGCAGGAACCCCAGTGGAGTGGTAGAGACACCAACCCTCACACAAAACTTTTGACCCAAAATTTATCCTGTCTACAAGAAATTCAGAGATAAGAGATGGAGCAAAGACTGAGGAAATGGACAACCAATAACCTGTCCAACTTGAGACCTATCCCATGGGCAAGCACCAATCCCTGATGTTATTAATGATACTCTGTTTTGCTTGCAGACAGGAGTCTAGCATGGTTATCCTCTTAGAGGCTCCACCCAGCAGCTAACTCACAGGGTTGCAGAGACCCACAGCCAAATAGCAGGTGGAACTTGGGGGCTCTTATAGAAGAGTTGGTGGAAGGATTGGGGGACCCAAAGGAGATCGGAACTCTACAGCAAGACCAACAAAGTCAACTAATCTGGACCCTTGGAGCTCTCAGAGACTGAACCACCAACCAAAGAACATACACTGAGTGGATTATTCCCCCACTTACACATATGTGCAGCTTGGTCTTCATGTGGGTCCTGAACAATTGTCATGGGGGCTATCCCAAAAGTTGTAGCCTGTATGTGGAATTTGTTCTTCTTGCTGGGCTGCCTTATCTGGCCCCAGTGGGAAAAGATGTGCCTAGCTCTACAGAGATTTGATGTGCCAGGGTGGGGCAATACCCAGGAGCTCCACTCTAGGAGAAGGGGGGGAAGAGTTGTGGGAAGGGGTGATTGGGAGGAGGGAAAATGAGTAGGATATAAACTGAATAGATAGAGAGGTACATAGATAGGTAGATAGATAGATAGATAGATAGATAGGTAGATAGATAGATAGATAGATAAGTAGATAGATAGATAGATAGATAGATAGATAAGTAGATAGATAGATAGATAGATAGATAGATAGATAGATAGATAGATAGATAAATTATACCATTACTAGTCATAGAAAGGCTCAGGCTGAATGATTTGTTAGGGGTGAGGAGAGATCTCTCATTTTTGATGGATGCTTTCGCTGATGATCTCCTTGTTTCCATTCTTCTTACCTCCAGCATTTTCTAATGCTATAAAACATTTCAAAGATAATGAGGCTACTTTATTTCTGTATACATTATATGGATGGTTACCACTTCAGTCAGCAGCATAAACCTGGGGGAGAGGAGCCTAAATATGAGGCAGACTAAAGTGTCATGCAATAGACAATTCTGTTGAGAATATCAGACAATTTGTTCTGAGAGTCTTCTGAAGCTTAAGCAAAGTCAAATGAGTAAAGTTCACAAGTTTAGGCTCTATACAGTCAAGGACAACCTGTGCTTAGCAACATCTTCTGACTAATAATGAAGTAAATTCACTCTCATCTGCTACACCTGGGAGGGGCATGAGAGCACATTCCCAAGAACAACCCACGTTATGGAGGAGGTCACAAAACTTCTGTCTTGTTTTCTCACAAGCTCTCAGAAATCTCCTCACACAGCTTCATCATGGACCATGATATGACAATGGACCTTATGCCTTTTCTGAAATCTACTATGTAAAGAACCTCTATGACCATACCAAGATATAGATTTGCATTGAAATGTTTACCCACAGGGATCTTGCCATCTTGAATGAGCTTTGTCCAGACTGAAGGTTTTAAAACTCTCCACTAGTTTCCAAAGTCAGAATCTGTGCTTATTTGTCCTTTTTCTCTCACCCAAGGTGGAATGTCATGAGCACACGGCAAAATATCTCTCATTTCTGGAAAGTTTCAATCAGATATGTAGTCGGCCATGTTTCGTTGTCTACTTAAGGATTATAAACTCTGTATGGTGTCCCGCGCTACCGTCTCGCCAGCAAGAACGACGCAGCACACAAAGGATCCTTCTGCAGTAAAGCTTTAATGCATCTTGAGAGGGAGAGCATAAGCTTGCCAAGAATGGAGACCCCGAACAACAGAACACCCGTCCCTTATATAGGCCACAGCGCTTGCCTGGGACGTGGAGCTTCCCCATTGGCTCCCCACACATTAGGCCAGATGACGCCACGAGAGAGGCTGAGACTCTGAGGTGGAAAATTACCAGGTACATGCGCACTAGCCTGTTTACAACTTGTCCTCGGCCGGATGCAGGCGCCATCTTGTAATGGCGAATGTGGGTGAGACTCAGGCGGCTCCCCACAGTATGGTAGAATCCTGAATGTACTGTATGCAAGTGTGAATTCCTGTGCAGAGACTAGAGCAGGAAGTAGAGTATTTTCTACTATAATGCCCTGCCTTATTGTTTTGAGATAGGGTCTTTCACTGAACAAGCTATTTACCTTTTCAGCTTGTTTAGATGGCCTGTGAGCTCTTGGAATTCACCTAATTCTACACCTCACAGTTGGGGTTGGCTTTTGACATAGATGCTGAGGATTTGAATTCAGGTCCCCATGCTTGGAGAGCAAGTGTTCTTACTCACTGAATCATCTCTCCGGGTCTTCTGATGACTTTTGACAATATAAGCCATTTGGAATCCACAAAAGTAGATTTTCATAAACTAGTACTAATCAATTCAGTTTAATAAAGAAATGGGGTGTCTTCAGGGCATTTTGAGCTAGGATTTAAATAGGTAATTAATAAATAACTCCCTCATTATTTCAGGAAGAAATAATATATTATGCTTTAAAGATAAATGTATTTATGTAGAGACAGAATTATAAAATCCTGAAGAGTCTGACAGTCTAATATCTATCTACCACATACAAGCATCACTTAATTTTTCTTCATTGTTTAAAAAAATAAAAAATAAAAACTTCCAACCAAAGAGTATACACGGAGGGACCCACGTCTCCAGCCACATATGTAGCAGAGGATGGCCTTGTTGGGCATCAATGGGAGGAGAGGCCCTTTGTCCTGTAAAGGCTCAATTTCCCAGTATAGGGGAATACTAGGGCAGTGAGACCAGGGTGGGTGGGTGGGGGAACACCCTCATAGAAGCAGGGGGATGGAGGTTTCCTAGGGGGAGGACCTGAAAAGGGAATAACATTTGAAATGTAAATAAAGACAATATCCAATAAAAAAGGAAAAAATAAAAAAACCAAAAACTTCCAAGGCTGGTTCCATAAAAATCAGTACCAATTTGTAAAATGAATGGAGTATTAGTTTCATAAATCATGTTATCTATTTTACAATATTTAAACAGTGTTTTGAATGCTGTTCAATGAGAGTTAGTGCAAAAGACATTTATTAAGATACAGTGCACAGTATCTTCCGGGAAACCTTAGTAAAGCCCTCACAGGCTGGGCCCAGTGAGCATGCAACCTAATTAAACTGATAGACCTAATGGCAATGTTAGGAACTCACAGGACATTAACAGGCCAGTTAAACACTTTTAAAACTGGGCCAACAATGTTCAAATCTCCTGGGGTTCATTACGCCTTAGTGCAAACTGGATGTCTCAAAATTGCAAATGACTTGGAAAAATAAATTGCTGGCAACAGCTTTTGTGTTATAATACCCACTGTAGTACCTTTTTTTCCCAGAGAAAGGATTGCTCTTTCTTACACTTGTTCACAGCTAATTCAGCATCCATCAAATATCTACCTGATAGCAGTTATGCTTTATGGGTTACAACTCCACTAGTCTGATCCCAAGTGCCCAACTAAGCCAGGGCAGTTGTTAAATTGAAAAGTACCAAGAAAAGTAAAATATTCTCTAGCACCACCTGGAAAACAGAGTTTGTTTCACACTAAAGCGTATATGCACCTGTCCTTTGCAGCACTCACTAATAGTGAGGTAGACAGGTCTATCAGTTGCTACATAAAATATGCTACCTTGAAGAATTTCACAACCCACAAACTGTTCTTCATGATGTCCTTCAGAACCAGCCAGAAGGAACTCATTCAAGAGTTAATGCAAAAGACATTTGTTAATACGTAGTGCAGTAGGTTTTTAAATAAAAGTTTCCTTACAGGAACTTTTCAAGTTGTTTATAACTCTTAGATATTACAGAAACATCTTGGAAGATATCATATGCCTTTGGGGTGTGATGCATATAAAGATGCAGATGGCTTAAGATCCTCTCATAAATGCCAGAGGTCCCACTGAGGTACAAGAGGGGCTGGATGACTTATAGTCAAATGTAGCCAAGCCAAATACCCAGCAATGACTCTCAAGTCTTCTTAGAACAAACAGGTAATGGGTAAGTTGACTCAAGAATAGAAGATATCTAGACTGTGACAAGACCAAAGATGGAATGAATTCCCAGCTACACATTTTATCAGACTCAATGCTGCAGACATTGAGTTGACTTTTACTTCCTCTGCTGGAGATTACATGACTCTCCTCCATTTTAACTCATGAAACTCTTTTGGATGTAGAAAAGGAGAGATGATCTTAAGGATGGAAATTTTATCTATGACAATCATCTAAAGAAAATTTGAAATTACTGGATCAATATCAATTGCCATTTCCCTTCCTCCAGCATCATTAGTAAGAGAAATTCGGAAGGAATATAAAAGAAATGTTACATCTGTTATTAAAATTTAAAATTTAATGTACTTTCTCCTAAACAGCTGATTTGGATATTTCCATGGGTAGATAAGAATTATCTAAAGTTCATCTTTGCAGTTTTTCAGAATCATTATGCGGGAAAGTTTTTAGAGTTAATAAACTTTGATAAAGTCTTACCATAAGTCATGATTTGTTGGTTCCTGTATTAGCATTTTCTAAGGAACTAAAAAGAATACAGAAATAAAAAAATCTCACTTCAAAAAGAAAAAGTAAGCGCCATCTTCCATGTGTTGAACTTGGAACTCCTTTGCACACACAAACACTGATTCAGCACACAATTGAGAAGTCAGGTTTTTTACTTCAGTTGCCAAAGTAGAGTTTGCCAGTGTCACAGATAAAAATCAAACTATCAGAGGCATGGTAGCATGTCTCTGTAATCCTAGTCCTTTGGGAGACTGAGAAAGGAAGATCAGTAGTTCAAGATCAGCTTCTCAGCACATCATGTTTGAGGCCTGCCTGGCCTAGGAGAAATCATGTCTTACATATCTATTCTTTGCATAGTAGTATCCATTGTTGCTTCATATCTATGGAAAATGTGGCATTAGGCACATGAGTGTTTAGGAAATATATGGCCTTGTTCCAGTTAATTTAATCTTTTAATCATTATAAAATAGCTTCCACGTGGTCTAAGATGGTTTTTAAAAAGCTCTGTAAAATTTGAAAAGCTCTGAATTTTATTAAATATCAATGGATATCTGAGAGAGCTCGAAGGATTGTAAGCTCCTTTAGTAATGAAGGCACCGATTCTTTTCTTGCTGTTGTTCACTAATATATCTCCAGATCTTACAACACAACCTCAAATATAATCAAATGTCAATAAATAATCACTGATTGAGTGAATTGATATATAGATGAATTAAGAATGAAACATGCATGTTACAGTCAGGAAAATAAGAGGTCAAATTAAAAAACTATGAACACTGTAATTCAGATTCATAGTTACCAGCTACTAGATTGATCATCAGCTTCAAGTAAATACATAAAAGACTTAAAGTCTACTTCTTTATAACTATTTTTCCCTCTTGACTGGTCAATTCCTGTGTTTTGTTTATTGTTTTTCTTTTGGCTCCCAGTTTGTGGCTTTAAAAGGTTTAATGACAAAACATGAGCAATATTGAACAAGAGCTGAGTTAAGGCTCCAAAAACCCATCTGTCTTGTCTCACAAGTAAGCCTAGACTAGATTATTTCCGTAAAAGTATAAAAGTTTCTTGTTTGTGATGTCATCCATAATATAATTTCTTTCTTTGACTACTGGTGTTTCAGCAAGGAATTGAACAATAATAGAGAAAGTTTTAAGACAAATCAAAAATATAAAATAAACAACAATAAATCCAAATTATGATGTTCTTGTGAAAATAGACAGTGTTTCAAAAGTTATTCTAATGTTATCTCATTTTCAATTCTTTATATTTAAGAACACATACTTTTCTGCCTAGCTGAGATTCCTACCAGCGGGGAATAAAGAAGCTGAAGTGGCCACCTTCTGTTGTCATATGGGACTTCCACAGGAGGGAGGGTGACATCAACCCACCCACAAAACCCTCAATCCAAAATTTGTCCTGCCTAATAGATGCCCAAAGACAAAGATGGAACAGACACTGAGGTAACGGCTAACCAATGAGTACCTCAATCTGAGACTCATGCCATGTGAGAGAGCAAACTCCTGATACTATTTATGATACTCTGCTATGCTTGTAGACAGGAATCTGCAATAACTGTGTCCTGAGAGGCTTCATCCAGCAGCAGATGAAAAAAGATGCAGAGACACACAGCCAAACATCAGGCAGACCTTGGGAAGTCTTATAGAAGAGTGGAGGATAAGACTGAGCAAGCTGCAGGGGTCATGGACACCACTAGAAGACCTGTAGAGTCACCTATCCTGGGCCTATGGAGGCTCACAGAGACTAGACCACCAACCAAAGAGCATGCAGGAGCTGGACCCAGGACCCCTTCACATTTGGAACAGATGTGCAGCTTAGTCTTCATGTGTCCCCTAGCAATTGAAGCAGAGGCTTTCTCTGACTCTGTTGCCTGCCATTGGATCCCTTTCCCCTAACTGGACTGCCTGGTTGAGCCTCAGTGGGAGAGGATGTGCTTAGTCTTTCTAAGACTGTATGTCCTAGGGTAGGATGGTACCCAAGGAGGACTTCCCCTTCTTTGGGGAGAAGAAGAGGGGATAATGGAGCAGATATTTGTAAGTGTGGCACTGTGAGGAGAGACTGGAGAAGGAGCTGCAATTGGGATGTAAAGTGAATAAATTAGTGAAAAAATTTATTACATACTTTTCTGAGCAATATTACTAGACTGTTCAGTGTAGCACTGAGTGACAGAAAAAAAATCATAGTGACACTGAGAAGCAGGTCACACTGGGAAACATCATAATAAAACTTGTTCTAAATTGCTTGTAGAATTTTTTTCTTTTTTCTTTTTTAATGTGCCTAGGTGTTTAGCCTGCATGTATACATGCAATGTACAGGCTGTCCAATGGAAGACAGTAGGGAATAATGGATCCTTTGGAACTGAAGTCACAGATTGTTTTTTTGTTTTGTTTTGTTTTGTTTTGTTTGTTTTTCGAGACAGGGTTTCTCTGTGTGGCCCTGGCTTTCCTGGAACTCACTCTCTAGACCAGGCTGGCCTCAAACTCAGACATCCTTCTGCCTCTGCCTCCCAAGTGCTGGGATTAAAAGAATGTGCCACCACCACTGCCTGGCTAAGTCACAGACTGTTAAGGGCTGTCATGTGGGTGCTGGGAACCCAAACTGCACCCTCTGAAAGAGATGTAAGTGCTTTTACTCCTGAGCCATGTCTCCAGTTCGTCCTTTTGGAAGTTAGACTAATCCCGAGGTAATAAAGCTGAAATGAGGGTTAGTTTATGACCTAAACTTGCTTTGTATTAACAAATAAAATTGACCAGTAGGTGTCCCTTCCACGGATACAGTTTAGTTTGTAGGTGTCTGTAGAAGCCCTTCTAGAATGGACACAACATTTTATGTTTTGCCAAGTATTCTATTTTTCATGAGAATAGAAACCATGTTATTTCCAAACTGTTAACCATGTTTGTTTTTAATCAAAGAAATGAACCACCAGTAAATTTTTCACTTTCTTTTTCTTGTTTATATATTATCTGAATCTTTTTGTTATGATCTGCTTTATATTTAGAAATTATGTTTAAGGTCATACTATAACTACATTTCCCCTTCTCTGTCTTCCCTCCAAACCATCACATATATCTGCCTCTGCTCTCATTCAGTTATGGCTTCTTTTTCTCAGTAATTGCTATCACACACTTATTATAGACTTGTATATTTCTAAATATAACCCACTCAGCCTGTATGTTGTTATTCATATGTATATTTTCAGGGGTGATCATTTGGTGTTGGATAGCCAATTGATGTGTTTTTCTCTGGAGAAGGTGATTTCTTCCATTTTTCAGCATTCTTTAGTTGCCTGTGTAGGGTCAAGGCTTTGAAGTCTTTCCCCAGTCCACTTTGGCATGTCTATTGGTGTTCAATCCATGTTTAGGCAGCTATGTTGATGAAACTTTCTACTGGCATTTCTACAGGTGTAGCTATTGGCATTTTTAGAAAACAAAATTTCATAGCAACCTCCATGACCCTCTGGATATTAATTTTTTCCTGCCCCTCTTTTAGAAGTTTAAGTGAAATAGAAAAATCCTTAATATTTATTAAAAAAAAAACCCACTACTATAAAGAACCAGTATCATAGAGCAGAACAAATAAATATTTCCAAGTTGAATAGGATCAGTGTAGTAGATTGAGTATATGAAATGAGTTGATTGACAAATTCTCCTTCTACTGTGGTTGCTTCCACCCCAGGCTTAATGTCACAAGCTTGGATGCTATTGTACAACAATATTATCCCCTTTGCCTTGTCATATCTGTAGAGGTAGAGTAGGTTTTGCAAATTTTTCCTAGCAGAAATGGTTGATTTTAGTAATGAGAGCTAGCATATTATAGCATTTTGGAAACTCAGGATCTAGAATGCTGACCACAAGGACACATGGCTCTTCTGTACAGTGAATATCTTATGAAAACATCTGCAACACTCTTTGCTCTTTCTCAATTCCAGGGGTGTGCTAGTTGAAATAGGAATGTGGCATGTACTTATCAGAGACAAGGACACTCTGCTAAATTGGACAGGAGGCAATTCACTATTTTCCTCTATCTCTTCTTTTTATATTTCTCTTAAAGTCTATTAGCTCATTACTCCTCATGTCCTCGCCTATACATAAGAACTAATCGTCCAAACCTCCTAGCTAAAGATCCAGTGTCTAATAAGAGTTTAGAAGAAAGTAGAGAAGATAAATTTTAAAAATTTGAAAATGTCTAAGTTGAGTTGGGCCTTGGTAACAGGAAAGAAGAGCAACAGTGAGGGATACACCAGGAACAAATGGAAAATTTCAGGGAAAGAGAGCAAAGAATCGTGTTTAAAATGTCATGGAAGGAAACCAGATTTCAGTTCTGCTATCTCTAAGGGAGGCAGAATTAGACAAAATGCCTGTGGGAAGAAAATAGTTATCTGCCTTTGATCCAGCAAAGGTAGAAACCTTGGAAAAATCAAGAGCACTGAGTTAATTAAGCTCAGGTAACATCCAGCTGTGGCACAAGTGGAGAAAAGGAAGATTCTTTATAACACACAAGCTTCACAGACCTTGATAATTCTGGAGGAAGAGGAAAAATAGCAGGCAAGTGGCACACTGCCTAAGATGCCTTTAGGTGTTTTGAACTT
The DNA here is from genome assembly GCA_019843965.1 of Rhynchomys soricoides. Taxonomy (NCBI): domain Eukaryota; kingdom Metazoa; phylum Chordata; class Mammalia; order Rodentia; family Muridae; genus Rhynchomys; species Rhynchomys soricoides. Next base: position 3,186,582 of record JADRCH010000243.1, read on the forward strand.
ACAGAAATCCAGGAGAAGAGCAGGAGACCAACAGGACAAGGAATGCAAAGCAACCACTCTGGAGTGTGAAAATGAGAGAGTCTGGCTCAGACAGGGAGGCAGGAATGTAACCCCAGGCAGCATGCTCACTTCTGCCCATCAACATAACAGAATCATCAGGCTCAAAAGAGATGTGGAGATGAACCGTCATGAAGTGAATGGAGAGGGTTTCAAAGAAGACTTGGAGACTGGGAAAACCATCAAAACAAATTTCAAGTTTTTTCAAAACCAGAAAAATGTTTTGAAACAATGTCTCAAGTGATCTCTTAATGGAGACTTTCTCACAATGAGTTGATGTTCCAGGCTAAAGTCTGGATGTGACCTGACCCAGATTATCAGGCATCCACATGTTTTCTCATTCTGCTCTGGTTCAGCACTGGTGAAGACGGACAGGGATCCTTGCTGTGGGGAACTGAAATTATTTTGTCTGTTCTATGTAGAAGCAGGGAGGGATGCAGCTGAGCACATCTTGGAAATTGTATTGGCCCTTTGGATTCCTTGATGACATTTCAGCAGGGAAAAGGCTGGAAACTGACTAAATTCAAATTGGAGTAATTAAAACTGGAAGTTGACATAATTCAGTTTGTTAGATAGTAGTGCTCCTAAAAGAATGCAGATTCTACATGGGTTAAAATTGTTGCCAAAAAATAAAAACAGGAAAGAAAGAGTTTTTATTTTAATTTCATTATAACTTAATGAGTGGGAATCAGGATTTGCTTCTGGTCTCTGGCTGGGAATGTAACAATAAGAGGACCCAAGTTCATCCTGGTGAGGCACATTGGGAGTTTTACAGTGTTACTGGTGTACTCTCACTCTGTGCTGTATTTTAGTGGACTCTCAAATAAGTGTTTGGCAGTGTAGATGGGCAGAGTCTGAAGTTGGAAACTGAATAAGGAATGAACTTTGCCTCTGTGAACATTGGGTATGCCACGATGGTTTATCTTAAGCTGTATCAGAACTTTCCAGATGTCCAGAAGGAGTAGAGATAACAAGTAGTTAGACTCCTCATGCTCTTTCCCCCTTCCTCTGAAGAACCCAGGCTTTTGCCATAGCTTGGCAGTGAAGACACATGAATGCAAAGTCTGGTGGTTCTGAGGAAGAATGCTCCTTTTCCCTTAGTTCTTGCAGAGAAGGCATCTTGAACACGCATAGAAGCATAGGGTAAAGTGTACCTGCCTGGTAAGCTCTTGGAGAGTTTAGTGTCTATATGCTGTACCCAAGGAAAACAGAGTCAGGGTACTGAAATGCTCTATTGCCAAATAATTGTGCATTTTCTCATGCATGCCTCAAATCAATTTTCCATTAAGTACTGAGGACCTGACTTGCAATCCCACCACCATGTGGGACATCAAACTCAAGAAAGCCATGGTGGATCCCATTTTTTCTCTGTCTTAGTCAGGGTTTCTATTCCTGCACAAACATCATGACCAAGAAGCAAGTTGAGGAGGAAAGGGTTTATTCAGCTTACGTTTCCACACTGCTGTTCATCACTAATGGAAGTCAGGACTGGAACTCAAGCAAGTCAGGAAGCAGGAGCTGATACAGAGGCCATGGAGGGATGTTTCTTACTGGCTTGCTTCTCCTGGTTTGCTCAGCTGGCTTTCTTATAAAGCCCAAGACTACCAGCCCACAGATGGTACCACCCACAAGGGGCCCTACCCCCTTGACCACTAATTGAGAAAATGCCTTACTGCTGGATCTCGTGGAGGCATTTTCTCAACTGAAACTCCTTTCTCTGTGATAACTCCCGCTTGCATCAAGTTGACACAAAACCAGTCAGTACACTCTGCTTACTTTGATTGCCATTGTTGCCTAGGGTTGTGGAGTACTTCTCTCTGGCATCAAGGGAGCCTCCATTCAGAAAAGGTGGTGTACAGTCTGGTCTCAGAGTTGAGCAGGATAAAGTTAGTACTAAAATGTGTTCAGGATTTAGTCCCTTGACCCTATTTCTCAGTTGGTTAGAACCAGAAGAGACAATGGTCAGTGATTAGTAACTAACAATTTCTACAAAGGATATGGGCATTATAACAGATTTGTGGCCTTTTTGAGGCTCAAGAACAATTTTCTCAATAAAACCAAAGACACATAGAGGCTTAAGGACAATAAACAAACAGATATTGAAACCAGACAGAAACGTGAGAATGGCTTGAATGATCTATGTTCAATAGTATATCATGGCAAATAATTTTGTTTCCACTTTTAGAAGGAAAATTGATGGTTATCACTAAGCACATGGAATGAGTAAATGTTCATAGGTACAGCTGGATGGCTGCACATATCCACAGGGGTAAACACAATTTAAGCATAATTTGAAACATTGTATCCTATCATAACGGGAATTGTTCAACATGAAAAAACCACCTTTGAAACATCCCTTCTCATATGGCTCTATCAGTCCCTCCTATACACATGCCTCATTAACTCCATACACCTGGCCATAAATGATTCTGAGATTCCTCAGGGAACTTCTCCCAAGTTGAGAGTCAGAAGGTGGCACTGGGTATCCACAGGGCTGCACTGCCCTGTAGACTTGTGTGCTCTACACAAGCTCCTGAAGACAGCAGCAGCTTCTGGATTACCAGCCACTATTTCTGGGTGGTCAGAGGCCACTGCCCACTGCCCACCTGTGCCAGTTGTGAGTGTCTGCCTTGCAGCTTGCCTGAATACCTGCTATGTCCAAGTACTGAGAGCTCCGTCTCAGTTAGGACCACGTTGTTCGCCATGTCTACTTGAGAGTCGTCTTCTTATCCTTACGAATTTTCCAATAATATTTATGGTAATAATAATTATTCTTATAAAAATCATTTAAAATGTGGTACTACAAATTAAGTCTAGAGCCTTGTGCATGTTAAGCAAATACCACTAAGTCACACTATGGTTCCACTTTCAATATTGCTTAAATAAATGTTAGATGGCACATGCTATTACAGTGTTTAGTAAATGGAAAAATCCCATGTTTAGAGCTATGAAGATGAGCCTAGAATAGAATTGTGTAGCCATCAGAATTTCCTTTTTCGATGACAAATGGCTTTGTTGGGTGAAGGCTTTTTGTCTTGGTTTTTCCGTGAGACCCAGTTCTCCACAGTTCCTGATGTCCTGCTCACATTCTCCCTCCTCTGTGTGCCCTCGTTTCTCATGGGAACAGGCTCTACTTGCTTGCTTTATGCTCTCCACTTACCACCCATTTACCACTCATTCATTTCACAGCACCAGACACATAGGAAAGTCATTTGAATTATGAGGGATATGATATCTCAGTTTGCAATGCTCATGTCATACACTTATGATGACCTAAGTTTGACCTCTAAGACCCATGGTTTTTAAAAAGTGGAGCATGGCTGTATGCATGTATAATCGCAGTGTTGGGAAAGCAGAGACAAATGGGATTCTGGTTCTTCTTGCCAGCTAGCCTAACCTACTGGTCTACGTTCTGAGCCAGTGAAAGACAGCAAATAACAACAAGGACAACAGGTAGACAGGACAGTGCCTGAGGAATGACGCTTGTGGTTGTTTTCTGGCCTCCGTGTGCTTATGCACCTCAACCCCCACATACACACACATACATGCACTTACACATACCTGAGCATGTACAACCATATATACACACATGTAAATAATACACGGAAGTTGTTAGTCATCAGAGGAATCCAGTGTTTCCTCATAGATACAGTAGAATTATTACTAATCTCTTCCAAAATCAATGGTCCTTATGATGATTCAAATTAGAAATGTCCTCCGTGGGATCATATATTTCAACACTTGGTCCCTAACTGTTGGCACTGTTTGTAGAGGTTGTGGAACCTTTAGAAAGTAGGGCCTTGTTGGAGGAAATAGCTCATCAGGACTGTGCTCTCAGAGTTTGTAGCCCAGCCCCACTTGCAGTTTGCTCTCTGATTCCTGGTTGTAGTTGAAGATGTGATCACTCAGTTTCTTGCTCCTGCTCCCTGCTCCCTTGCCTCCTCCACCACCACAAACTTGCCCTCTATAACAATGAGCTAAAGTCAACTTGCTATTTCTTAAGTTGCCTTTCATCAGGGTATTTTATCACAGCAACAGAAAATTCACTAACACAAAAGTAGGTACAGGACAGGGAGATGCTATAAAGAACCTTGACCATATTGATTTTTGGAGAAGTGTAGAAGACTTTAGAAATTCACTGGTACCAAGTATTCAAATACTTTAGCCTATGAGGGACATTTCTCATTAAAACCACTAGAGCCTTCAGATATTTTGTATAATCAACATGATGGATGTTTCTGGGACTTTGCTAATCATGGCACTGTATCAAAAGGCCAATTAGTTCAACTGAGAGCTATGATTACAATAGCTTAAGATTGGACTTGCAGCTATTCTTGCGGGACCAACACTGACCCAGAAAATCAGCAGTGGGAAAGGTCTGACATGCCTGCTCAGTTCCCTTGTGCATCTGTGTCAAATCTAGTTTGTGTTTCTCTAATAGAATCCAGCATCCACACAGAAACTAACAACCATCTGTAACTCCAGATCCAGAGAGTCCAATGCCCTTTCCTGGCCTCTATAAGCATTGTATGCACATGGTGCATAGACAGAACACTCATATATAAAATATAAGTAAAAGCAAATTTTAAAGAAATAGAAGTAGCATTTGATATTTTGGGTTCAAGAAGATCTCAAAGTTCTGAACAGGAACCTCCTTGGATAAGGGTCTTGAAATGACAGGAAAGTCTAGAAAAACAGTGCATAAGTAATTAGGGAATTCAGAGTAGAAGTGAGGTTGAAGCTTAAACAGTAGGGAGAGCTTACTCCTTCAAGAGAAAGACTAGACTGTTCAGAATAGTTTTAAACACACTCTTAAAGTTCCTTCTTTAAGTGAGACCACTAGGGACCTCTAAGGACAACACTGACATGTACTTATTTCCTTTTAAAGGTCAATTGACAGCTGCCTGACAGGAAGCTTGTCGAACCCACTTGAAAGGTAGGCATTAACCAAACATGATGATAGCTTGGGTTAGAGGCTGGCAGTGCATGTGGAGAAAATAGGTAGATAGGAACACTTGTGGAGGGAAAATACTTAAAATTGAGAACGAATTGGATGTGGTGACAAAGTTAATAGAGACAGGAGGCAGGCTTGATTACTAAGTTCCCAGCTGTACTGTTGAGTGCATGTATGAACCATCTTCAGGAACATGGTGAAATACTGAAGTAAAAGAACATTCTTGTTTTCACATCCTTAGAGTCTGGCTGTCAACAGCTCTTCCAAAGGATCTGTTTGGTTCCCAGCACCCCCCATGTCAGGATGTCACATAACAACCTATAACTTCAATACCAGGGGACCCAGTGCCTTCTTATGATATTCATGGAATCTGAATTCACATGCTCACACATGTATAGACATGCATGTGCATGTGGGAGCACACACGAATACAAGTTTAAAAAAAAACTTCAAAAATTGTTCAAATGAATGAGAAATGGAATTTGCATAAAATGAATGAAAAGTTGAATGTGGGGAAACTTGTGGAGTAGAGTTTGTTTAGCATCTTATATTGCTTAAGGGAAAGGATCATCAGAGAGTGAAGAGGAATCTGAGAAATGCAGTGACTGTGAACCTAGAACAGAAAGAATTTATCTCTTTTCATCTTGGATAGGAACTCCCTTGTGTGTGCTTTGAGGGATTCTTATTGCTTCACATTGTTTTCTCCAAATTAAAAACAAAATTAGTAGGAGTAGCAATACTAGTATAAGCAGTAGTGTAGTAGTGTATGTGTGTGTGTGTGTGTGTGTGTGTGTGTAAGCACATGCACACATACATAAGAAATGCATGAATGTGTACATATCATACAATTTATGTGAAAGACAGAGGACAACTGTGGGTCCTAGTCTGCTCTACCACCCAGCAGGGCCTCTTGGGGAGGTTGACTGTGCTTATCCCTCACAGCCCCAGAGGCTGTGTGGGAAGGGTATTGGTAAGGCTTTAGAAAAGGGCTGAAACACCCAGTGAAAAGCGCAGGCTGAGATGTGGGGAAGCCAGGGCTGGTTCAGGGTCCCAGGACTTCTTTGGGACCTGGGTCATGGGGTTCTCAGACTCTTGGACCTTCAGGCACTGTTGGGAGTTGCAAAAGAGCAGAGAACAGGATTGGGGGCCTGGGCTGGGGACAGCTTCTAGCCAGGGGCTGAGTGGCGGAAGGAGGAGCCTCAGCTTGTCCCAGCAGTAATTAGGCTTGGTGGTGGTTGTAGCTGGGAGCACAGAGAAGCCTTCTGTGGGAGAATTAAGCCGTGGGTCTGTATTTGAATGCCTTCTCCATGGCTCTCAATGGCATATCTTGATGAAAGAGACAATCCATGGTTCTAAACAGCTTAATGGTTGTTCATGGAGAAAAATGGGTGCATAACGTACCTGTTCCATATACACTTCTCAGGGTAAGCCTGAGATTAAATACCTTTTGTCTGGGAAGAGAAGCCTATTGGCTAAGACTTTCGTGCATAGAGAACTCTGTTTTGGGCTTATGTGACCATAGGCATGTTTCTTTTATATGAGGAGCACAGCACTTTTCCAAGTTAGGAATCTAACAGGGTACAGGGAGTCCCCTAAGTCTCAGGTGTGTGTCCACCAAGACTCTGGGTCTCAGCCTGTTCTACCTTACCAAGCTTCCTGGTTTTATGTCCCACAGTCCCACAGACAGTGTTGTGGAATCAGTTCTTTCCTACTTATGTGAGGTCTGGGTGCTGAACTTTGGTTATTGAACGAGTGGCAAGGATCTTTCCCCACTGACTGACCTGTGACCCCTTCGAATTTTTGATAATTAATTTCTCTTTACGGGATTTTCTTTCTTCCTGAATTTTAATATGGTTGGTTCCTGCATACTTCAACTCAGGCTTATATGTTAATTTCTAATCTCCTAAGGCCAAAATTGAACACATATACCATCCACGTTTCTTTACACAAATAGTTACTATTGATAAACACCATATACTTGTATGTAAAGTTTTACATAAAAGTTTTCCTACTTTCTAATTTGATGAGTTTTCTGTATTTTTAATTAGTAACAAACCAAAATGTTTAGTGTTCTTTGGAGGCTACCAATGTCAACTTTGAAACTAGACTGTATTATGGAATACATCTGCAATTTAACCATCTGTGTGCTCTTGAGAAAGTTATCTTATCTCCTGAACCTCTGTTAATTAGCATACTAAATGTAGAGTTGTTTTAAGAACTTAATTACAAGATTTATGCAAAGTCCAAACAGGATGAATAATGCAAGTTTTTAATACATGGCATGTGTTGCATTTCATCATAATTCATATATTTTAGAATGTATAAATACATGTTCTCATATGTAAAACTGTTTACTTATGCCCTTATGTAAATATAATATATTAAAGAGCATTTTAGAACTTTGAAATGCATCAAGATGGATTCTTTCTCTCAGATCCTTTTATCAACAGAACTTTGGATACTGTTGGGAAAGAATGTTCACAGTGTCACACGAAGAGATCCTACATTAGCAAGCACCCTGTATGGGAAGTTAGCTTTTATTCCAACATAGATGGTGACTGTTTCTCATCTCATTGGTCGGAGCACAAACTCAAATTCTGACAAGATTTGCTAAGTCATAACAGGCACGATAAAAGGTGTGAGAGATCAAAGACCCAGAAATGTTTGGCATCCAGGAATTGGGCAATAAGGCCTGTTCAGAGGAATTTCACAAGATGGGGTAGTTTATAGAACGTCTGCTGCTGGTGGAAGAGCCATCTTTAAAAAAAAAAAAAAAAAAAGACAGATTCACAGGCTTTCTTTGCTGCCTTTTATCTAGCCTAGAAGCTACAGGAGCCTCCACAGGAGGCTATGGAGCCACCCTTAGATACAAACCAAATGCAGCTCTGGAGAAAGCTGCCCCAATCAGATAGCAGATGTGGAAAATGTTTCTCAACAACAGTACCCCCCAATACACACACACACACACACACACCAAAGCAGGCAGCAAGTTTCCATTCCCTCCCTCCAGGGCAATCAGTGATGGGGCATCAAGTAGAAATCTAAAGTTCCACCATCTTTAGAGAGTGCTTCAGTTCCCTGCTGGGGAAATAGAGCTGCTCTCACCTGGTCACTAACTTTCTAGCCACCTCATTCTGCAGATGGTGAAGACATAGAAAGAGGAATCAGAGGAGTAGAGCCCCACCACACACATTACAAAGGAGAATAGAGTTCCTAGCAAGGAAGAGATAAGTGATATTCTCCTTCTTATAAAATTAACTGGTGTCAACAATGAGCTCCTGGGGAAACTGAACACACACACACACACACACACACACACACAGAGACAGAGACAGAGACAGAGAGACAGAGAGAGACAGAGAGACAGAGACATACACAGAGAGACAGAGACATACACAGAGAGACAGAGAGTCAGAGAGTGTGAGTGTCATGGACAGAGACAGAGACAGAAAGACAGGGAGTCCTGTTTGTATTCTTCACTTACTCGATGGTAGAGCTTCCTTCTTAATAACAAATAGAACCAGAATATCAAACCTGTTTTAAAATCTAAAAGCACATACATCTATTGTGTCAAATGCCAGGAAAACCACATTATTAAAAAACAACTCAGATGGAATTGACTTTTTGGTGTGTTATTGAAGTCCTGTCTAGTATTCCTCTCTCCTTTCCCTTTCAGTCTCCTCCTCTTCTTCCTTCTCCTTCTTCTCCCCTTCCTCCTTATCATCTCCTTTCTGCTCCTCTTCTATTTCATCCTTCCCCTCTTCCTCTTCTTTCTTACAATTCCTCTATTTTTATCTATTCATTTCATACTTTTTCTCAGTTGTGTGAACAAAACGTCTTCTTACTCCATACAGAATGCCCATAACAAATCAAAGACACAATTTCTACCAAGTCTAGCTCAGGGAACATACAAGCTTATTGGTGTCACTTATAGCAGCATGAGGTTCAAATGCTTCTAGCTGCACCATTGAAAAGCATGACAAGTGCATCTCTATAGAGTTGCCCTGTTCAAATTGCAAACAGCTCTACAATCAGAGTCTTCCATCCCTCCTACTGTTTATAGCTTTGGAGATGGGACCTATGATTCTTACTACTTCTTCCTCCATTCAAATTTAAGCATAAATGTGATCAATACAGCTGTGTACTGAAAAGTAGAATTAAAGAATAAATTACGTCTTCAAAATCTGCAGGGAGCTTAGGCCAACCAACTAAAGTTATTCTTTTGAAACTTAGACCTGGCACAAGCAGAGACAACATCACCCCAGGGAAAATGACATGGTGGTTTTTGTAAGAAGATATAGTAAAACATTGTTTTGAAGAACTTCCTGAGACTTGGAAGTTTTCCTTACTTTCTGAATCTTCTGAGCCTTAATAGGGTCTCTGTTAAATGCAATATTTCAGCTTTTGGGAAGCTACTATGTAAGACTGATTGTTTACCCATACCCTGGGATGGTTGCCAGGAGAGCAGAAAAAAATTAAATCTCATCTCCTCCACTTCCTTAGAGTCTATTAGAAAACAATACATATGCAATTAGCTTTTCCTAGCATTTTTTCTCTTAATTTTATGGGCAAAGAAAGTAGAAATAAGATGCATTAATCTCCATGCATTCTGCTATGTTATCTAATCTTATCCTCACTATTGCCATAGAAAGCAGGAAAACCATGTATAAGTATGTTGAAATATTCTAGAAATGCTCACCATAATTAAAACTCTATGGAATTGTGTTCCTGGAGTGTTCAGAAACAGTCTAGACATCCATCTGCTATACATGCTGGGGTAAAACCCTGAGGGATGCTGTACCCTTTGGTTCAATGAAGTTGTCAGCTTCTGTCTATTTCTGAAATTCTCAAATCTTATGACCAGATGGAGTAGCTATGAACTCTTGCACTATTCTCAAATAATTCAAATGTGATAATTTTTTTTTTCCAGAGGGAGAAACCAATGTTTTACTATATCTTCTTACAAAAACTTCCATGCCATTCTCCCTGGGGTGATGGTGTCTCTGCTCATGCCAGGGCTAAGTTCCAAAGGAATAATTTTAGTTGGTTTGCCTAAGCTCCCTGCAGATTTCAGAGACTTATTCTTTAATTCTGGTCTTCAATGCACAGCTATATTGGTCACATTTGTGTTTAAATTTGAATGAAGAAAATAATGTTCATGTGTATATGTGAATAAACAAACAAAATGTACATATGCTTACCAAAACGTATATAAAATTGAATAATCTTTCTTCTAGTCATGCTCTTACATCAAAAAAAAATAGAACTTGAAAGAATCCTGAGCCCTGGAAATGGCTTTTTGGTGCCCTGAATGTGGAATTTATAACAGAAACAGAAGTGTTATCAACAGACTCCTTGTGTGCGCTTCAGACATGGGAAGGATGGTAGATAACAATGGCTGGGCTTTGGTTTCCCAGATGCTGTCTCTCCAGGTGACATGTTTCTTCCTTTTTGCCTGATATTTGCTAATCAAGAGTGTTTTTCCTGTGCAAAATCCATTACACTTCTTGTTTATTATTTTTTTGGCTTCAATGCCTAGAATTTAGCACATCATAGTACAAATTATAAATACCAAGTAGTGGAAAGAATATTCCAGTTCTTGAGTTCCTAGGGGAACCTACTCTGTCACTTAGCTGTTTCATTCTGAAACAAGTGCTTTAGCCTCTACAAATATTTGTTGCCTGAGGAGTACTGAATCAAGAAAGCAGTTTTGTGTACACTGGAATGGTGTTCAGACTGAACAAAGGAAGTCTGATAGAATCAAACACCTCATGGCATGTTGGAACTGAATCATTCCATGCCAGTAATCATTTCTAAATTACAAACAAATAATTTGCAACTCTGTAGGATTTTGAAACTGAAATCAGCCATCTGAGGCTCGGTCCAAAAGCATCAAGATGGCTGTCAAATTATGCAAGTGCACAGTGATGCTAAAGGGAGAGAATTACTTTCCCATCTACAAAGAGCTTCAGCTCACAGTCTTTCTCCCAAACCACTTTTCTATAAGGAAACTAAGTCTGTACACATGTGTGAGGTCATTTGCTCTGAAAGTGCATTCCAAACGGGGTGGTCTGGTACAGAAATCCAAATATGCAAACTAGAGATGTTTGTATAGAAAATTTGAAAGGAAATGATACTTTATGTAGTTTTTATAAACTTCAAGATATCCAAGTATTAAATGCAGTGAGGTTTTGTGTGTGTGTGTGTGTGTGTGTGTGTGCGCGCGCACGCATGTGAAGACCAGAGACTGATGTGGACTGTTTGTTTTCCCCATTAAGCTCAATAATATTTTTTGAGATAAGGTCCTCACTGAATCTAACACTTTCTCAGTGGCTAGATTGACTGGCCAGCAAGAGTCAGTAGTCTGCCAGTCTCTACCTTTCATATTCAGCACTGGAGTCAGAACCACAACCATGTGGATTCCGGGAAGTCTGAAATAAGGTATTTATGCTTGTGTGACAGGAACTTTATTGGTTGAGCCATCTCTCCAGCCATGTTAAATATATTAATGGACGGTACACATCATTATGAACAGTTCAAAACTCACAGAATGTAGAACACCAAGACAGAACATAATAAAAACTCTGATAACAGAACATCCATGTAGGTTCATCAATTATAGCAATATTCTAGTATGTGAAGATGCTCTAGTAAAGAAGATATACAGTTTTGCTCCCAGGGACTATGTGGGATACTTTGAATATTCTGTTACAGTTTGATGTAAGTTACACCTCCTCTAAAACTAAAATTTCCACCCAAATATTGAAACAGCATTCATGCTTATGACTGTAAACTTTGTGAAGGCAAGAACCAATGTATTTCCACCATTATTTTTAGATCCAGAGAAATCATGGGTCTGTCTGATTGAGTGGTGAACAAATAAATACATGTATCCATACATGTGTGTACATATAAACACCAGGCAGTGTGATTGTATCATGGAATTCAATTGAAAGCAAAATCTATAAAGTCTCTTCTAAAAGCAGATATGAACAAGTCTGGGACCAACAGCTTTGTAGAAACAGATTGTGTTTCTGTACTCACGTGTAAATGTGTGTGTGCATTTGGGTAATGCAAAATAACTTTTAAGGCCAGTGTGTGCTACAAAGGGGCTCCTAAGCTTTCAGGAAACATCACATACCGGGAAGGGATAGCATGAACTAAGGAGGGATGGTTACAGTTCAGAATACCCAGGTTGCTGAGATGAAAAGCAGGTTCTTCAATAGCAACTGGCCTGACCCCCCGATACTCCTGGAGACTGATCCACCAACCAAAGAATACACATGGAGGAACTCATGGTGCTGGCCACATATGCGGCAGAGGAGGGTCTTGTTAGGCATCAGAGGGAGGAGAGGCGCTTGGGCCTGAGAGTGTTAGATCCCCCAGTAGAGGAGAATGCCAAGGAGGGAAGACGAGAGTGGGTGGGTGGGTGGGAGAATACACCCATAGTGGCAGGGGGAGGAGGGAGGAAATGGGGAGGTTCTAAAGGCGAGATCTGGAAAGGGGAAAACATTTGACATGTAAATAAAGTAAGATAAATAAAATAAATAAAAAAATTTAAAAAAAATAAGAAAAGAAAAGCAGGTTCTTTTATATCCAGCACACTAAGCATTATGGTTATTAGTTTCGCTAGGAATAACTTAGAATGTGGTCTTGTAAATTACTCATGCTGGTCCATGCTGTCAAAGACAGAATAGCATCTATATTAGTGTAAGTGATCAAGACACTGTCAGGCACTGCTTGAAAAGAATTTATATCAATGTGAGGCATCTGCAAGTGGCATGGTGAAGAGATGTCAAGCTTTATTCAAATGTATACATGTGAATTATTCTACTTACCCCACTAATTTGATTATTTTCCTTAACTGAAATATTTCATTTTACATAATTCCTATTTTAAGAACTTGAATAAATACTACCCTATATAAGATTTTAGCTCCAACAGAAAGGACAATGGATTCTGATTTAATTATTTGTTGATTCACACAACCAAAGCATTCCAAAAGCATTGATCTAACATGTAGCTCACTAGCAAGTTTGGTCTCTAAACATTGCCATACTGTTCTTCACTTTTCCCCCCTACAGTAATATTATTAGCTTTATTTCATTGGCTGAGGAATTTAAGATGAAGACTGACTCAGCAGGAAAAAGACCAAGTGTCACATTCAGCGAAAGATCTGACTTTTATTAATGTTAGAACAGACAAGACTCTTTGACGGCAGGAACTGTATCATTCCTTTCTTTAAATCTTCACTTTTTAAAGCACAGTGCTCCCAATTTAATTGACTTGAACCAACCAACAGATAACACATATTCTCTGAAGGGAGCAAATCACACTGACCTGGACATTCATGATAAATGGTGATAAATGGGTTGCTGAGCTGGATCTTGCTGAGAGTCATAAATACCAGGAAAACAATAAGTATGACTTAAAGAAGCTTAAACTGTTCATGCTGTTCTGATTTAATACAAAGAAAATTTGTCAAGCCAGTTTCACAAAATACTACATATAGGTCTAGCAAACTGACAGAGTTAAGCCTCCAGAGGTATTCCTAATGTTTGTGGGAGTTCCAACTTCATGTCCAATTCCCATGTCAGTGTTTTATTGTTGTCTAAATTAGGTTTAGCCATGATTAATCTTATGCAGTCACTTAGTGCATAGGTATTTTAGATTGTTTGGCACAAAGTACAGCCAAGTATATACCTCAAAGATGTCCTATTTGAGATTTGCGTCCAGCTCCTACAAACAAACTACAACAACAAGAAAGTGAGACATTCTTCTTCATCACCCCAGTATCTTTGGAGTACTCTGCTTAATTTCTTTATTACTAAGCACCAGAAATATTTCCGGGCACTGAAAATAGTGTGCCACTTTAGCATTGCAAAATGTGTGAGTTTCTACTTCCCATGAGGCTCATGTTCTCTTGGGAAGAAGAGTAAAATGGACAAACCAAAACAAATGACCTCAGATGTTGAAAATAAAGATGCGGATTAAAAGCAGACTACTGAAGGAATTAGGTGAATAAAAAGTAAATTAGGAAAGATGGTAAGAACAATCCCATCCCAGCTGATTTCCGCTCAGTGACTAGATGAATTCTATAAAATCCTGGAAATATCACCAGAAGTCAGAGAGCACAACAAGGACAAAAGCCCTTAGACAGGATCTCCCTAGTCATGATAACAAAGAGCAGAAAGGCCAGGGAGGCAACATGGGAAGTGGTAGGTATGGTCTCTGAGGTAGCCAAGAGCAAAATAATACAGATTGGAAAATCACATGTCCTAAAGAGACAAATTTGAAGGTTTTATTCAGAGGAAAAAGTGTTGCATATGTTATACACACAGGGGAACCAGGAACAGTTGTTTAATTGTTGAGGAACTGTTGGGAAAATAACGGTGTTGATATTGGAGTGAGGATAAAAAATAATGGTGATGATGCCAGAGTGAAGATGGGAATGATGGTGATGATGTCAGAGTGAGGATGAGAATGATGGTGATGATGTCAGAGTGAAGATGAGAATGATGATGATGATGTCAGAGTGAGGATGGGAATGATAGTGATGATGTCAGAGTGAAGATGAGGATGATGGTGATGATGTCAGAGTGAAGATGAGAATGATGGTGATGATGTCAGAGTGAGGATGGAATGATGGTGATGATGTCAGAGTGAAGATGAGGATGATGGTGATGATGTCAGAGTGAGAATGGGAATGATAGGAATGATGCTCTAATATAGACGTAAGAAGTGGTTGGGCTTACCACTAACAAGTATGAGAAAAGTGATTCATGTTAACACGTGTATTTCTGAAGATGAGTTTTCTATTTTTAGCTCAATCTTCTAAATAAGTCACGCTGTCAAAAGGCATAAAATTTATCTCCTCCATTGTTTCAACTACAGGAAGCCACATTAAGTAATATATATTGATAACCTATATAGATGCGCATATTTCAAAAAAGAGATCAGAAACTCTTTCTAATATAATCAAGTACAACCAGGCACCCTCTGCAGGGCAAGTTGAAAGAATCATTAATTCTATGTCACTAATAACATACATCTGTTAAAGAGCGATCTTAGCTACAAATGAGAGAAAATGATGTGGCATCATTAAGAAAAATGGGTACTTATTTGTTGTGGAAAGTATTAAAAAATGAAGGAATTTATCACATGTTCCCACACTACACCCCTGGTTCTCTCATCCCTGATGGGCTGGCTAGCCATGCACTGGCGGGCAATGGCCGACCTGCTTTCATCTCATGGAGCTCTGACTTAGAGCTCCATGATCTCTCTACCCAGCTCACTAGGTTCCCACTGGCGGGTCTCTACCTCGCCAGCCCCATGCTTCAATACCCCTATGGCCTCTGTGGTGCACATCAGCCAAACCCAACACAAACTTAGTTCATAAACAATGATAACTCAATCTCTGGGCGCATCAACTAAAACCTAATCTTGTAAACCTTATCAAAATCTGACTCCTCTGGTGGTGAATCCTTGAGGATCTGCCATGATACCAGGAAACTCTACTAGCTACATCTTACCTATCTCTGCCCATTCCAAAAAGGCTCTCCCTCTCTTCTGCTCCACTCTTTTCCTCTTCCAACCTGGAAGTCCCTCCTTATATGCCCAGTGATTGGCTCTTTTATTCAGTAGGGGATTGGTTCACAAGAAGTCACAGGTGTAACTCACTCCTTCTCTGAAGCCCCTCCCATGAGAGCAGAATTAGAATACAAAAAGCCCCAGGGCTATCCACAACACTTATTGAACACAAAATCTATTGGCTATAGAACCCTTTATATGACTTGAAACCTGAATTCATGAAAAGTAGGTAAGAAAAGAAGTTAGTGATCAACAAGAAGCCCAGGCAATAACTGCCCAGATGAGGCTTTTTAGAGATGCAACCGATGCTGATACTGATGCTGAGAAAGAGAGGGTTTATTTGGCCACATTTCCGGGTCACAATGTACTCTTGAGAGAAGTCAGGATAGGAACTGAAGGGGGAAACTGGAGCAGAAATCATGAAGGAATACTGCTTTCTGGTTCACTCTTTAACTTTTCACTGGCTCATGTTCAGATAGCTATCTTACACAGCCTAGGCTAACTTGCATAGGGATAGTGCTGCCCACAGTGAGCCATTCCATATAAATCATCAGTCCTACATCCTCTTACAAACATCAGATGACTATAATTAGGACATCTAGCCATTTGCCTGCACCTAAGATTCAAGAGAGTCTAGGAGAATGAGTACCTCTGACGTTTTGTTATAGTAACCCTTGAAAATTAATAAAAGAAAGAATCAGAATTTTGTCTTATGTCATGGTTAGTGTTAGTTATCATTTAACAGACTCTGGAATCACCTGGGAGATGTCTGTGCAAAACTCTGTTAATTGTCTTGAGATGGAAAGACTTACTTACTGTGGGTGGCACATTTCTCCGGCTTAGATTCTGGATGATATAAGAACAGAAAGGGAATTGAACAGCAACACTAATCCATGTCTGATTCCCAGGTACAATATGACCAGCTGCTTCAAGATGTTGCTGCCTCAACTTCTCTACTATGGTGGACTATACACTTGAACTATGAGTCAAGATTAAACCCTTTATCCAATAAGTGATTATTGTCAGATATTTTATTCCATGCAGCAATAAGAATAGAGGTTAGGACTCCTCTGATGCAAATACACAGTATGTGAACCTTTACTTCACTTTATGAGCCAATGGACACATTGATAATCAAACATATTATTCTTCATGTTGAACCCTATCTTGACTTCAGATTTATCTCAGCACATTAGACAATGCAGCTCCCATTAATACATTATTGGTTATAAACTTACTTGTTTCTATATATCAGAGCGCTATTTGATAAAGAAATCTACCCTGACACCATCTCAAAAGCAGTTTAATTATTTCCAAGTCTTCTGTTATAGTGGTGAGACCTTGGGCTGAGTAACTTCCTTATGTCAGAGATGTATTCTGTAATGACCCCAGCCGATTTTTGCAATCAAGAACCACACTGCTTTCCAAAGGGTGCCACGGTAGCTAAGTAGTAGGTTTTAGACAATTTTAGTTAAAATTTTTCTCTGTTAAGAAAGATTGCATGTATTTTACATTAGCAAACACTTCATTATTTTCTACTAAGTATTCCAAATCATACTGTTTTTCTCAGTAGTAAGGTTGGAACATCTTGAGGCTAAAGAGATAGCTCATCTGTTGAGAGCATACATTGCTCATATAGATGACCAAAACTGAGTTCCCAGTACCCACATAGTAATTCTAGCCCCTGAGGATTTGATGCTTCCCTGCTTCTGCTGGTACCCACATGACACATTAAAAAGTTAAGTAAATCTTAAACAAAAATAAAATATCAAAACATCTGGGATGAGTTTGTAGCCCAGTCATAGAGCACTTGTATGGAATGTGGAAAAGCCCTGGGTTTGATTTCCAGCCCTGAAAAAAATCAGAAGAGCTTAAATTTCTCAATAACTATAAGATGCTAACATAAAATACTATAGTCTTCTTGACTTGTATTTCTACAAACATTCTATTCATTAAGTAGGTTTTAAAACATTACATTTGCATGGATGTTTAGCATCTGAAAACTCTGTATAAACCATGTGTTAGTTTATGATCTACCGACTTTTATTTTACTCCATTCTTTTGATACTCACTGTAGCAAGATTCTAGGGCTTTAGGGGAAATGATTTTCCCCAGAGTTGATCATTTTCAAGCTGCTACGAACAGCAGGTAAGAGGGACTGATCTCTGAGTAGTGGTTCTAAAATGTAAACAAACTAGCAAGCTGATGAAATGCCATGGTTGCAAATAGCAGGTCTAGACATGTTGGCAAAATGTCACTAGAGATTTAATGATCACACTGACAAGTCATACAAGCAATCATTTCTTTGATCAATCACTGAAGTCCTCATGTGTCCTATTTAAAGACAAGATTATCCTTAAACTAAGCATACCTTTACTAACATGAAAAAGCATGGCTCTCTGGAATCACAACTTGAGTAATACAAATAATTCAACATTTTTGTTGATTGTTCTTTGTCAAATCAAAAGCTTATATATCAAGAATATGGAGACTTTAAAGTAATTTTATGTCACTATATACACAACATAAAACGCTTCTAGCAGCCCGAAGATTTCCCTCCTGTTGGCTTTCTGTAAACAGAGTCCATTGTCCTTACTCTAACCTCTGGTGAATTTGTTGTGTTTCCTATCCCAGCATTTCTATTTTTCAGAATGAAATACAAACACAATCACTCCATGTTTAATCTGTGGAAATCACTTGACCACACTTCATCATGTTGTTATGTGGATCACTTGCTTTTATTGCTGGGTAGCATTCCTTCATGTGACAGATTATCAGCCAAGGATCTAAGATAAAACTCTCCTTCATGGCTATGGACAGGTTCACTGCATCTAGACAAAGGCTTTCCATTCCAACCATTTTGTAATGAGAGGCAATGAGGAGGAGGAGCATAGTGTTCTGTCTTAATTCATGAATATTCAAAACTATGTCATTTAAAATGTTCTAGCTGAAAAAGGACAAAGGGAGCTATTACATATAACTATAAAATGGACGATCTTATTAATGACAAATTAATAAAATAAATTCCTCCTTTATTCACTCAATTTGCTATTTGAATCAGTTTTAATTTAAAGTAGACATGTTTTATAGATAAACAGGAAACACAGATTTAAGTAGAGATAATTTTAAGTAACAAACCTGAAGATGGGCAGTCATTACCCCCCCCCAAATATTAGTACATTGTCAATGGCATTATTCTTATTTCTATTTTGCCAAGGACACACAAAATTGTCAAACAGTACTCCAGTGTAAATTGATATGTGTTGGTTTACTTGAAAATCTCAAAATGTCCAAGTAATTTAAATATTAAAAAAATGACATTTTTTTTTTCCTTGTTAAAAACTTTTCTCATGTTTTTGGACAATTTTAGCAGAGTGGAGATATGTTCATCTATAAAAGTCCCCATGATCAAAACAATAAATAAATCTATGAGCTCCCAAATTTCCCCATACTGTTTACACTGTTTACACACATAACCAGTTGAGGGGTTGGAATGAAAGTGCCTGCCACAGGCTCAGTTATTTGACTCTGTGGACCCTGTTAGTTGTACGTTTTGGAAAGGATTGGATCCTAGACCCTTGCTGGGGAGGTACCCCACAAGGATAGGCTTTGAGATAAAAAGCACTTCCAGTTTCCTCTCCCTGCTTCTTGCTTGTGCTTCAGTTGGAAGATGTGAGCTCTCTACTTCCTGATCTGCCTTCTTGTCTGCCACTGGCTGCCAGGCTTTCCCTCCATGATGGACTTCTATCCCTCTGGAACCATAAGCTTAGGTAAACTCTGTCTTGTATAAGTTACCTTGGTCATGGTATTTCATCACAGTAACAATGGCCGTAACATGATAACAGAAGCAATAACAAAGTAGCTAATACAGCAATCTTCTCCCACCTCTCCCTCCAGCAAAATCTCTTCTGCCAATTTCATTACCCATTGTTTTCATCTTCTAACATATATGAGAAAATATAAAATGGAGACGCTCGGTTTCCCACACCTACTTTGAAACTCATCTGTATTGAAAAATTCATAAATTGATTTCCCCTTTTCTGCTGAAATACCTTTCACTATGTTGATATAGAACCACTTGTCTTCTACTTATTGATTGACATTTGATTTGCCTTTCAGGGTGAATGTATGAATTGTAAACAGTTCCCTTGGTCAGTGGGGTGATTTGGTGATTTGAAGGGAGTAAACCTCCATAGGCTTATATATTTACACTTTTAGTTCCCAGCTGAAGAGCTGTTTGAAAAGATCAGGAGGTGTGGTCTTGTTAATAGTGGGTGTGGCCTTGTTGGAGGAAGTATGTTACTAGGGTTAGGTTTTTAGATTTCAAATGCCCATACCAAACCCAGAGTACTCTCCCCCTCTCTCTGACTGCACACCAGGATGTAGCTCTCAGCTGTTCTTCTTCTTCTTCTTCTTCTTCTTCTTCTTCTTCTTCTTCTTCTTCTTCTTCTTCTTCTTCTTCTTCTT
>JADRCH010000243.1:3207434-3221803 GCA_019843965.1 Rhynchomys soricoides
TCTCTCTCTCTCTCTCTCTCTCTCTCTCTCTCTCTCTCTCTCTCTCTCTCTGTCTCTCTCTCCCTGCCATGCTAAAGCCAGGAGCTGATCATGTGAATGTGAGAACAAAAAACATAGTATAATTAATAGGTAGAGGTAGCAGTACCAGCCAGTAACTAACGGTCAATAACAGAGCTTCCCCCCAAATTCTTAATCATTGTTTTATGGCAAAGCTCCTTGGGAAACAGATTGATCTTTGGAAGGCTTGCTTCAAGCTTGTGAGTCATGACCATACAGCATGAAAGGTAAGATTAGTCTTACCAAATGTAAGACAATTTTCTATTGAGCATTCTGCATAATATTCCTTGAATTATGAGTTGTTCAGTGAGCATGCATTATTCTTGGCCTTACATAATTTCCAGGAACTGTTTATCTCATTCCTTCCCACTAGCTGTCCCTACTATTATCCTTCTCTGAGCTGTTCCCTCACATGTCTGTGCTGAACAGAGCTCAGGTGGATGCCAAGGGAAGACCCTCTGTGGCTTTCTGGATCTGCCCCACTATACACAACCATTCAGTGTTTCAGCTCAGGGAGAGCCCTGTGTTCTTGATGGGCCCTCAGTTCCTATCGAGTAACCTCTCTGAGATGGTGGGGCCAATCACTTACTAATCTTGTTGTGTCTCCTTTGTCATGACATCCTGGATGAGGTCTAATGCTTGAAGACTAGTTAAATATGATTGTTTTGATTGTTTCAGGTAGGTAGAATCAAGTTCTTGTTCCTCTGTGTAAGTCTGCCACAGAACTTCATATAAGCCTTTTAAATGGCATAATACCACTTTCTAAGGGAGTGAACAGTTTGTCAAATATTTCCAAAAGGAATTTTTTTTCTCCTTGCAAAGAGCCTATCAGGAGTAAGAACTTCAGACCTCTGCCACAGGGAATGCTGTGTCCTCAGTGGGCTAATCCCACTGTCTTCGATGGGCTCATCCCCAACGGGAAAGCTTTTGCTTATTTTTCCTTTGGGGTCAATGTTTATGTTTTTCAGAAATTAAGTCCACATGAAAACGGAACACTTTTGGAACTCAATAACATGCAGAAATCTATATTTAGATAGAATTGATTTTAGTTGTTACAAAAGCTCCTCCCTAGTACTTAAAATGATCGACAGATGATTTTAAAGTTCTAATTTTATAATTAACTAAAATTAGAACACCAAACGTTAATAATCACAAGATTACCCAAAGATAATTTGCATATTTTATATAGTTAATTAGTACAAATAATTAGTGTGAAGTACCACCTCAAACATTTTTTTCAGAAAACTGGTATGTATTAATTTTGTAAGATTTAGAATTCAACTCATTAATGTGGATTAAATTCTATATCCCATGCAAAGGGGACAGAAAGCACTACTCAAGGCCTTGTGAGGACACACAGGATGGGGGGGGGGGTTCCTATCATTTTTCTAATAAATCTTATCCAAATTACAGCTTCGATGAGCTTTGATAGTAAGTACTCTGTGAAGCCCCATATTGCCTAAAGGTAACCTGAGGTCCTATTTCCAGAAGGTGGGGTGGTACATGAAATGCTGCACATGCCTCACTGTCTCAGTAGACCCTTGGTAGGAACTGCTTCTCCAACTCTGATTCAATTCAGCATTTACCTTGCCCTAAATGAACTCCTCATTTCTATGACTAACAATAAATTTCCTATAAGATCTTTGTTTCCATGTCCGAAAATTTCTCCCTATCAACTCACCTATCTTAGTCAATGTGTGGCATTTTTTATTATAAAAATGAAATACAATTATTACTATTATGTTATGTATTATATATTCACTAAAGCCTGGCAGGCCTGGAGTTCACAGCAAACTCCTGCCCCAGCCTTCCAAGTGTGGCATAAGCCACTATTTCTGGCTTAGCACTTTGACTTATGTAGAAGAACTGAAAATCTGGGAACTTAAAAACAAAGACAAAAAATAAAACCAGAACAAAACAAAACAAGCAAACAAAAGACCTGACTGCTGAGATGTGGGGATTTGCATACGACCCACAGACATAAAGTACAGTTTAAAGGTGAAATGTTAGAAATGTTCTCAAAACCAAAGCCACTGATGTGGTTTGGGTCAGCATCCCCTAAGGCCCTGTGTGTTACAGATTTGATCCTTACTTGGGAGTACTACTGGGAGGCTGTAGAAACACTGAGGAGTGGAACATAATGGAAAGGTTACCCTTCCTGGGCCTGTGCTGAAACAGAACATCACAGCAGGGAGAGAAGAGTGGAACAAAGCTGCTCAAGTCATGATAGCTAGGAAACAGAGCAGGCTCTACCTTAAATGACTTGACAGACTGCTCTGTGGCATCTGAATCAAGAAGCTGTGAACATACAGCAACGGGCTCTTCATCTTTGTTTTGTTTTTCTTAAAAAGCAAACAAGTAAGGGAAGGGTAAACAGTCATTAGAACACATACAGCCACTGAAAAGAATTTAACTGATTGCTACTTTTCACCCCAGTGGGTTTTTTTTATAAGGTGGGTTTTGCCGGGCATTTGGTTTTTTACAATTGTTCATAATTAGTCCATTCTGGTAGAGTCTTAATCACTGAATCTTCTCAACATTTCTGCTCATATTATTGTAGAAAGTTAGCAGTAACAACAACCAAGTTCTCTTATTGTAGATTTTAAAAAGTCACAGCAGGGTGTTCCAGGGTCCAAGAGTTACAACTGGGTGGAAGTCCTGTCTTCTGTTATCTCTAAAGGCATCTCCACACAAGACTCTGTGGGGATGACAAAGCAACAAACCTGCCATGGGAGCGGCCTTTGTGTTGTCTGAATGCTACCTTAAGGGAGGGAGTGTAATTGCAAAGTTTCCAAAGCACTGAAACCGGCATGCGGAGAAAAGCACACAGGTGGCAACACGCTGCCTGTTCTTTTAGGAGTAATTCACTCACCGAAACGTGTTTATCCAGTGATAGAAAAGATAAAGATGAGAGGGGGAAGTCTGGAATTATCAGCGATCACAAGTAGTGTTTTAGATCTAAGTCTACAATGTACTGAATGGAATAGGAAGGAGGTGGTATGCTACTGGTGTGCAGAAAAACAAAGTCTGTGGCAGATGTGGAGACAATGTAGGATCCAATCACAAAGAATTGGAGAAAACAGGAGACAAATTCTGAGTTGCTGAAACAGGCTTGAATGGCCTCTCTTCCCTCCTTCCAACTCAGTCTTATTTAGTTCCTTCCATGTTCCTCTATGCTAAAAGTGCTGGAGAATTAAGATATTCCTGATATTATGGGCATGAGTTTTTGTTATACTGTAGTATTTTTAAATTACATTGTTTACTCTTTGAGAGTTTAATATCTCTCCCCTAGCCTGTGTGTGTATGTGTGTGTGTGTGTGTGTGTGTGTATGTAGGTATGTGTGGAGGGTATGTGTGTGTATGTGTGTGTGAGATGTGGTGTGTGTGTGTGTATGTGTAGGTATGTGTGTGTGTGTGTGTGTGTGATGTGGTGTGTATGTGTATGTGTGTGTGTATGTATAGGTATGTGTGTGGAGGGGTATGTGTGTATATGGTGTGTGTGTGTGTGTGTGAGTGTGTGTGTAAGTGTAGGTATGTGGGAAGGTATGTGTCTGTATGTGTGTGTGTGTGTGTGACATGGTGTGCGTGTGTGTGCACATACAATGTATTTTGGTTTTATCTATTCCTCTTTCTCTACACATCCTCCCAGACCCTCCCACATTCCCCCCCTCCTACTTCATAGCTCTGATTTTTCTTTCTAATAGCCCACTGGATCCACGTACTTGAGTGTAAGCCCATCCATTGAGTACAATATATGTAACATATTGTCATAATGTGCTAAATAAAACATATACACCTGGAAAACTTCCACCACTAACCACTACTTTATTGATGCAGCTATTTCATTTAAAAGAGTATCTATAATGGTTCCTGTCATCTTTTAGATTATAAATTAAATGCACTGATGCTTGAGACTCATACTCTGCCAATATTAAGACATAGTCCTCTGCAGAAGGAATGGTTAATAAACTACATGGATTACTCTCTTCCTTTTCTTTCCTTAACTATTGAGCACTCCCTCCCCTGGTTGCTGAACCAGGCTAGAATGGCCCGTTTTCCCTCCTTCCAATGCATTCTACAGAGCCTTAAGGAGACTCTTCATAAAGCCCCAGGAGTTCATAATTACATAGGAATCCTTCCTCAAATTCCTGTTTACATAAATACACAGAAGTATGATAACAGAGCTATAAACAACTGGTCTGTGGGATAATTCTCAGTATTAGGACAGGACCCCTACTTGTTTGAGGGCTGCAGAGTTTATCATGTAACTTCAGTGCTGGATAATATATCATTAATATTTTTACAGAGACCATGAAGAATCAGAGGAGCAATTTCTTTTTCTGGTTTGTTCTTAATAAAATTTAGAGTTGAATATAAATATATTTCACAATAATTAATTACCATGACCATAATAGTACCTGAGAGAAAATATTTGAATAAAATAGCCAAATATGAAAGAAAACATAAAATTAAAGTCAGAATGATTTTTGAAATGTAGTAAGATTTTTCATGAGTGAATAAGCAGTGTAATGCTTTGATTTTAATCTCATAACAGAGAAGATAAAAATTGTATTTTTTTCTTGTACCTATTGATACATTTGTCCGTTAGATAATTTCTCTTTCTAATCAAGTGATGGCAGATATCTGCTAAGTCATGCAGTGTAATGAAAGAGACTGGAGTAGAACACAAGGGAATCCATACCACTAATATCTCTCCAAACTTTACTTTCTGTCTTGACTCAAACTTACAGAAATTATTTTAACCACATGTAATAGGTACTTAGAATAATGGCAGGAAGTTCTACAGTGCAGAACTGAAATAGAATAAGCCAATGGTAGTGAATCCTGGAGTTACTAGTGACCATGGACTTAGTTCAGCCAGAATCAATAATAAGCAATACCCAAATATTGCCTTACAACCAGTAACAATCAGTTATAGTTCTAACCCCACCGTCAAAACATCCATTCATTTTTTAAATCCTTTGTATATATATAATTATCTGTAAGAATAGTTTTCCTTAATGTATGTCTAGGCACCAGGTAAGAGCAGTAACCAGAAGTGGCCATAAGGGAGTGCCCTATATCTGGTCTTACAGAAGATTGCAGCCAAGTAGACCTGGGAATTGAGCTCTGCCCCTCTAGAAGAGCACCTAGAACTCTTCACTGCTGAGCCTTCTCCCCAGCTCCTGTCTCCTGTTTTTAATGAAATACATATTTGAATGTTGTTAAATACTGGAAAGGAACTGAAAGAGAATGAGAGAATATCAAGATATAAATAAATCCTAAAAGGTGACAAGAATACAGTAGCGGGCAAAACATTTGTGTAAACCCCATTTTTAAATGGAAAAGTACTGTATCTCAAAATTGAGAAAAAATGGACAAAAAATTATGACCAAAGAATAAGAGTTCAGTGTTACATAATAATACATATTATACACATATAGTAATATATAGTAATATTTATTATTTATATAATGTTTATTATATATGTATATATACACCAATATATGTCAGTATGTATGTAGACCAGGCTGGCCTTGAACCACAGAAATCATCCTAACCTTGCTTTCCAAGTGATCTACTTAAAAATATTCACTACCATGCCCTGCTGTAGCTATTTTTTTAAAAAAATCAGTCAGGAAGTTAGTAAGCAAAACAGAGTGACTCTTCCAGAATATGTTAATTATAATAAATAAATTATAAGTACATTAATATATGTATAATGTTAAATACATTTTTCTGTTTGCTTGTATACAAAGGGGGTCATTTCTCCTCTTACATGTTGTCATATGGAGGGTCTCCAACCATCAAACCCTAAATTCCAGATAGAGAAAAGTGAAAAAATGTTTAAAATAATTTGAATAGTTAGTATACAGCCTCAGAGGTGAAGAATAAGGTCTCCAGAGCTGAATGCCCTCTTTCAGAGCCCCAAACAGTGAAGAAAATATATCTAAAGAGAGGTATATGGTTGTAAAATTTTATGCCATCAGTTCTAAGATTTTTTTTAATTTTCTTGAGACTCAGAATAAGTAGAATAATTCAGAATAACCTGAATTAAAGAATAATGTGCTGGCTATAAGAGAATGAAGTTATACATTACAGGTGGTGAGTGGAATTATCAACCTAGAATTCCATATCCAACAAACCCATCAATTAGATGCTCATGTGCAATAAAAGCTTCAAGGTATATTTTCTAGGCATTCCATGGTGAGCAAAACAATGAACTTTTCACACCTACTGCCAATGTCCTAGGCCCTTGAATCTGTGACTATGTTGCTTTAAGTGGCAAGAAATATGAAGATTGGAGATGAAGTAAGGTTTACAATCAAACTGACCTTACAGCAGACAGATTGCCCTAAGTGTCTCAGGGAAGGCCAGAGCAATCATAAGTTTCCTTAAAAGTGTAAAATTTGATAGCAAGGTGGCTCAGCAGGCTCAGCCTTGTACTCAAGCCTAAAAACCTAAGTTTGATTCCTGGGACCTACATGAAAGAAAGAAGAGACTGCCTCCAATTGCCACCTCTCAAACTACCCTCTAACCCTCACACATACACAGTGGCGTTTGTGGACCACTTACATAGAGACACAAAAATAAGAGAAGCGTGGTTTAGCTGCAAGAGGAAAGCAAGAAAGGATGGCGCAGTGATACATCATGAGCTCTTCCCCCACAACTGCTGACTTTGTTAGCTTTCGCAGATCTGAGGCGGTGCAACCAACCAAGGTATGTCCACAGGCTTTTGAAAGTGAAGCTAAGAGAGAGTTTGTTTCTCTGAATTCTAGAAATGTAGACAGCCCTGCCCACACTTATTTTAGACCAGTGGTATCTAAACCAGAATTCTAGTCTTGAGAACTAAAAGGTGATAAGCTTACAGTAATTTGTAATAGCACTGGTAAATGAATCCATGAATTTTTGAGAATCTTCTAGAAGATTCTTTCTACTGAAGTAAGACAATATAACAAGAAACAAAAGACCTAGAATAGAAGCAGGCATATCACAGCATAAGAAAGGGCCAAGGGGGCAAGGTACTCTCAAGGTGACAGCAAAGGAAAATCTCAGAAAGCTACTATGGACCACACCTAAAGTCAGAATAATGAGCAGCCTCAGAGGATTCAGAAGGATAAACAATGAGCAATCTATCAAACCATGTCAAGAATTAGATTCTTTATAAAAAGCTAATAAAATGAGTAACTAAGCTACTATTAACTGCAAGAAAAGTAAAAAGGAATCTATAAAAATTAAATGTATCTAAACACACAGTACCATACTTGAGTAGAATCTACAAGAATAAGAGAAACAAACATCGTATCAATTTTGCTAAAAGTTGTTGTCTGTCTATTATGGAATTCTCCATAACAGATAGGAAATGGGTGAGTAGGTACTATAAAGAAAATGTCCTCATCACTTTTGAAACAGCCATAAATAATACCTAAATTTATCAATTGATACACTGCATCACACACACACACACACACACACATGTGCACATGCACATGCACACACTTACTTCAGAGAGGTAGATAAAATGATTTTTTTTTTACAGAAAAGAAACAAATAATTTGTTGTCTACAGATTCTTCTTATTTTACTTTTTGACCTTTCAAACTCTGTCCACGACTTACTAAGTCAAAAAATAAAGTTAAGTTTAAGAATTAAAATTATGGTGATTAATATGTTAAAATATTCACAAAATTATCAGCAGTAGCATCATTATCAGGAAAAAGTCTGGGATGGCACTTCTATCAGCATGCCACCCATTCTCTGTCCACACTTTGTCTCTCTCTTCTATCACAGCTGAGGCTCCAAATGTTCCATTCACTTGTCTATCCTTTGTTTCCCTAGCTTATGAAAATGTAGCATCTATGAAGACAGAATCATAATGTATTTTTACCACCATGTCCCTAGAAACTAATATATCTCCTACACAGAAGGCATTCAGTAAATTGAAATAAATACACGAAAACGGTGAAATCTTCCTTAATGTTTTTCTTACACTCAGTAACCGTGATTGCTTTAAACTCTGAACACAGAACCCACATACAGTTATTTTCATCATGAAGAAAAAACAAAGAAGCTTCCTATGAAGAGAGCAGGGGAGTTCAACAACAGTCCATCTTGGAGGGCTGGTCGTGCTGTGTCTTTGGAGATAAGGCCATCCTAGTCAAAGTGCACATGCCAAGAAAACCGCCCTGAGGCCTGAGGAGCCTAGGAGTCAAGCAAGAAGGAAAAGGTGCACGAGAGAGCCAAACCATTACCGTCTACCTTGCCTAGCTAATTAAATGAAATCGCTTTAGGCTTGGACATACATGTGCATAAATCCTTCAGCCAGCAAGACATTTAAAGTGTTTTGCGGGAAACCCTTCCAGAGTGCACCAGCCTTGCAATAATAAACAACTCCAGGAACAATCAGATCCTCTTGTCTTTTGATCATTACAATTTCAAATGACCCTGTGCAGCAGGTAAATCTTCCAGGGACGAAGCCTTGACCTGGGAAAAGGCGTGTGACCCTGTACACTAAAACAGCCCTCCTCTACATCCAGTGAGCACATAGCTCCCAGCGCCCCTTGCAATGTGCTCCCAGCGTCCCTTGCACTAAGTTCTTCTGCCAGAAACCCACCACGGAAGAAGAGTAGAGTTTGTAACCCCTGGCCAGCATGAAACAAAGCTGTTTATTTTTCACAGAGAAAACTGTGCCATAGGACTGGCTATTGCACGCGTTGCTCAGCATCGGACATATACAGTGGATAGGGTAGGTGAAATGCTAAAGAAATTATAGGCCTGTTAATATTTTTAAATTTTTATTACTTCCTTTATTTTGAGATTATAATACAATTATGTCATTTCCCCTTTCCCCTTTCCTTCTTGCAAATACTTCCATACACACCACACCATATATATATATATATATATATATATATATATATATATATATATTCTTAAATGCAACCTCACATGTCTGTTTTTATCCTTCTTTAGCTGAACATAGATAGCTACGTGGACTTATGGCCACTATGGACATGTCTTTTTAATGCATTCTCAGTTCACTGGACTATTCATCTGCTATTACCACTCAAGTAAGCTGATCATCTAACAGCCTCTGCTCCAACATCAACATCTGCTAAAATACTGTCTAAACTAATCCTTCCTCTTTTCCTTTCATACACGTATATAACGTATTTTTATCAAACTCTTCCCCCACTTCCTGTCCAATTACCGTGCTATTCTCCACACACTTCTCCTCCAAACTTCATATGCTAGCTCCTCATTGCCTTCCTGTCCGCTGTCCTCACAGTCCCTCCCATTTTCCTCACCTGCCCATTTAGGTACCCGGATTTCATCTGCAGGCACTGAGGTGAGTATCTCCAGCTCACCCTAGGCTTTCTTCCCTGGTTGTATTTCTCCTGAAGAGCATCTATTGTGCTTGCTGTCAGCCCTGCTCCTCTATCCAGGAGCATCCACACCCACCTGTTTTACTTATGGCCTGACTGTGTTTTCAGAGCCTTCCTCTTGCTCTCTCTGCTTTTCCCAGCATAAAACAAAGATTGGTGGATTTAGCACCAGAGATGTGTTTATACCCAACTACAAAGAACGGTCCCCATTCTGTTCTTCATTGCTATCTTTAGAATATGTTGCCTATGTTAGCTATAGTCCTTTGTTAGCTTGACTAAACTTTCCATTTTTGCTGGAATTTTAAAACACTTGTTCTCTCATGAGAATCTTGAATATTGTCTTTGTAAAGCATTAGAGTGTATTTTAAAACCAGGTGAGTTCATACTCCCATCTCAATATCCAGCTATTCCTGCATCTCACTTCATTAGATTGCCCTAGGTCATTTTTTTAATGACACAGTAATCAAAGAGAAGGAAGACTCCAAGGAAGTAATTGTGATGTCTGAGCCTAAACTGTAATCATATTAAAGACATCATGGTAAGACACTATTATCAGTCTAGCATGTCTGACTTAATCAAAAATTTAATATAATTCATTACAACATGGGAATTACATGCATATCACTGTAAGATATATTATAATGTATTCAACAATATCTTTATACATATGCACACATACAGATTCTTAATAAAAAGTACATGTATAGTAGCAGTTTGAGCTGGCTGCAGGTATCCTTATCATTGATAACCTGCTACTAACATGTGAGCTGTACAAGCATAGAAAGGCCAAGTTTAGTGATGGTGCAACCCAAGTTCAATTTATGATGGACGTAATGAGGTTAGCAGAAGAGCAAGCTAGAGCTGCTCGAGTCTGTCATGGTACAGAGGGATGAAAATAAGAGAAGTGGAATGAAGCTGAGGAAATTAACAGAGCTGTGGGCAATGGTGGCTGCAACCTCAATCTGCAGGCTCCTGACTAATCTGGTATCAAGTCCGGTTATATTAACCAATCACGTTAGGTCACACTGTGACATTCTAGGAGGAGACTGGGAAGTACTGGGTTATGGACAGCCTTACACAAAGGAGAGTAGAAAGAGGCAGAAAGGAAGAGATGTGCCAATAAAGATAAAAATGTAACTCTAGAGCTAAGAAGACATTTGTGCAAGGTGTGAGTGTGGCGTCAGAGCTCACAACCCCCCTAGCCATTGAAGAGTTCAGCTGCAAATGCCCTGAGCCACTGCAGGGCTCCATAGTGATGTCATCAGTGGATCAGGAGGAAGGTACACGGAGTCAGTATGTTTGTTGCCTGTTACTTCGAATGGCATATCTTTCTCACTTGAAAAATACATGCTGTAGAAATGAATGTTTAGTGTACTTACCTCTACAAAGATGAAGCAGGGTAAAATTGCATTGCTTCTAAACTCTGGGTCTTGGTGATTGGGAAACATATTTTCCTGTTGGCATAGAGGAAAGAACAGAAACACTGTGAAATCCAGCTTGTTCATGGTGACATGCTCTGTAGACGCTTAATACATTCTCATTATTAAGCTAACTTTGTCTTATCTTCTGTTTGTTTTGTGCTCTGCCTCCAAAGGATGCTTCCTTTCTAAACAGGGCCCCTGGCTTGTGAGATCATACACTATTTCCACATCTATCTATGTATAGACAGGTAAATGACATTGGACTGCATCTGTTGGTGAGATGGCCAGGAGTCTACTGAGTAGCTGTGCCTACCCCCTGTGCCTATCCAAACAAATGTTCACAGTATCAAGCATGTTCTTAGAAGGCCTCTTGCCAGGAAACCTGTCAACACTCATACCACGTGTGTACTTGCCTCTAAGAAAGTGGAGAAGGGGGAAGCTCTTCTCAATGCTGAGCTCAATACCAGCTTATGGTCTAAGGACCTCCTCCATCATTGCTATTATACTGTTTGGAAATTTCAAAGTAAAATGAGCTTGATATGAAAACCACCTAATGGGGCATATGTAGGTCAAGACCATGAACTATTTATTCAAAATGATTAGGAAATCTTTTGATTATGTTCTTCATGATGGACAACACAAGTCAACACTTACGATAGCAAATGAGTGAAAAAATAAAATAAAATCTTTTTTAAATGTCTAAAATAGATGTTTGTGAGGAATTACGAGAGTGATTGAAGTAAGGGTAAATTTACATTGTCAGCTTGATAAGATTTAACATCACCTTAGGATAAATACCTCAAGCATACCTGGGTGGATATTTCCAGAGATTGAACTGAGGTGGGAAGAGCCAGCCTGCATCTGTCTTAAACTGAACAAAAAGGAAAAGGTTAACTGAGCACCAGATTCATTGCTGTGTTTCCTAACTGCCTCTGTGACATGACTAGCCACCTTATACTCCACTCCCGTGACCATACCTTCCCCACCATGATGGACAGTATCTCAAGACTATGAGCCAAAACATAGTCTTCCATTGGTTGTTTTTTGTCAGTTTGTTCTAGTAACAAGGAAAGTAACTACTACAGTGTGTAAGAATAAATGCACACCTATAATTCATCAAAACAGAAAGAAAATCTAAATTCCCATATTCTAAGTCCTGTTTCTGTTTACATTGGTTGTCAGCCTCCTTCAAGAGGAGGCAAAGCAGAATGCCTACCTTTAGGTGTACTTGGACATTATATCAGAAAATTCTGTTACCCTAATGACTTAGACCTCCTATTGGCATTTAAAGATGATGGTATAAGTTCTGAAGTGCTACACACTCTTCTCTACATAACAAAGACTTCCTGTACCCTGCTCTGCTCCCTGATGTCCCACTAGCTTACACTCTCCATAGTAAGTGGGCTGTATAATATGCACTTTTGTTCTAAGAATGAGAAAACATACAAGAAACAGCGTAAAGGTTCCTGTGGTTTGAAAGAAAGTTATTATTAATAGAAAAGCTTAACTAGAGCAGAGGTTGCTTCATAACCATGAACTTTTGTTTACAAGAGATATTATTTTACCAAATGTCATTTTCCCACCACATATGTAGTTTTAATTTTTTTCAGTGATTAGTCATATGATGTAATTACTGCTAATTTACAATGTTATTGTGATGATTGAAACTTTAAATTTTTACACTTAGTATGATGCTAGCTACAATGAAAGAACAATCATGTAAGTCATATAAACTTTATAAGAAGGCAGGAATTTGGCTAAGTTCTTTGCCCCTAGGAATGAGGTTTCTTATGATTGCTTGAGTCTTGGCTTTGTCAGCCACTCTGTGACTTTATGTTCGTGTCTTAGCTTCATGGTTCACATTTTTTCCATCTGTTTCACATATATAACAATACTTCAATGGTTACTCTTGATTATCAACTCAGTGAGATTTAGAATCACCTAGGAGGCAAATCTCTGAAGGTGTGAGTACATTTCCAGGGTTTTGAACTCTACAGTAGAAGACGCTCTCTGAATACAGCAGAGCCATTCCATTGGCTGCCATCCTGGATTGAAAAAACAATGTGAAAGCAAGCTGGACACAAGCACTGATCCTTCTGTTTTTTGACTATAGATGCAGTGTGAGCAGCCATGTGTTGCATGCCTTTATTGCTATGCAGTGTGACCAGGAACCTAAGACTCCTGATGCATGCCTTCATTGCTATGCAGTGTGTCCAGGAACCTAAGACTCCTGATGCATGCCTTCATTGCTATGCAGTGTGACCAGGAACCTAAGACTCCTGATGCATGCCTTCATTGCTATGCAGTGTGTCCAGGAACCTAAGACTCTTGATGCCACAGCATCATTGCCATGGTAGATTGTACTCTCAAACAGTGAGCCAAAATAAATCCTCTTTTAAAAAAAAAAATCTTTTTGGCAATTATTTGGTCACAGCAATGAGAAAAAAAATGACTAATAAATATCTACCAAATAAGCAAATTTGGGAGTTCAACTATTATGTCTGAGCTTTAAAAGTATTGACTACAAGCAGCCTGTGAGTGTTCAATATGATCATCCAGAATTCAAACCTCAGTGAATAGATGCATCATACCCTTTTGTCGACTGAAACTCTGTTTGAGATTTCTTCATGTTAGAAAATGAACATTATACTTCCTGGATGTTATGCTATAGCTAGTACAACCCCAAATTTATATGTTGAATTTTTATCCCCACTGCATTTGATTTCCAGTACTTGGAAAGAAAGCCTTTACAAATGCAATTAAAGTAAAATGAAGCCATTCTTGTAGGCTCTAGTTCAACCCATCTAGTGTCCTGTGTGAAGGAATCAAAACACACATATTATTAAGAAGACCATAGAAGCTGACCATCCATAACCAACAAGATAGTTCTTGAAAGAAAACAATCCTGTGTACACTTTTCTCTCTGACATCTGCCTCTAGAATGTGGGTAAAGTGGAGGTGGAAGGGAATTTTCTGTTCTTTAAGACATCCAATCTTTGTTGCATGGATACAGCAGCCTTCACAAACAAATATATGAGGTAATATCCATCACGGTATGATAACCTCAAATGATATTTTACATTTGTTCACCATTTTATTGTGAGGGTTTGGAAACAGCTGGCAAATGGGTAAAACTATTTGCAAGAAAAGATTACTGAAGGGAGGTCTCGTGAACCGTTAATGACTACATAATTTTGGTGACATTTTCCAATGTTATAATTGGATTTTTCCTCTCTCTACTCAGGGGAATTTTGATTTTTTTTTTTTGTATGGGAAGTAATATACATAGAAAAACTACTTAATTTGCCTATGGCTTTACTGTGACAAATTTAAATTCTAGAGTCATTTTCAATATAAACGCAAATGGAATGCTAATTAATGTTACTATTAGTTTCAGAAAAACATAATTACGAGGTAAAAGTGGGTACTTTTTCTATTCCTTAAACTAAATAATGCATCCCATTTGGAATGAATTAAGGAACATCAGTAACTTAGCTTAATTTCAC
>JADRCH010000243.1:3221813-3251138 GCA_019843965.1 Rhynchomys soricoides
GGAACATCAGTAACTTAGCTTAATTTCACAACAACTATTCATCATTAGTCCTTAGAGCAAAGTAATAATGATGATTAAAACAATAAGAGACTGGACATTATTACTACTTTGTAATGTTAATCGCATCCTTAAAAGTGGACACTAGCAGACACAATTTCCAAGGAGAAATTCATATGATTGTATTGTATCAGTGCTATACTGTTATTGCCAATGATTCCCACAATCTTCTACATTTTTATTAGTATTCTTGCATTTAGAATCTTATTCTGTATTAATTGATTTTCATTCATTGTACCTCTGTGCCACAAGTGCTTCATAAACATGAGCAAGGCTTCCATGAAAAAAAAAATCACTGTGTTGACTGATTGTAACTTCTATTGAAAATTTTCACAAAATGGCTGAAATGTTCAATAGCTCCAATAACCTTGTATGCTCTAGAGTACTGTGGTAATAGTCTATGTACAATTTTATACAGTGGGAGTGAGAGACGGAGAGAGGGAGAGAGGGGATAGGAAGAAGAGAAAGGGGAAGGAGGAAGAGGAAGATTTTATGTTCAACAAGCTCTCATCTTGATTTTTAAATCTTAAAGTTTCTGGGAGTTCCAAATGGCAAACAAGTGTTCTAGCTCTCCATGGGGACAGGAAGAAT
Source organism: Rhynchomys soricoides (assembly GCA_019843965.1). Taxonomy (NCBI): domain Eukaryota; kingdom Metazoa; phylum Chordata; class Mammalia; order Rodentia; family Muridae; genus Rhynchomys; species Rhynchomys soricoides. Next base: position 3,222,462 of record JADRCH010000243.1, read on the forward strand.
TATATATCACATGCTGAATTTGATAGTGACTCATTAAAAAGGAAAGACACATTCAAAATGACTAGCCCAGGAAAAGGCAATTTCATTTTTCCTCTGTCAATTTGAAAACAGAAATTATTTATTTAGGATTTTTCCAGCTGTCATATTTGATGACTAAAACCACAGTAACATTAACAAAAGTGAACTGTAAATCCCACTCTAGTAACAGACCATGTGGAGTGGCCCACAATACAGTTTTCTGCTCTTCCCAAGTGTCTTTTCTTTGTAGTCTAACATCCATTCTCATAGTATTTGCATTTGCAGTATGGAGAGAGGAAAATGGTTGGTAAAAAATATATCCTCCCCATTTAAGGAAATGTACACATCATCTCAGATTTGCTAGAACATAATCAAGAGGCCAGAGCTAGTATGCGGAAAGCTGGGAAATGCACCACGCTGGAACTCCTATTTATAGACAGAAGTCTAGGGGATGAGTAATCTCTGCTACTGCAAGGAATAGACAGATTTGTATTTCTTCCACAAACTGTAACTCAGATGGCAGAAAGTCATCAAGTGTCACCTTCGGGCTCCCTGTGATTTCAGCAGCCCACTCTAACAGTGGTCCAGGGTTGGTCAAAAGTGCACACAAGTAGGGTACATTTCAGTGAGTCCTAATATCTGCAGTTTCAGACCTATAACCACAAGAAGGCTCACAGCATTTTTTGTCAATAGCAACATAAATTATAATGTAAGTTTCGATTAGATCAATTGGCTGAGAAAAAGAAGGTACTATGGTGTTACTGATCATGATCACTTTGGCTTTCTGTGGTCTAAGCTGAACTAGCCCCAATTTTTATAACAATGCTTTCATTGCATCTTGCCAAAGTTAGTGTAAGGAATCTAGTTCTAATTTCTGTCATTCAAAACAGTGACTTCTGTTTTCTAAATTGGAAAATTCTTAAGTATGTTTATAAGTACGTGTAAAGAAAAAAGTAAAACCTACTGTCTAACTTATCCAAAATGCTCAGCATGCGTTATCTTAAGCACACTTTATTAGGCAACTACATCACCTAGAGTTCTAAGGGAAACTGTGTCCAATGACATGGGTTCTTCTAAACATAAAGACATAGGCTTCCTTGGTTCTCTTTCCTGTGTATCCTACCATGTATCACTACCTTGCGGTTACCTGTCACCTGATTTGGGAACACTTAAGGTTGCTATGATCTCACTTATATATTGCTGATAAGTGCAATATATAAATTTAAATCTGTGCCAAGATTTTCTCTCTCAACATGACTTCTCAACAGTTCTTCCTCCCTTAGATTCTGAGAACTCCCTGATGGTCTGCACACCAGTGGACTGAGGTGCAATCTGTATTTTCTCTGTCCAGCACTAGACTGAAGAAGAACAAAGACTACGACTCCTTGCCTTTCAACAGGAAAGTTGCCTCTTTATCAGGACTTCACTGAAAACATCACCATGTAGCTGAAGCTAACTTAGCTTAGAAAGACGTTAGAGACAACTGTGGTGCCTGCTGGCCTTAACTGGCTTTCCATTGCTGTGATAAAACATCATGACCAAATGCAACTTGGGGAGGAAAAGGTTTATTTCAGCATACAGTTCTACAGCATTCATGGTCCATCATGGAAGCTGGAGCAGAAACTGAAGGCAAGAACCTAGAGGCAAGAACTGAAGCAAAAGTCATGTAGGAACATGGCTTGCCGAATTTCTCTTAATGGCTTGCTTAGCCTGTTTTTTTTTATATATCCCAGTACCACCTGCCCAGGGGTGCCACCATTCACATGGCTCAGTCTTCCCACATAAGTTACTGATTAAGAAAATAGCCCACAATCTTACATATAGTCCAACCTTATGGAAACATTTCTGCAATGCAGGCTTCTCTACCCAGATAACTCTAACACATAAAATAAACAAAAATACAACCAGGATACCACTCGTGTATAAATAATATTTTTCTAATATTGGAAAGCTTTTTTCTAAGTAGGCATGTCTCACTGTCTTTGATCATCATTATTATTGAAAGAAACATATTGTCATTCTGCAGCTCAGGATTTTGTAGTCAATTGTATTCTATTCTAAAATGTGTTCAAAAGATTTTAAGATATGTTCTGTTTCTTAATCTCAAAAGAATGAAGAGGAGCCTGTGGGTTATTTTTTTTTAAATTAGATTGCTTAGGGATGAAAACATGGGGAAACTTGTACTTTTCCTTATCTCTAATAAATGCTTTAATATTATTTCTGTGTCCAATCTCTCTGCTGTGTTATCTCTGGTCTTTTACTGAAGCTTGTTTTTTAAATATGGGCTTGACCTATATTCATTTCTCATGTATCACAACTCTTATTTATCCATAATTTGTCTTTATGTTGTACATTCTTGAATCTGTGCTTTTATTCCATTCAGTATTTTTGTTTGTAGACACATCACATTGAAGAGCATAGCATGTGAGTTACAATGTCCCTTCTTATCTACTCAGATGTTGAGAATTAGACGCTACCTTTCCAAGGAACCACCAATTTGTCCCCACCAAGTCCTTAGTGATTGTCTACCACACCCACAGAGACTCTCACAGTGAGGACTAAGACCCAAGCTTCATTGCAGTAGATACATTAAATTTAATAAATTGTTACCAAGTGACTATTAGTAGGCTGAAATAACTTGAAAATGCCAGAATACTTAAGGTGAAATAACAACAATTTAAAAATCACATTTAAGGTCATAAATAGCAGAACTGAAGCTGCAAAAAGACAACTCCCATGCTGAGGGGAAATTGGCAGGCGCTTCTAAGATAACAAAAATAACAAAAGATTGGAGATAAAATAGATATATGCAGCTGAAACGTGAGGAGTGGAATATTTATCGAAGATTTTTTCTCCCCAAAGGAGAAATATACTAAACTTCAAGACTCAAATCTCCCATTTTAGATGTAATTTTTTCCTAAGAGCTGATACAGATATAAAACCACCACTGCTGCTCCTTGGAGTGCAACACAGGTGTTACTGGTTTCACTTCCATTGTCTTTTCTAGATTTCTGTTATTTTTTTTTTTCCAAATGTGGAACTGAGATAAGGGAAACTGCATAGGCAGACCTGGGAGAGTCATTCACAGGGGGTCCCCAAGACAATGAGAATGATGATTTCTTTTTACACTGATGTGTGCATGCTACATCCATGCTTCATGCTAACTTCAGTAGTAAGAAGGAAGGTTTGGGGAGAGCAATCCAAGCCATGACTTGCCAGGGGGCTGTACTTTTGGAGGCAAAAAGATTTATTATTTCTAGGTGATGTTTCTTGCTGATTTAGAACTACAGATTCGAAATTTAAAGAGAATGTGATAGTAGTTTATATTTATTGGTTTCTGTGTCATTATTTACAGGCATGTGCTCCGCTCCTGTGTGTGCATGCACATGCTACTGCATGGGTGTTGAAGTCAGAGGACAACTTGCAAGAGTCAGTTCTCTACTCTTCTATTGAGTCCCAAAGGATTAGATTTAGCTTGTCAGGCTTCTTGGCAAGTACTTTTAGCTGCTGAGCCATCTTGTTATCCCAGAAGAATTGTTTCAAGAATGTCTTTGCCAATGTGGTTCCCTACAAATAGTCTGTCAATAACACCTGTAGGGGTTTGAGTGTCTGTTGGACCCCAAGTACATGTATCTAAACCCCTGGTCTCCTGTAGAGATTCTGAATTATTAAATACCTTTTTCTTTTCTTTTTTCCTTTCTTTATTTTTTCCTTTTCTTTCTTTCTTTCTTCCTTTCTTTTTTTCTTTTTTTTTAGAGAGTATTTCTGGTTTTGCTTTTGTTTGCCATGGCTTCAAATTCAGACCCACTAAGTAGCCCATAGCTTGGCCTTGCTGTTGAGTTGCTGATCCTTCTGCCCCCACCTGCAATAGGACCCTACCTGCAAGATTGCTGCCTTGTGTCGCCATACCCAGTGTATGCAATTCTAGGCATGGGACCCAGGGTTCCACCGTTCTAGGCAACCAATCTACCCCTCCAATCCCATAACCTGCCCCCATTTTTAAAACGCATACATTTGTATTTTTCAGTGGAACCCTAATAAACCTGTAAAAATACAATTTAATAGATATTTAAATGAGAAAATATTTTAAAAATTAAAAAACATTAGGATAAAAACATCAACAATTCCAATTACCTCAATTCTATGAAATGAGGCTACCAAATATTTTTTCATGTTGCTATATATTATACCAGTTGTAATTTGTTAATTACACACATATCCACAGAAATATGATTTTTTACTTAGCTCTGTCATTAGAAATTATATCAGATCTAGCATTTGCTGTCCAAGCATTTCTATAATGAATTAAAATGACAACAATGTACTATATGTATGTATATTCTTGGAGTAAGACAATTTCTTAATTATAAAGAGTACATTTATACAGAAAATATTAGATAAAATATATCTTTGTAGAAGCATTTATTAGCTCAAGTATATAGGCTTTAATTACCGTGTACACCCTTCCTAAAATTGAGAAACTTTGACCTTAAACTTTAATAATGATAATTCCTTATATTGAGAATCAAATTAACTGACTTCACAAATTTAGTGCTTTAATCAATGAAATTGGGACTTTTTCTAATGAATTTGTGGCTGTGAGTGATTGGGATAAAATTTGAAGGTCCATGGTAAATACATTTTAAAAATGGGGGCAGGTTATGGTATTGAAGGGTAGCATGGTTACCTAGAATACCCTTGATTACTATTTACCAAAATATTTAATGTGATACTGGATTAATAATTAATGAAAGTCTAAAATAAATCATTTATCTTAAGTCAAATTTGTGCTGTGGTACTGTGAAAGAACGAAGTTTGTCTTCAGGTGTGAAATGTAATGCTGTAAAATGTGCAAACTTGTTTTATTTAAAATGAATTATTTTTTCATACACTTTATTCTGATTATATCTGCTCTCTACTGCTTTCAGTTCTCCCCATCTACCTTCTGCTCTGGATGATTCAGTTTCTGTCTCTCACTAGAAAAGAACAGGCTTCTCAGAAATATCAACCCAACATGACAGATAAAGTAAATATATGATGAAGCAAAAACTCTCATATCAAAGTTAAATAATTTGAGTATTGGTGTTAAATCTTTTTCGAAATTCTGGTAGAATGCTATGCTAAAACTATCTGGTCCTGGGCTCTATTTGGTTGGGAGAATTTTAATGACTGATTTAACTGACTTAACTTTTGTTGAGAGAGTATGGTCTATGCAACCCGTAAGAGATCTGGTGTACAGTGGTAAGAGAGGCTGCAGCTGGCGATCTGTTTTAGTGCTAGAGAAGAGACTGAGAAACTGGGTCTAGAAGAACAGAGAGAGAAGAGCCATAATTTTCGTTTTAAGGCTACCTAAACACATGATTAATAGAGCAAGCTAAAGTGGTATAACATTTGATCAGTATAATTTCATTACTTTTCAGTTTGCTGGAGACAAAGAGACTTTTCTGTTATTGTCTTAGGTTTTCAATTGCTGTGAAGAAACACTATGACCACAGCAACACTTATAAAGGAAAACATTTAATTGGTTTGGCTATAGTTTCAGAGGTTTAGTACATTAATGTTGTGGTAGGAAGCATGGCAGCATGCAGGCAGACATGGTGCTAGAGAAGGAACTGAGAGTTCTACATCTTGATTCACAGGCAGCAGGAGACTGTCAGCCACACTTGTAGTTCGAACTTCTGAGCTTGCAAAGCTCTCCTCAACAGTGACATACTTCCTCCAAGTCTTGATCTACTTCAACAAGGCCACATCTCCCTTATGGCATTCCCTATGAGGCTATGAGTGCCTATCCTTTTCAATATATGGGTCACTAAAATGGAAGCCTGAATTCTTTCCTAAGTTATATTTTGTTTTTGTCTGTGTCAGTGTGCATGTGTGCGTGCACGTGCAATCATGAGTGTTTACTTGTGTGTGTGTATGTGTGTATGTGTGTGTGTGTTCGCACATGCGTGCATGTGTGCCCCAAAGGCTAGAAGAAGGCACTAAATCACCTGAAGCAGAAATGACATGCAGTTGGGAGCTGTTCAGTGTGTGTAACTGAACAATTACACTCAAACTCAGATCTTCTGCAAGAGCAGTAAGTCCTCTTCATCACAGGAGCCTGAACTTTTATTGTCATGAAAATTTGAAGGAACGCATGTTTTCATTCATCTCATTTGTATTTTTCAAGGAAGAAATACCATACTTTCTGTGGTAAGTCTTCTTTAGCTATTCATTGGGATATTTATTAGTTACACTATTTCCTCACATTAGTTATCCCCCACCCACATCCAGCGTCTGGAGTTATTAGAAATCTCCCAAAGACCTTCAGTAGGAAAATATAGTGGTGGGTCTTCTCAGAAGCCTCCATTCTACTCCTACATGTGACAAGTTTGGCTCTTTTGCTTTATTAGATTTCAGAGAGCCGAATTTATCAGATGTTCAATTTGAGAACATAAGGAGGATGAATGACAGACAATAGACCAAAAATAAATTTCACAAATCTTGAGAGCCCAATACATCTGCAACACTTTGTCACAAAGTAGAAGCATAGAAATTGATAAGGGAAAGAAGCTGAACTCTGTGAAAGAAGGAAAATGATGTATTGCTACCATCTGCTTTTCCTTGACATGTACATGTTCCTCTAAAGGCCAGTTGATTAGATAAAGTAGTTACTGGTATTAGGATCATTTTACCAGTGTAGGAGGTATGCCTTAGACTAACATTCCCAAAGCAAAACATCTATAATTTGATCTGATGCTTACAGATGAGCATTGTAGTTTGCATTATCAGAGTGTATTAATGCTTTTTTTTTCTGTAGAAAAAGAATCTATGCAATGGTTGGTGTATGCTAAGTTAATCTTCATTTTCGAGATCATCTGAAAGATTGGGCTCCAGAGGAATGCAAGACTTTACTTTCGTTTCCATCAGCTCTTTCCCTGCTAGAGAGGTGAGCAGAGGAGAAGAGGGAAATGGAGGAGAAGGGAGGGCAGGAAAGGAAAGGAGAGAAGAGGGGAGGGGAGAAGAGGAGAGGAGTGGAGAGGAGAGGGGAGGGGAGAAGAAAAGGAGCTGTAAGGAGAAACATACCAACACCTTCAGTTTCAGAATCTCAGAGACAAGACCAATTGACCAGAAGCCCAGTACTAAACCTGGAAATGACTGACTGCCTTAGGCTCCTTTCCCTATATATTCTGCTGGCTGAAGATGAGATAGAAGACAGATAATCAAGATGCTAACTCACTGTCATCTCAGATTGTTGTCACAGGCCAATTACAGTATGGAGAATTTAAAAACCTATGTATGTGAGTCTATGTCATCATATCTCACAATTACAATTCCATATGGCAGGTATGCCTAGAGAAATGGGATCTCAAACAGGACAGGAAGTTTAAATCATGAATTAGTGATGAAAGTCAATTACATACATTATATTCTCAAGCTGTATTTGTGTTTCCTGAGTAGGGGGACTGCCACCAATTGTCAAGAGAAACAAGCATGATATAAGGTCATATTTTTTTAAAGTCAGAATTGTATTCAGAAAATATAATCCTATAATCAAATGATTAACTTTCCACTTTTAGGCTCAACTCTCATTTTAGAGATTCAGCCTTCTGGGGACATCTCTCCTTCTACAGAGACACAGGGAATGAGGGGTAAAGATGGTAGGGTTACCGTGAGAGTGTAAGTCCCATTCAAGACAACTAATTCCTTGAGTATATATAATGTACTAGGTTTGTTTGTACACTGCACGATTTGCTTGATCTTTTAAAAAAAGAATCTAATGCTACCAGATTGAGCAAGGAATTTTACAGGGAATGGTTAAAGGCTAGGAAGGATTCTGTCAACAGCTGGACACTCTCAGTTTCTATCCAGTCAAGATCAGGAGTGGATTAAGTACACATTTGCTTCCACCCACATACAATTTCACCCATTGAGGTCTTAGTATGTTGTTGACCCAAATTACTGTACAAGAGATTTCTTCTTGCTTTTTTTCCTTTGTGTTACATGGTCTGTCTCTTTTTGCTTTGCCTCAATGAATTGGGTATTCACATTGAAATTGGATGTTATGAACATTCAAATAGCTCCAATTTTCCATTCCTTTCCACAAGTATTTATATGCATACGGGCTTATTTCATTTTCCTATTGGAGCCATCCAGCTGGCTTTTCAAGTGAATGGAAAGATTTTAATGTGTATTCTTGTTGGGCAGAGTCCATGCAAATGATGACAGGGAAACTGAAGGGAGGTTAAATGGAGGTGGTGACCCAATACCTCCATTAATATTGCTTCACCCACTCAGTAAGCCCATTTGCTCCTTCAGGTGTGGAACACAGAAATGAAGGCCAGTAGTGATCTGTAGTACTCTAGTGAATAATGGGAGTTTATAAAGTCATTTCCCTTCTGGAAGAATCAATACTATCAGCCATTGTCTTGTGTCCTTGCTAGGCAAGGTCTTCCTCTGCTTTTGATTTTTCACTAATTATAATTATTTTGTGACATACGTTAATACTTTATCAGCCTTTGTTAAGTTTCCACATCTTTCTTCATTATTATTGAAACAAACATGATTTTTAAAAAATGTCCATGTCTGCTTCTGTAGAACACAGTGGCTGCATAGATCAGATTTATAAAATCTTACAAGTCCAAGTTCTCAGGCTTAGGAACATGGTTGAGGACAATGCCAATCATAAACACAGTTCACACAGGAAACATTCCATGAGTAATGATTGAAATAAATAAACTATCAAACAAAATTTCCAGTTTTCTTTTTGTCCCTTTTGCCTATTCATGTCCTGTGTCTTCAGAACTTAACCTCTTGCAAATTCTGTTCTGGCAAAATTGTCTCAGTTGTTAATTTCTCTTCTTAACACCCCTTGATATCCACCTTAATGGAGAAATGGCATTAATATTTATCAGGTACCTACCAATGCCAGGCACCTAGCCAGGTAATTTTCTCATGCTATATTTAAACCCACATGAAATTTCTTCCATTTGAAAATAACAACTAGGGACTCAGAATAGTTAAGGTAAGATTTTCTCAGGATATAGATCATAAGAGATTAATGTTTCCAAAAGAAAAACAAAACAAGAAATAGACTAAAAAGAGTAGAGTTTTTTATACATACTTTTCAGAAGTGAATTGTACATTTAAATAGCTAAGTTTCAGAGTTCTCTGAACTCCTCCTGAAACAGGCAGCATCTCTTGTATCCATGGCACTCATCCATAATGGAAAGACAGGCAAGCCAAAAAAAAAAAAAAAAAGATGGAGAACAGGGGTCTGAAGATACTAGTCATCATTTGAAGACACACAGTAACATGGTAGATTTGAATCTGGACGCAATTAGTTCTCACAAAATAATGTAGAAGAAACATTAGACATTTATAGAATGATAAAAATTTAGAATAGGGCTGGGGTGCAAGGAAGCTTCTTCTTATCACTGCACTGGGCTGGGTAGTTTTAATTATCACCTTGACACAATCATTTAGGAATCATTTAGGACTAGCATCTCAATGAAGGATTGTCAAGTTCAAGTAGGCCTGTAGGAATGTTTTGGAGGATATTATCGTGAACATTAATTGAGGTAGGAAGAGCTGTCAACATCTGGTAGTGTCATTCTCCAGACAAGGGATCCTGGACTGGATAAGAGTAGAAAAGGCAAGCTGAGCACAAGTATGCATGCACTACATCATTGATTTCTGCCCTTGACTGTTGATGTAATGAAACTAACTGCTTCAAGTTCCTGTTGCCATGATTTCACCAGAGTGATGGAATGTAACTTGAAATTGTGAACTAAAACAAACTCTTTTTCTCCTAAGTTACTTTGGTCACAGCAGTCTAAAACAAAACCACATCATCCACTAAGATGTTTTACAATTTTACTGGTGTCAATCAAATTTTGCTTGAGGAAAAGTCCTAATCAAACTCTCATATTATCTGGAACCAGCATGTCCTGAAATTTGTTTAAGCTATTACCCTTCCTAGATCCAGTTTAATTATTTATTGCAAGATGAAACAATTATTTATTGCAAGATGCCCCTGAAATTAAGCAAAACTTATTCTAAAAGTCAACTCATGCTTAAATGTGCATAGATGCAAAGGCAGAGACCATATGTGTAGTTTGCAGCCTGAAGAATGAATTTTCGTCTCATCAATCTTAGATTCTTTCAGTTTCCCTCATAGACTCAATATTTACTACTTTCTATTTTTCTTTGTTGTCATAGAAATATTACAAATCAAATGTGTTTTGTGGCCAGAAACTCACTATATCAAGGAACATGGCCTGAATCAGAATATAATAGATATTGGGTAAAAATTTGAATACATCGAAATCTGTGGTGAAGACATGACAAAATATGTTCAAATTCAAGTGTATTTTTTGACAATAATCTGTCCAATATTTCAGCAAAAGGTGCTCTTTATAGTGTTTCTAGAATAGTGTTTCTGAGGTGTCTGCCACTCACTGGTCAATACTCAGACAACATTTGAAGAGAAGAAAGCATGGTAATTTAATGGCCAGATGCCATCATTTTCTACAAGTTAATGCTGACATTAATCTAATGTGCTTGGGGTTACTTGTTCTGTGCAAGTATCTTAGGGATTCTATTACTCTGAAAAGACACTATGACCTGGCAACTCTTATAAAAGGAAATATTTCATTGAGGCTGGCTTACAGTTACAGCAGTTTAGTACATTATCATCAAGGCCAGAAGCGTGGCAGTGTACAGGCAGACATGGTGGTGGAGGAGCTGAGTGTGCCACATTGTGTTCTGTTTGAGCACATAAGACCTCAAAGCCCACCTCTAGAGAGACAAGCTTCTTCCAACAAGGCCACACCTACTCCAGGAAAGCTACATCTCCTAACAACCCCATTTCCTATGGCCAAGTGTTCAAACCCACAAATCTATAGGGGCTGCTTCTATTCAAACCACCACAGCAAGTGAAGTTTAAGAAGGGAAAGTATAGAAAGTTTCTGGATGTTCTGTATTCTGAAAATTTTAAAATAATATTTAACCTTTAAAATCTTACATGGTGTCACACTTTCGAATGCCAGGTTTAAGCACTTGGTCAGTGAGGTACAATAACCTGATGGAAGAGCACAAGAAACATCTCTTCCCAGAACAGCTCACAAGAAATGACCAGTTAGTTCTATAGAACAAAACAAATATATCAAAAACTCAGTCTTTGGTGGCAGAACTTATGAACCACAGTCTTACAGCCATTTAAATCAAATATCATTTAAGAATATTCTATCACTTAAGATATTATAAGAATATCACTTAGGATATTATAAGAATCACTTCTAACTGATTATATTCATAGGTTTTAATAAAAAGCCTTCAGTCCTTTCCCCAACTCTTCCAAAAGAGTCTCCAAGCTCCATCCAATATGTGGCCCTCTGAAGCAGCCACACCTGATACCCCAACTCCCCTGCCCACCCTCTCTCCCATCCCATTCTCTCCTTCCATCTGCCTCCTATGACTATTTTATTCTCCCTTCCAAATGAGATTCAAGCATCTTCACTTGGGCCTTCCTTTTTGTTTGACTTCTTGGGTCTGTGGAGTGTAGTACGGGTATCCTGTATTTTACAGCTAATATCCACTTCAAAGTGAGTGCCCTGAAGGGATAGGAACTCCACAGGAAGATAACAGAGTCAACTAAGCTGGACCTTGACAGCTCTCAGACACTGAGCCATCAACCAGATGTATACACAGGCTGGACCTAGGTCCCTCCTCACATATGTAGCAGATGTGCTTCTCAGTCTTCAGGAGGTCCAGAACAACTGGAGCAGGGACTATTCCTAAACTGTTGCCTGTCTGTGGAATCTTTTCCCTTAACTTTGCTGACTTCTTGTCTGGCCTCAGTGGGAGAAGTGCCTATCCCTACAAAGACCTGATGCATCAGAGTGGGGTCTGGATAGCCAGGGAGGGCTTCCACTCTCTCAGAGAAGGGAAGAGGTAAAACTGGGAGGAACTATGGGAGGAGGGACTGTGGGAGGGGAGCAGTGATCAGGATGCAAAGTGGAAAAACAAAACAAAAATTTACACACACACACACAGCCTCCAAAATGCTTGTTCTCATATTCAAGAGAACTGTATTTTTGGAGTTGTTTGTTTTGTTTTTGCTTTGAAGAATAGAGTGATATGATGTTTTAATTGTGAATCTCCATGCTGTATAATATTACAGGCATAGTCTTCCTTCCTACAGGCTAAAAATCCCTTCTTTGCTTTTAGATCACAACACTTTAAATCCTATTTGTTCCTATTTATCTCAAGTACTTTTGTAATCTTTTTTTTTTTATCATTTAAGGAGGGTGTTCTTCCACCCACCCACCTACTCCCACCTACCTGCACTTGGTTCCCCTACACTGAGGCATCAATTGAGCCTTCACAGGACCAAGGACCTCTTCTTCCATTGATGCCTGACAAGGCCATCCTTTGCTACATATGCAGCTGGAGTCATGTGTACTCCTTGGTTGATGGCTTAGTCCCTGAGAGTTATGAGGGAGGGGGGTGTCTGGCTGGTTGATATTGTTGTTCTTCCTATGGGGTTGTAAACTCCATCAGCTCCTTCAGACCTTTATCTAACTCCTCCACTGGGGAACCCATGCTCAGTCCAATGGTTGGCTGTGAGCATCCACTCTGTATTTGTAAGGTTCTGGCAGGGCCTCTCAGGAGACAGCTGTATCAGGCTCCTTTCAGCAAGCATTTCTTGGCATCCACAATAGTGTCAGGGTTTGGTGACTGTATATGGGATGAATCCCCAGGTGGGACAGTCTCTGGATGGCCTTTCCATCAGTCTCTGCTCTATACTTTGTCTCCATATTTGCTCCTGTGAGTATTTTATTCCCCTTTTTAAGAAGGACCAAAGCCCCAACCCACACTTTGGTCTCCCTCCTTCTGGAGTTTCATGTGGTCTGTGAATTGTATCTTGGGTATTTGGAGCTTTGGGGCTAATATTCATTTAGTGCATACCATGTGTGTTCTTTTGTGATTGGGTTGCCTCACTCAGGATGATATTTTCAAGTTCCATCTATTTGCCTGAGAAGTTCATGAAGTCATCATTTTTAATAGCTGAGTAGTATTCCATTGTGTAAATGTACCACATTTTCTGTATCCATTCCTCTGTTGAAGAACATCTGGGTTCTTTCCAGCTTCTGGCTATTATAAAGAAGGCTGCTATGAACATAGTGGAGCATGTGTCCTTGTTATATGTTGGAGAATCTTCTAGGTATATGCCCAGGAGTGGTACAGCTGGGTTCTCAGGCTATGTCCAATTTTCTGAGGAACCTCCACACTGATTTCCAGAATGGTTGTACCAGCTTGCAATCCCACCAACAACTGAGGAGTGTTCCTCATTCTCCACATCCTTGCCAGCATCTGCTGTCACTGAGCTTTTGATCTTTGCCATTCTGACCTGTGTGAGGTGGAATCTCAGGGTTGCTTTGATTTGTGTTTCACTGATGACTAAGGATGTTGAACATTTCTTTAGGTGCTTCTCAGCCATTTGATATTCCTTGGTTAAAAATTCTTTGTTTAGCTCTCTTCCCCATTTTTTAATAGGGTTATTTGATTCTTTGGAGTCTACCTTCTTGAATTCTTTTTATATATTGGATATTAGCCCTCTATCGGATATAGGATTGGTAAAGATCTTTTCCCAATCTTTTGGTTTCTGTTCTGTCGTATTGATAGTGTCCTTTGCCTCACAGAAGCTTTACAATTTTATGAGGTCCCATTTGTCGATTCTTGATCTTAGAGCATAATGGCTACTCCAGCTTGTTTCTTGGGACAATCTGCTTGGAAAATTGTTTTCCAACCTTTTAATCTAAGTCTCTTTTTGTCACTGGGGTGTGTTTCCTGTATCCAGTCTGTTAGTCTATGTCTTTTTATTGGGGAATTGAGTCCATTGATATTAAGAGATATCAAGAAAAAGTGATTGTTACTTCCTGTTACTTTTCTTGTTAGAGGTGGAATTATGTTTGTGTGGCTATCTTCTTCTGGGTTTGTTGAACAATTACTTTCTTCTTCTATCAAGGGTGTAGTTTCCCTCTTTGTGTTGGTGCTTTCCATCTGTTATCCTTTGTAAGGCTGGATTTGTGGAAGGATATTATGTAAATTTGGTTTTGTCATGGAATATCTTGTTTTCTCTATCTATGGTAATTGAGAGTCTTGCTGGTATAGAAGCCTGGGCTGGCATTTGTGTTCTCTTAGGGTCTGTATGACATTTGCCCAGGATTTTCTAGCTTTCATAGTCTCTGGTGAGAAGTCTGGTGTAATTCTGATAGGTCTGCCTTTATATGTTACTTAACCTTTTTCCATTACTGGTTTTAATGTTCTTTCTTTGTTTAGTGCATTTGGTGTTTTGATTATTATGTGATGGGAGGAATTACTTTTCTGGTCCAGTCTATTTAGAGTTCTGTAGGCTTCTTGTATGTTCATGGGCATCTCTTTCTTTAGATTAGGGAAGTTTTCTTCTATAATTTTGTTGAAGATATTTACTGGCCCTTTAAGTTGAGAATCTTCACTCTCTTCTATACCTATTATACTTAGGTATTATTATTATATAATTATATAATATAAATAATATCTAATATATAAAATGTATAATATATAATTATTTAATATTATTATTATCTTCTCATTGTGTCCTGGATTTCCTGGATGTTTTGGGTCAGGAGTTTTTTGCTTTTTACATTTTCTTTGTGGTGTCAATGTTTTCTATAGTATCTTCTACACCTGAGAATCTCTCTTCTATCTCTTGTATTCTGTTGGTGATGCTTGCATCTATGACTCCTGATCTCTTTCCTAGGTTTTCTATCTCTATGGTTGTCTCTCTTTGTGATTTCTTTATTGTTTCTATTTCCATTTTTAGATCCTAGATGATTTTGTTCATTTCCTTTGCCTGTTTCATTGTGTTTCCCATAATTCTTTAAGGGATTTTTGTGTTTCCTTCTTAAGGGCTTCTACCTGTTTACCTGTGTTCTCCTGTATTTCTTTAAGGGAGTTATTTATGTCCTTCTTAAAGTTCTCTATCATCAACATGAGAAGTAATTTTAGATCCGAATCTTGTTTTTCCAGTATGATGGTGTATCTAGGACTTGCTATGGTGAGAAAACTGGGTTCTGATGATGCCAAGTAACCTTGGTTTCTGTTGCTTACGTTTTTATGCTTGCCTCCTGCCATCTGATTATTTCTAGTGCTACCTGCCCTCACTGTTTCTGACTGGAGCCTGTCCTTCCTGTGATCCTGGTTGTGTCAGAACTCCTGAGTCCAGTTGTCTCTGTGGTACTGTGATTCTGGGATCCTGTGATCCTGAGATCCTGGGTGTGTCAGAGTTGCTGGGAGTCAAGCTGCCTCTGGGACTCTGAGATCCTGGCATGATCAAGCTCCTGGGATTCTATGATCATGTGATCCTGTGATCCTGTGATTCTGGGCATATTAGAACATCTGGGATTGGAGCTTCCTCTGGGTGTTGTGGGACTAGCTGCAGAATTAGTGCCCAAGGTCTGCTCAGGGCACCAGCTCAGACTGGAAGGAGTCAGTGCCACTGGTTGGGTGGGATTCCTGGGTCCCTGGATCCTGCTGGTGCCAGTTACTCCTGGTGTTTGGACAGATGTTGTGTCCTCCTCACCTCTGATTTTTGAGAACTGTATCTTTATAAAGGAAATCCCCATTTGTAATGTTTCCCTCTCTGAACCAACAAGTGAGGGATGAGCAGGTCACACAAAATACACTATTATCGGAACAGAATCAAACATTCACCTCAATTTGCTGTCACAAGACCTTTACTTATTAATCCCCCAGAACTTGACTTCACGGTACCACTCTTCCTGCTCCCAGAGGAAAAAAAAAAATGGTATTAAAGCCTGATTCTCAACCACTTCTTTGGTATTTACATATATATTGTTCATATATAACAGATATATATGCATGATTTTTTATAAGATGAGCCAGCTATCAACTTAGAAATTGATATATAATATATAATATATTATGATATAATATGATGTATAATACATTTAAAACCACATTGCAATACCTCTGAATGGGTAGAATATGTAATTATATATATTATATGTATAATATATAATATTTCTAATACATGATATATGTTATACATATATATTAGAAAATTATCTATATGATCATTTTCTTAACTTCAAAACATATATAAAGCACTATTGTGTGTGTGATGGGAGGTGGTGTGAGCAAATGTGTATGAAAAGACCAAAAATTGACATCAGATGTTTGCAACACTGTCTTTCACCTTACTTTTGAACTATTTACTCATTTTTTTATGTCTATGAGGATTTTACATGCATATATGTATGAACATCATGTGTTTGCTTGGTACCCATGGAGACCAAAAGAAGGTGCCAGGTCCCTTAGAATTGCCATTTCAGATAGTTTTAAACTGTTGTGTGGGTGCTGGCAATGGATCACAAGTCCTCTGCAGGAGCAGCCAGTGCTCTTAACCTCTGAGCCATCTCTTTGACCCTCTCCACCTTGTTTTAAAGACAAGGTTACATACTGAGTCCGGAACTCATCTGTTGAGCAACTATTTAGCCAGGGAGCTCTGGACATCCACCTGTCTCTGCTATCTCCCACAGATGCCTACCTGTCTCTGCTCTTTCCCACAGATGATGTCCACCTGTCTCTGCTCCCTCCCACAGACACCCACCTGTCTCTACTACCTCCCACACACTGGAGTTTCAGACCATAAAAGCAGTGTATCGCTTTTATGTGGGTTATGAGGATTCAAACTCTCATGTTTGCACAGCCAGCTAGCTCCTCACTCACTGAGTCAACACCTCGGGCCTTGATAGGTACTTTTAAATTTGCTGGTGATGCATAACCAGTCCATTATCCAATAATGTAATCTAAACCCTTCTTATTCACACAGAGATGGAAATTTCAGTACTTTCAGAATTATTTTTCTAGAAAAACATACTTTTCTCAGTTCTTATAGAGCATTAATTTCAAATTTTGTGATAATTTTTCAGGATCTTCTTTCTCAAAGCAACTATGAATATATTAGAAACATTTAAAGGTGACAATGACAAGATTTCTTCTGGAACTGATCAATGAAAGGAAAATGAAATAGACTTATGGCTTATTTTTTGCTATTTTATCTATTTGTCATGTTAATAAATTGCTATCGGCAGAGTAAACCTGCTGGCTGCTGTTTCTATTTCCATAAGCCTATTTATGTGCACCATATAAATGTTTTATGGGTAAATTTTCCATCACATTTTGACTTAGAGAAATAGTAAAAAAAAAAAAAAGCAAAAAAACAAAAAAACAAAAAAACTTTGTTGAAGGACATGTCCTCATGTGATCATAGTCTTTTGATGACTTAAAATAATTAATTTTAATCCACACAGCATCAGAAAACATTGTTCCTTCTTTTCCTGAAGTATCTATTCATTACTTAAACAAAATGTTTTACTTTTCTTGTAAGTCTTAAAGATGAACATTTGTGAATGCTTATGACAAGGCCACCAGTATATTACAATTTCCTATTGACTCATGGTTATGAGAAATAGTAATAAGATATTCAACAAATGTTTTTAGAAAATTGAGTCTTCCACTAGCAGCCTTCAGGTGAAAACATAGAACTCTCAGCTCCTCCTGCACCATGCCTGTCTGGATGCTTCCATGTTCCTGCCTTGATGATGCTGGACTGAACCTCTGAATCTGTCCCTGACATGGCAGGCTATCCTCACATTCATTACATTTCTTCAGGATTGAATGGAGTATCATTCACTGGTCTTTTTAGGGCCAATTTTGAAGAATTGATTCATCTGGAAAAAAGATTAGGAAATGTCAATCATGGAGCCTCCCAGGGAACAATTGAAAGATGCACATATCCACATCAATATAAAAAGAGGAAAACACACTGCAAACAAGATGGGGAAGAAGGGACTGAGGAAGACACAGAGGAAAAATGTATTATTTGTTTGTATATTTTAGAGGAAGGTGAAGATGTGAGATGCCTTCCGTGTGTGCACCTTTTCCACCAAGTGTATGTTAATCAGTGGCTGATCACCAATAAGAAGTGCCCCATATGCAGAGGGGACATTGAGGCCCAGCTGCCAAGTGAAAGTTGACTCTGTGTTTCAGAATTCTTGCTGTCCTTCCCATTCCCATCCTTCCTGGCACTGCAGTCAACCAAAGATGACATGACTTACCTGTGCAGATCTGGAAGCCTTGAACTCAGAGTGCTAACTCTGCTACATGGTACAGCTGTCTCTAGTCCTACAACTTATGTACGCAGTTGATTTTCATGAATATATAAAAGCTTTGGTATTTTTTTTCTAGATTTGACATTACTTCCTGTATCATTTTACTGTATTTTTGCATGATTCCTTGTATTGCATTTCTTTGCACATATTATGGACTTGTAACCTTAAACTTGCAGGCAAGATTAGCTGCTTTAGTAAGTAGTATTTTGTGGTCTTTTGTTTGTTTTCTTTCTTTTTTTACATAGTACCTTGAAAATTATGAATTTTTTTTATCCATTACTAACCTTTAATTTAATCAATCATGTACTTTAGTTTAATGTATAAAGATCCCTGAGGAAATGATAATATTGTGTATGAAGACATTCCTTAATTAAATTAGGACAACATGACTGCCATATATTTGCAATATGGAGTTCTGAGTTTAGTACCACCCTTACTACTGGGAACAGAATGTAACCCATGTCAATCAGATGCAGGTGGTACTCACACGACCAGAGTGATCAATGGGAATTTTCTCGGTGTATCCTTCCTTCCAGCACAGTGCAAGACAGAGTTGCTGTTGATGCCGTTTGTTTAGACTGCCATTCTGACCCTATTTATCTTTCTCTCTGCCATCCGTTTGGAACTTTATTCCCTAACCCAGGTTTTGCTGCTGTAACAGCGTTGATGAACACTAAATATTAATTTGAAATAGCTGGATTGTATATACTTGCAGGTTTTAAAAGTAGGGAAATTGAAAAAACATGTAGAATTTTGTTAGGTCTTCTGCTAAGCATGAATAAAATATCTGCTTACATTAATTTTATAATTTCATTCAGTCAGAATTTAGGTTTCAGTCATTGGCAGGTATCTATGCATTCGTAGAACTTCTAAGAGTCCCAGGATCACTTTTAAGGGACTTTTTTATAGCTTAAATAAAGTCTGTTGAATCTAAAAATAAAAAGAAAGAGAGAAAGAAAGAAAGAAAGAAAGCAAGCAAAGATGATACAGGTGATTGCAGATCATCATTTAGTTTTAAAACTCTACCTGTGGCTTTTAATGCTAACAGCCTAAACCAACAGCTTTAAACCTTACAGATCAAGCAGGCCAACTAGGCAGAATTTTGCCCTCAGTGTATTATAGTGGATTCCAGAATTCCAGCATTTACCAGAGGCAAGTGAATGTTTTTATACAGAGTTGATTTCGAGCCACAAACAAATGGTTTGTGCACTGTGTCCCCCTGTCTACCATGGAACAGCTTGACCTAGCCTGGAATGGGAGTGCAACATGAGACACAATTGTCTCCTTTGGCCTTGGTTGACAGCAAAGTAGATATTACACTTCATTGTAAGACAGCCCACATCCATCTGAACTAGTAATTTTCTAGGTGTAAATAGTTTGGAGCTAGGGAGATATAGTCCAATGACATTATACTTGATTAATGATGTTCAGCCCCCTGGAAGTAAAATTTCATTTGATTTAAAATTCCATTTTGCATTGATGACCTCATAAAGGGATAAATCTTGGATTTGTGTGCCTGGTCCAAAGACTCCAGAGGAATGCCCTGCCATGTGGCCTCTAATTGATATGACTTAGTTAATTACAGCAGATCTGACCTTGGCTATGGCTTCCTGATTCCAATGTGATTATTGTGTAATAAGCATGTGGTAGGGCACTGGCCTTTCATAGACGCTGGGGATCCAACTTTAGAACCATCTACTGAAGGTGCAATTTTAAATTCTGAGGAAAGGAGCTTTTTCCATATGAAAGCAATTAAGGGATAGGAAGAGAACCTTCAAAGGAGGATGTCATAAAAATAAAATAAAATAAAATAAAATAAAATAAAATAAAATAAAATAAAGCCCCTCCAAAGGCAATAGAAATAAGCATATCCAAAGCCTGCTCAGAAAACTGTGAAGATGAGCTTGCATCAGATTCATCATGAAAGTATTGGAAACCTCAGTGCTTGAAAGCAAACAGAAGCTAATGAATTTTTATATAAAGGAGGGACACTTTTTTTAGAGATAAGAATTTTATAACATCATAATTAACCTCATTCAGGGATATTTCTTCCCATCAAAGTGGCAGTACACTGGACTTGGTTCTGTCTGGTATATAATAATGTTGTCATTGTAATTTCTATTTATCTATCTATTTAAAGCATCTCTTTACACATGTGCACACTAAGTGAGACTTTGTGGAAGAAAATTACTTTTCTTTTAACCAGTTGTCATTTGGAGATAGCTTCTGGGTTAGGGATGGGAGCTTGTGTCCACTTCCTTTCTCAGTACTAGAAAACCATCTGCCTTAGGCTCTGTGCATGATACCATAATCTCTGTGAGTTCATATTGTGTCAGTCCAGTTGTGTCTAGAAGGCACTGTTTCTTTGGGGTATTCCTTCCCCACTGGCTCTTCCTATTTTTTTCCACCTCTTCCATAGGGTTGCCTGAGAAGTTATCAACTCAAGATTGGCCATCCATGATTGTTAGGTAGGTAGGAAGGTAGATAGATAGATAGATAGATAGATAGATAGATAGATAGATAGATAGATTAAGTGGGTGGGTGGAAGAAGGGGGAGGGAGGGGAAAGGGAGGAAGGAAGGAAGGAAGGAAGGAAGGAAGGAAGAAAGAAAGAAAGAAAGAAGGGGGAAAAAGGCAGACAAGCAGACAGGCAGACAGACAGATAGAATGTAAATTTATGTTTGCTTAAAAATTAAGCCTCTTTGAAATAAAAAGCAAACAATTGAACATGTAGGATTTGAAAGCAAGAAGAATAATTACTTCATGTGTATTGAGTATTCTTTACGGGAGATAAAAATATTTTGGAGCTTAATATAGCTAAAAGTCTGAAACATTATGCATATACAATACACAAATACAAAATGTCATTTGTTTGGTGATAGTAACTAAAGCCTAGGGAGAAAAAAATCTGTTCCCCTCTTCTGCCTTCCATAGACATTACATATACATGGTATGGAGACAAAACACTCAACCCATCAAATAAAAACAAAATAAAATCTGATCCCTCTTAAATTGACTTTTCTCGGTTATTTTATCACAGCAGCAGCAGCAAAACTATCTCAGACAATAATATCCTTATTTAGTTTTGAAGATCCTTAGAGAAAAATATATGTCTAATATAGCCTCCCTCCCTCTTCCTCCAACTTTGTGCACAGTGAAGAACACAACTTTTACTTAGTAAATGCATCTTAATCAATTGATAGCTCTTGTTATGCCATGATGCTAAGACAACATTGTAGCCATGAAATTTTCCCATATGTCTATTTAATATGTACATCATATCAAACATGAACAGAAAAGGCCTTCCCATAGTTTTGGTATTTTAAACCAGCGTGGTCCATTAAAGACAGTATCTGCTTAAATACAACTCAGATTAAAATCCTCAAATATCTTCCTGCCGGATGAAGTGTAGCACATACATGCATTTTGAGAAGGAAATGCTGTTACTAATATATAAAGGGAAAATGCAACTGGTACTGAGGGACTGCATACCTAGAGCTCAACCCAAATGGTCTATGAAGATTCCCAGGGCTTATGGCACCAAACTGCATGCAGTTCTACACGTACTGCCCAGCCTCCTGTCTCTTACAGTGTGGTCAATTTGTGTTCTTTCTTCTTTGTTCTAAAGGGTAAAGTCATTCACTGACCCCAGTCCTTTCCCACATCCACAGTCACTGTAAACAAAGAGGTCATACATAATAAAACCCTTGTTTGCAATTCTGACATCATCTAAAATCTTGTTTGTTCGTTTTCCAGTTTTATAGACATCACTCAAAGCCAAAGTTGTCACATCACTTTCCACTCTAGTAATTTTACATCAATTCCTATTTGACTGAAATACATTCCACTGCTTTGTATATACCTGAGTCTATCTTGGTCACTTGAATTTTAGCTATAGAGTCAAATACATGGAGAGGTCCTTCATGGAAATTTAAAGATGTAAATGCACAATCTCTAATGACAAAATTGAGGTTCAGGCTGAGGATAGGACTGATGAGGTGGAGGTAGACAATGCATTGTTTTAATTAGAGGGTTCCAGGGAGACTTCACTGAAGCCTCATATTGGGGATAGACCAAAAGGCAAGCCAGTTAGCTACCTGAAGAATGACCGTTCAAGATAAAGGAAGTAAATTTGAAAGGGTTATGAGGCAAAAGTTGGTACTGAGGATGCAAGGAGGCCATGGTGCTGGAGCTGAGCAAGTAAGAAAGCAGAAGAGTGGCAGACCTTCCACTCTTCAGAGGATGGGTGATTGATACAGAGGGACAGCAGCCCTTTGTAGATGTCAGGACCTACATTACAGCTGAATAAAGAAACAAGACATTAAAACATTAAAGCACAAGCTCTAACAGTGTTGATTGACCAGTGAATTGAAGTGGACTCTGTCTTACACTACCTTTCTTGATTTCCTTTCCCTATACCAATTATAACT
Organism: Rhynchomys soricoides; assembly: GCA_019843965.1. Lineage (NCBI taxonomy): Eukaryota > Metazoa > Chordata > Mammalia > Rodentia > Muridae > Rhynchomys > Rhynchomys soricoides. The sequence goes on from JADRCH010000243.1 coordinate 3,245,130, forward strand.
TAATATTCTTAGTAGTTTACAATTTTTATTCTGCATATTTTATCTTTTTCTTCTTCCATTGGAAGATTAGGTGATTAAAAGCAAACTATTTTGTTTTGTCCAGTGCTGCTTCTCAGTCTGTGCTTTATACAGCATGTGGATCCCTCAATGCTGGAAGAACAAATGAATTATGCTGCTGTTCACTATAGCTGACCCAGAATACATGTGTCTATGATGAGAACTGCGATTACCTACAGTGAGACTCCGCATCGTCCCTGGGAGGCACCCAGTTCCAGCCAAGTCACAGTGGTCCAGATACCTACAACAAAGTTCTTGAATATCCTCATAGGGAATTATTCAATATGAAATCCTTCATCAAGACAAAAGACGGTTTCTCCCTCTTGCAGAGTCCAAGAAAATCAGCTGAAAAAACTTATTGTGTAAAAGAGGGACTCTTGTTATAAGATGAATTTCATTTGTACTTTGAAATATGGTAGAATGTCTTTATCAATTTCAAAGTCCTAAAAAAAAGGCAATGTGGACAATTTGTTAAGTACTATGGTGGCTTGAATGGGTTTGGCCCCCATAGATTCATGTGTTTGAATGATTGGCCCATGAGGAGTGGCACTATCAAGAGTGTCCTCGTTGGGGAAAGTGTGCCACTGTGGCGGTGGGCCTTGATATCTTCTATGCTAAGGCTGAACAGAGTGCAGAAGAGAGTCACCTCTTGTCTGTCTGCAGAAAAGTCTCCTACTGGCTGCTTTTGGATTAAGATCTAAAACTCTCAGCTTCTCCAGAACCATCTCTGCCTGCACATTGCCATACTTCTCATCAGGGATAGTGGGCTGAACCTTTGAAATTGTAAGCAAACCACAATTAAATGTCATTCTTTATAAGATATGCCTTGGTCATGGTGTTTCTTCACAGCAACAAAACACTAAGACAAGAACCTTATTTTCTTAACATAATCTCTGCTTTTGAGTTTTTTCAGGCTGCAACCTATGGCCACAATTTATCTTATTGAGCATGTCATCTGCTTATAAATGAAATACATAATACCAATAAGCAATTCCCTGCTGTGGCAAAAAGAGGAAGATTATAAAATGCTTATCCCTCAAAAGCACATCTATAATTACTATTCAAGTTTCCTTTGACTGAAATAATAACATGACAGGAGAGAAAAACTTCTCTCTTCCCCTGGAGGGAGGAAATATACAAAACAGACAGCTTTAGAGGCATTTTCTTAGAACTTAGCACATAATTGAAATATGTGTTAGTTTTTTCTTCCATGGTTATTCATGACTGTGAAACTATGGTTTCTAGCAGAGATTACAGAGTCAGAATGTTACAAAATGTAGCGTTCTTATATTAATTGAAAGAAATTGCTGTGGTGTGTCATCCTTAAACAATACTTCAAGTTGTAAGATTTATTTTTTTTACAGCTTCACATATGTACACCATTCATACTGACCACTCTCACCTCCCATGCCTCTATCATCCCCACCTACCCTCCTCTCTCTCCACAAATCTCTTCTTACATTCTGTGTCCATTCATTTTGTTTTACAAGCCATCGAGATCAACCAAGGCCATCTGTGTGACATGGGCTTGAGTTATTCACTGTAGCATGGTGAACTCAGCAGAGAGTACACAAATAAAGACAGAGACTCCCTTTCTTCCAGATTCTATCATAGCCAATAGTTTCAAGATGTAGACTGTTTTCTAAATTATCAATGTCAATACAAAAAAATAAGCCAAAGTTAACAATACAATGTAAATTGAATTGCTTGAAAGCAAGATAGAGGAAGGAAGAAATATACTAATCATTGTGATATTAACATTTAAATTTTATGATAACTGATTATTAAAGTGCCTGGAAATGCTGAAAAGTAGACAAAGCATCCCAACCTAGTCTCATTTCTTATGATTATTAATTTTTACATTTGGTGATGAAGTAGAGAAAGAAAGAAGTGAATGGATAGTAAATGTAAGATAGAGTCAGTTGGTTACCTTCTGTCATTTCATGGGCATAAGACAAAAATATCAAAGCACGGATTGATATTGGGTTACTCTAGAAGACAAAAGCTCACTGCTTCTAACATTAGAATATGAGAATATATGAAAGTCTGAGTTTAGTCACTGGATCTGGAGAATTTTGGGAGAGTCTTCATTTCATACCCAAGGACAAGATGAGGCTTCTGGAAGAAACATGCTGTGTGAGTATCAACATTGGAAATGTAGTAAATTTCATTATGAACCTATCTGTACAATTATGACAAGTACAAAGAAAAAAAACAACTCCCAAAAATAATATACAGGTTTTCTCATGCCAAGACTAATGTTTCTCTATCATCTACTGCTAGATATAGTTCACATCAAAATGCATTGCTGATTGTGAAATAGGAGAAGAATCAGGAGGTGATTGCAATTGAACATAGAAAACTCCCATAGGTCACCTTGGCTTAGCTATTGCCTGTCACCATGCTCCCACCATGATGGTATTGGACTAACACTCTGAAACTATAAGCAAGCACTTAGTTAAATTTTCTTCCGTAAGAGTTGGAGTTGCCTTGGTCATGGTATCCCTTCAAAGAAATAGACCAGTAACTAAGACACACCCCAGCATTCAATGTAGGGTTGTAATATTGATATTGATGGGGCATTGATACTAATATAAATTGCTAGCTCTACATTTAAACCTTTTAATTAATTAATTGTTTGTTTGTTTGTTTGCTTGTTTTTTTAAAAAAAGAAAGATAAAGAGGCATGGATTTGAGTGGGTGGGAGAATCTGGGAAGAGTTGGGGGAGGGGAAATCATGATAAGAAGATATTGTAACAAAAATTATTTTCAATAAAAAACCTTCTCAATCATTTTAATGTCCATTGAAATATAAATTTCCAAGAGTCTGGGGTTGAGGAAAATCATTACAGCATGAGAATAGTAGCTAGATAGTCATGGTGCCTTCTCCTGGGTGTGGAGGTCAAGAAGGAGACACACAGCTACAAGGAACATTAGAAGTAGAATCAGTAGGCTCTGTGCAGATACTAAAACAACAGGCTATTGTCCTTCTGGCAGCAGACTGAAGTCTTTGCAATACAGCCTAGCGAATAATCTGCCTGTCAGCCACACATGTGAAATCCTAGCTTTATTATACAAATTGTATAAGATTATCCCATCTATATTTGGTTTTGTCATTTACATCTTATTTTTTTTTTTATTGGTTTGCCAATTCCGAGCCAGCACTACAGACTTTTTACCACCACAGATTATTTTATTAATAAATCCCCAAGTTTTATCTTCCAGGAGAATATGAATTGCTTATTATAACCCCCAGACAACCTGGCAGGGTTTTGAATGACGTTTTTTGAATATTTAATGGAGTGTCTTAGTTAACCTTTGCATTGCTGTGAAGAGAAACCATGACTACAGCAACTCTTTTAAAGGAAATTATTTAATTGGGGCTGGTTTACAGTTCAAAGGTTTAGTCCATTTTCATTATAGCAAGAAGCATGGTGGCATGCAGGCAGACATAGTGTTGGAGCAGTAGCTGAGAGTTCTACATCTGCATTTTCAGGCAGCAGGAAGAGAACTAAGCCACTAGGCCTGGCTTAAGCTTCTAAGTCCTCAAAGCCCTCCCCAACTGACATACTTCCTCCAGTAAGGCTATACCTACTCCAACAAGGAAATGCATCCTAATAGTATCATTCCTTATGATCCTATGAGGGCCATTTTCTTTCAAACCACATGTATTTTTTTGTTTTAGGGGAGATTCATTGCCCGTACTATAAACATTTAAGATAAAGTACTACATTACATAAACAATTTTAGGAGTATACCAATTTTCTAATGTTCATTTAATTTTTATGTAATCATTATCAGATTCTAATGTATATATAATTATCACTATATACAACCCCAAGAATTTTTTACTTTGGTTTTAGAAATTAGGTATTATTTAAATTGCTTTAATGTTTAATGCTTAAGATGGCCCAGATTTGCAGTTTCCCATGAAGATCTCAGTTGTTGGACTCTAGATATGATTCTTTGCTTCAGTCAAGTTGCATAAATTTATGCTTCATCCATAATGCCATTGCATCTTGGATTTCACACATTACTTGCTGTCAAGGGAAGAAGGGGTTCTTGGTGCTTCTTCTCTGATATCTTTCGTAACTGGATTTTCTGCTATTAATGTGAATTGTCAGCTTTGTCTCTCCCTGTGGTCATTAACTTCATTGCTGCTCTTGCTGTTGCTCCAACAGCTGTCGTGGTTGCTGTTTTCCAAGAACCACACCTGGAGAACTCATGCCTAGTCTCACTTCTTCCCCTCTCACCATAGGACACATTAATAACTTTATTAAATCATCCCTGTTGCCTGCCTGTGCATCTTTTGTGATCTGCCCTGGTTACTTGACTTGGATATTTAATTAGCTGGCTTTTATTCTTTCATAGTTTTCAGCAAAGTGATTTAGAAGCACCCAGGCTTCTCAGTGTGCATCTCTGGTTTGCTCTTCATCAGAATTCTCAGTCTGAGTTAACACAATCACGTATGCGTTAACTAGGTTTAGGTGACTTATCTACATGACAGGCATTGGGTTTGGGGTTTTGATTCTTTAATAAAGCTCAAATCATATTTTTTTTTCCATTTGATGCTGGCTTAGCATTATTTTCTAAGCAGTATTTGTTTAGTTATATTTGGTTTCTTTTCCCTGGTCCATCCAGTGTCTTTAATGTGTTACTGTGCTTGCTTTGTTCCTTTGATAGTCTGTGGTTTATGATATAGCCCATGTTCTTTTTCTTAAATAATGTAGAAGGAATGCAATTTTAGAATCATATAAATGAATTCCTGAAAGATTTTTTAAGGTTAACTCAAATTAACATTTGACATGAGGACTGTAGGAAATATTGCTAGTGTTCACCTATCAGCAAATTTTCTCTCTGCTTTGTATAGGGAAGCATGTATGTCCCCAAGATAGTTTAGGGCTCTGGGCTTCTAGGACAAATAAAATGTAAATAGAAGTGACTGACATGCACACATTTAACTCCTGCAGTGTTGCAGAATTCAGAGGCTCAATCACCCCAAAACCTTCAGTGCCTATGCCCTGAGTATCTACCACCATCTGGACAGTTTATATGAATAAGAAATAGACCTTCATAACTATGGGACATTTCGTAGTTGAAAGGTTTTATAGGGTTTTTTTATGGTTTTTTTTTTTGTTTGTTTGGTTGGTTGGTTGGTTGGTTTTAGTTTGGTTTGGTTTATTTTTTTTTTTTTTGACAAAGTCACACTGTGTGTCCCTAGCTGGTCTACATAGATACTCGGTCTGTAGACCAAGCTAACCTTGAACTCTCAGAGATCTGCCTGCCTCTGCCTCCAGTGTGCCTGGATCAAAGGTGTGCACCACCATGCCCAGCCCCAAAGTTAGGGTTTTAACAGAAGTCCAGGTCTATCTGGCCCAATCCAAGTAGAGGCAAGATGACAAACTCATGTAATGTGACTTAAAATCAACTCTCAAATAGTCAGCACTGGTTAGAAATAAGCACTTTGCTCACAGGGAAAAGAATTCAGAGGCAAAGATACAAAATTGATATCAATATTAGCTTTATTTATGAAATAGAACTAATAATCTTCAGGGATTTCTCAAAGTATTATTAAAATTTTAGGATCCTAAAGTTTTAATTCATCTCAATGAAAGTATATATAGTGATGGAAACTGAGTTTATAATTGCTTGTTCATAACCTGTAACAAAAAAGTGTTGCTAAATTTTTCTGCTGATAAAGTCTTACTAATGTCAATGAAACTTATCAAATAAAGTCATTTAAAGAACTGATTCAAGTCTCATTATTTTATGGCTCATTTGAAGACTTATGCTTCCTTAAAGAAATGATACCCAATACACATATGGGCTGTATCAAATCTTTCTTTGGGTCCCTGGAACCTCGGTATTCTTTATGTTGCAAAGTTTATACTTAAGCTGGTGTTCTTCTCTCTCTCTCTCTCTCTCTCTCTCTCTCTCTCTCTCTCTCTCTCT
>JADRCH010000243.1:3251148-3278003 GCA_019843965.1 Rhynchomys soricoides
TCTCTCTCTCTCTCTCTCTCTCTCTCTCTCTCTCTCTCTCTCTCTCTTTCTCTCTCTCACCCAGATAGTCTAATGGATATAGTATAATTTTTAATTATTTAATATTTTGGTTGTTTTCTTATTGTTTCTCCGGTGTGTGGGGGGGGGTGTAGCTGTGTAGTTGGCAGTATAAATATGAGCACATGGGAGGATGTGGGTGTGCAGGTCCAAGGTGTACCTCCTCCAAGCACTCTCCACCTTTTACTTTTTGAGATAGGATCTACTACTGAACCTGAGACTCATCAATTATGCTAGGCTCATTGGCCAATGAGCTGCACAGATCTACCTATTTATGCCTAATCCCTGACCAGTAATGGGGTTACATGAGCATGCTTACAACCCTGGCATTTTTTATATAGGTTTTAAGACTCCTAACTCAAGTCTTTGAGCTTTTTGGGAAGGCATGGACTAAGCTATCTCCAAAGACCTCTTATTACTCTTAATTACTAAAAATTTTAGTTTTCATGACCATATTTAAAAGGTTGAGGTTATTTTCTTAATTTTAAGAATTAGAAATATGTGTATATAGTCAAATGTGCATATGTGCATAAATGTGTGTATGTATGTATGCATGCTCATACCAAGATTCATTTTTCTTACATTATTTCCAGGGGACTCCTTAAAATATAATGAGCTACAATTGTCCTTTATTTCTTCCTTCAAGCAGTACTATATTTTTCTCATAGGTTAATCAATTATGAGATTCAAACAAATTCTAAAGGATATATCTCAATCATGTTTTCACATACTGTTATTATCTGCAAAAATATAATAATGAATTAAATTCTTAAAAACTTTCCTGATACAAACTCTAAAAACAACTGAAGGCAGGTTTCACAAATACTTTATGCTAAATCTTTTCATGATTGTATCGGATGTGAAGCACTGCTGGGAAAAGGAGATTAATTAAAATATTTAAATATATTATGTATTTTTTTCTTTCCATAGCAGGAGTAGATGTACCCTTAGCTAACCTAGCATATAACTAGGTTTGTGGTTAGTAATTTGGTTGTAGAAATATGATTTAAGATGTATTAACCTAATTTCCCAAGTCCAAGCACACACTGAAAATGTTCTGTTAGAAGTAATTAAAGAGAGAAGTCCAGAGCTAAGAGATAATCTAGTTACCCTGCAAAACCCAGTGCTGTTATCACATCAACCTGAATTTTTTTTTCCATTTCCAAAGTACACTCCAGAATTGGTCAAGAAAATACACACATGCAATATAAAGGGTTCAAGTTGAAATTATGACCATGGCAACAAGGCAGAAATATTTTGCCAAGGGAATGGTCCAGATATATATATGTTTCAATGGATGTTGTCCAGACAGCAAATGGATGGCTTATGGGGATAGGGTGGTCTCTTTTCTATCCAAGGTGGCAGCTGGTGTCCCTCCCACCACTTCCTACCTGGTTACTTGTCTTCTTGAGAAATCTGGGAGTTTGTTGCATTAAGGACCTAAGAAAGAATTTCCCTGACAAGGACTTTAAAAAGACCCTTAAACTGGAGCTTCCATGTTCTACTTGCCAGTGTTAGCACTCACAATCGATATTCCCAAAGGGTGGAGACAGAGACTACAGAAGAAAGAAAAAAATCATCTGAAAAACATCACCCAGAAAGAAGGACATACAGTTCAACAAAGGCCAATTTTAGCAGCTATGATCACATACATGCCAGTTTCTAAAGGCTGTAGAGCTTAAAAACAAATAAGCAAACAAAACAAAGCCAACCAACCAATAAACAGGAAAACCACTGTGGGCTCCAGAATGAAAGGACTAAGAGAAATGATTCGTATCTCCTGTGCACACTGGCCGTTGCTGCACCTCCGGTGAATACTAGTTGCACCATTCAAGGCTCAGAACTGCTCTCTGAATTGGAAAAGATGCTAACACACAACGTTGTTGTGACAGCCAGAATAATAGACTCAATCATGAGGCCCATAATGAAATGAGTTTTATTTCCATTTCTCATGGGTATGTGAATCTTGAGAGTTCTCTCTATAGATAGATAAAACTAAATGCTCCCTCCCTTTCCTCTTCCATTCTTTCCTTACCCCCCTCTTCCTATCCTCTCCCTTTCAACTCTCCTCATTCACCTTAGCATCATTTTGGATCCCTTTCTGGTTCCCTTGCTAGCAGGCAGTGCCATTAAATGTTGAGTTTTCCAAACTCCCTTAACCAGGTCATCTTCTGGCTTACTTCTTCAATTTCATGCCTTTTGATATCAATGGAAAGAAAAACTATAGCTGTGATGTTCTTCAGAAAACATAGAATTTATTTTACTCAGAGATATACCTCTGGAACAAATGGTACTCCCAAGCAATAACGCTATCACGTACAAGGCTTCTCTAAAAGAAATCCTACTTAAAGCAGTAAGAGAAACGAAATTCTTAGAAGAAAATGACAGGCTTGAGCAACAGTTCCTGCCAATACAGAGAAATAAAATAAAATTTAAAAGCAAATTTCAGAGCTACTGCATTTAGGATGATACTTAGCTATGTCTCTGTGGGGCTACATGTATGAGCAAACTCTTAGCCAGGAAGTTATATTTGGCAAACTAGAGTACTGGAGAAGGGCTTTGGGGATTTATGGGGATTTTTCTCAGCAACACAAGTGGTCCCATACAGAGATCTGAGCAAGCTGTCTAACATTTGCTGGACCTCCATTTTCTTTGTAATGGGTAGTTGAATATTCAGGTTTTTGTCTTCTCTGGAACATGACTCCATATTCCTTTTAGTTCTATCAGATCTAAATCACGAAGTAAAAGAGCTTAGGAAGCAAAACCTCAGGTTGTGCCTAACTCTACATTCATCTTGTGAGATATCCTTCCCACGTTACTTACATCCAGTTTCCTAATGAAAAAATGTGTGTGGCCGAGACAAACATGAAAAGCATGTTTGTCTCTGTTGTTTATGCTGCTTGAAAACACTCTATCTTGGATTGATCCATTAGTTCTCACCCTGGAACAGCTCTTAACAAACACTGAATTTAGTTGCAAATTTTAGTAGCTAATTCTCACAAATAAAATAAAATGAAATTTTAACTATGTCCACCAAGTGAACAAAAGAATCAGAATCTATAGAAGAGAAGTTTCAGATAACCCAGAGGTTGCAGCTGTAATGTTCAGGTGATTAATTTAATCTTTTTCTGTTGGACTTCAATTGCTTTTTGATTGGCTAACTTCTTCATTATCTGGCTTGCGTCTCCAATGTAGCTGGAAAAGAATGGGCCCAGACAAAAGAGGAGTGCTATACTATAAATAAATAAATAAATAAATAAATAAATAAATGCTATATGAACACTCCAAAGGGTACTCCAGGACTCTAGTAAGGGATACCAAGATTGACAGTAATCGGGATGATAACCAACAGTGCCACTGTGGGGAACTTCTATCTCTTTCTAGTCAGAGACATGTCTGTGTAAACAAAGTGGATTTCAAATTGATTTTAGTTGTAGAATTCTTCTGTAAAGTATTTCAGAGTACTACAAAGTAGGAAACATTTAGAAGGCTCCTTGAAGCAGGAAGGAAACTCAACTTATACCCACTCTGCCTCCTCAGATGCCCCTCTTGTCTCCTGTTTGCACCAGGGCACCACTGGAGTCACTAGATATGGCTGGGAAACTATCAGTGAACTCAGGCGCATCTGGGTTCTAGTTTCAGTTCTAGGCCTATGAGCTCCTTAATTGCCCCGAGCCATGCTGATTTCTTCTGCAGAGTAGAAAAGATAATGGTCAGAAAACATTATTATATTACCCAAGCAACAGTACAAACACTAGCACATTACCAAAGTAACAGTAAAGAACTGTAGTAAACATCTTTATTGGAAGCAAATTCAATTAGAAGCTAAAACTGAACTCTTCCTACTAAGTTCAACTGATGAGGCTCAGAAATTATTTAAATAGGAAGCTCAAAATTGAAGGAGCGTTTGACAGGTGTTTTTACTTGGGAAGTATCATCATCATTATTATTATTATTATTATTATTATTATTATTATTATTATTATTATTATTTACACATCTCTCATTCATACTGGGAATGGACATAAAGCAAAGAGAAACCACATGGCCAGGAGCATTTATGATTCAAAAACAGGAGACAGAAAATTCAGGTGTGTCCTTGTTGTGGTAGTAAATCACAGCACTACTTTTATACAGGAAAGTAGAGAAAAAGTCCTACTACATACATTTCTGCCACACCAAACCAAACAGTGTTAGAGGCAAATAATTAAATACCTGTCGCCAGGGGAACCATTCTCCAGTACAAGCCATGCATTAAACTCTCACAATAGGATCATCCAATAAATGATTCATCCAGACACTAATATTTAATCAGTTCCTACATGTAACTAATTTAAGAGCCTCTCAAACATTTCAGCACATTTAAGGCTTTTTTATTTTTATTTTTTTGCGGATTCTTTGTCCAAGGTTAATTCCTTAATCAAACTCGTCCCTCTCTAAAACACAAATAAATGATGCAAAATAAAACATATTATTATGTCATACAAAATACTAATGTTGAATTATTTTCTCTGGATAAGTAACATTTTTGCCTTTAAAGATCCCTTACAATGTAATTGCTTAATTAAAGTTACCTTTGGAGGCATGCAAACTGCTTTGCTGTAGCTTACGGATAGATGTCAGTTGTCTTGCGGACTTGCTTTTTAATGTTTGTAGCACTGCACGTTTTACCTATCTAATTTTATATTTCAAGTCATCAATAAAATGTTTGCTGTGTTCAGTGAAGCTATAGATGATGCCAGACTATTAGCAGCCAGATTTCTTTGTATTGAGCCTTCCCCTACAATCCTTAGTCAGGTAAAGCCTCGGCCCTGAAGTGTAAAGTTTTTCCACAAGAGGGCTCCTAGCAGACAAAAGCACTGCCCACTGCTAGTGATTTGCCTAAGTCTTTTTGTAAAAACCAGAGAGACAAGGATTTGAACTATTCCCCAGAGAATTAATTAGATACCAAAAATCAAGTAAGCAAATATTTTCAATAACTGCAGTTGGTTGATAATGGTAACAGCCAAGTTTACAGAAGCATCCCTTCTAGCAGATAATGCAATGTGTGAAGTAGTAAATATACACCTATTGTTATTGCTATTGCCGTTAAACATGCTAAAATCAGATGTGATGAAGGATATGACTATTGAACTCGATTACCCAGGTCTGAGTTCCGTTTTTATTACTTCTGTGCCATCAGACAGCGTGGTCACTGTTGCTATCTCTTTTATCAGTCCTTAGTTCCTCTTCTATGAAGTGTGATTGTTGTCAGGATTAAGAGAATTAAGCCATGTAAAGCAGTGAGAAGAAAGTCTCAGATATATTAAGTGCTTTGTAAACTTCGACTACTACTGTTACTACTGAGGCACAGAGAGATTAAAAGACAAGCCCCAAATCACTTTTGTTGACTGAGAAGTAACAAGGTATAGCCTGAGGAATATGTATGTAACAAGAATAAGAATATGCTGTCTCTCTTTATCCTTCACCCTCTGCCGGCACGACAGGATCCAGTTCTTACTGCTCTTTGTGCCTATGGATTACCCAGACCTCTAATTTAATCATGCATCTCTGTATTGAACTTGGACACAAATCTACTTGAGAGCCAGTGCCATGTCTTACTTATGTGCATAGCCACATCACATAGCAGATACTTGCCAATGGTTGACAAGGATGATTTGAAGAAAAAGAAGAAACAATAATGAGAAGACACTACATGCATCATGCCGCAGCCTTGTTACTCACCTTCAATGTATGGAGACCACAGTTCTTAAAGGCTCTATCAGCACAAGCTCAGAGCCTGAGAAATGCCGTGACTTCAAAACCCATGCTTCTTCTTGTTCTTGTCGTTGCTTTGCTTGTTGTAGCTGTTATTTGACTTTTTCTGTATTCTATTCTATTCTATTCTATTCTATTTTCGAGACAAGGTGTCTCTACACAATCCTGGTTGTCCTGGAACTCACTATTTAAACTAGACTGGCCTCAAATCCACAGAGTTCTGCCTGCTTCTGCCTCCAGTGTCCTGGCATTAAAGGGGATGCACCACCCTGCACCCTGCTAGTCATGTTCTCTTTACCCTTGCTTACAGCAGTTTATATGTTTAATGGATAAGAGAAATTGTAACAACCACACCAAGAAGCTTACATGAATCTTCTGGAGACAATGGAGAGGTAAGGAAGGAGAGGATTAGGAGAGAAGAGAGGGAAAAGGAGCGAAGGGACCTTTTCTTTCCACATTCTTCTGTCCTTTAAAAATTAAGTATTCAGAGCTAGAGAGATGGCTCAACCCTCAAAGGCTAGACTCACAACCAACAATTAAGTATAGAAATTCTCAACTTGGTTTTTGGTTTTTCGAGATAGGGTTTCTCTGTGTAGCCCTGGCTGTCCTGGAACTCACTCTGTAGACCAGGCTGGCCTCGAACTCAGAAATCCGCCTGCCTCTGCCTTATGAGTGCTGGGATTAAAGGCGTGCGCCACCACTGCCCGGTGTTTTTTTGTTTGTTTTTTGTTTTGTTTTGTTTTTAATTTCCCTTTAAATTTTTTTGCAAAATCTTAAAAATACAGCATAGACTAACATTTGATTCAATTATCATAAATAATTGAGCGGGCAAAAAAAAAAACCCACAGGTTCTATTAGCAGCTGATTATGCTCAGTTATTTAAGCCTTCCCTTACTACTGGACGAGACAGACATGAATGGAGTAATCACCCAGGTCATTGGTAATCAGAAAATAAAATGTACATGGGAATGGGAGTGTCCCAGAGTGAACACACATCACTTTGTCCACTAGGGAAAAGCTCCCTCAGGAGACAGCTGAACCGAAACCCAAATGATGAGCTAGGAGGTAGGAAAGGAAGAAAAGAGTAATATTCGAAGCAAAGGAAGCTACCTGCCCAAAGAGCGTGTAGCAGGAACCACCATCCCGCTGAGGAAAACCTAAGAGAAAGAGACAGAAATCAGGGCTCAGTGTTCAAGAGGTGGCTCAAAGGTACAAGGCAGAGAATTCATCACGTTAAAAAAATACGAAATGGAGGATAAGAGTAATAGTATTACTCTGAGGAAAGAAAGTACACACACACACATGCACACGCACGCACGCACACACACGCACGCACGCATGCACACACACACGCATGCATGCATGCACACACACGCACGCACGCACACACACACACACACGCATGCACACACACACGCGCGCGTGCACGCATGCACGCACACACACACACCAAAGACAGACAGACAGACACACACACACCACAAATACAAACACACACCTGCTTGGAACATAATGGCATGAGAATTTTCATTTTAAAAAATCCAGAATGTTGTGAGACTGTAATAGAGGGCAAGGTATTCTGCATTAGGGATCACAGGAAGGAAAGAACTGGCAAACAAATGTCTTGGTGGTGGCTGACATGGGATCTAAGCATCCCAGGTAACAGTGTGAAGAAAAATTTCAAGGAGTAAAGAGTGCTCACAGGCCTGTTCTCTGCAGAAAGAATTAAATGAAAAATAGGTAAACCAAGATAAATGAGACGTAACTTTAGTGTTTTCTATTCCTGTATGTGTTTAAGAATAATGTCCCCACTAGAAAAGGTATCTGTGGTAATATTTTTTAAATGCCTGGATATAAATGATAAAGGTCATACAAAAATACATAAAGTGCGTAAAGCCATGTCCAGATGAAAACTTACAGAATAAAATGCAGATATAAGGGGACATATGAAGAAACTTAAGAACTTCAAATGAAATGCAAAGAAACTAGAAAAACAACACAAGCAACTAGACACTAAACATACAATAAGGCAAAAACCGAGTCCGAGGATAACAGAATGTCCCTAAAACAAATGGAAGGGATGAAGGAAACAGTAACATCCGACACTAAAATCAGCATCACTATAGATAGGTTTGCCGTTAAAACAAAAAAAAATACAGACAAACAAAGTTATCGCCAAAATTGCAAATACTAAGTGAAATCAACAAATAGGAAAACATTGTTTTATAAAACCAACAATAATTGTTGGGAAATCAGAACTGTGCTTCAGTTGGGAAGGGTGTATTTACTGAGGTGGTCAGTGTTTTTCTACTTCCTAATTTCTGATTCAGTGTTATTCAGCACTGCTACCACGAGGTGGCAGACGTTTCCAAACTATGGCGGGTAACCGTGTATCGGCCGGACACCATGTTTGTGTGGTCTGCAGCAATCAGAAACAGAAGGCATGCCAATCTAAAGCATTTTTTATTACCGTCACTTGAGTATCTGCATTGTTTTCATGAGAGAATAGATACCAACAGGAACAAGATTGTGTTTAAAAATTAAACACAGGTTCGATTAGCAGATGTTGAATTCCACCCTAACAATAGAACTTCAGGTTCTGAACAAAGCCAGGGAAGTGGAGCAGCCTAGCACAGATTCCCATCTCCATGACAACCTTTTCCGCTTCAAGCACAATTAAAGCTACAGCATCATCTTTTTAAGAGACAAAAAAAATGTATTTGAATGATGACTGTTATTTTCTTGTTAAAAGAAATTAAAATTTGATTCTGATTACTGAAGCTAAGTTATTGGAGGATGGAGAGGCATGGATTTGAAAATGTTTCACATAATTTCCATGTAAATGAAAAGACATATTTTGTGTGGCCCGATGTACTGTAGTTATTGCTATTCTCTTTTGCTTTGTCCCAGGGAGTCTCAAAAATCCTAGCTTGATCCCCTCTTAAGGCTTGCTGTATTTGAGGATGAAAAAAAAAACAAAAGCTGTTCATCCATTAGCAATGAGATTTTGAGCAGATGGTCTAGAGCGTGTAGTAACTTCTTAGGGGTCCTGTGATGCCCTATCTTCAACCTGTGAGATCCTTTTCCTCTTGGAAAACAGCACTGAGATTTTTCAGTTGCCATTTTAGGAAGGTTGTAGGTCCCAGCTTACCTCTCCCCTACAGGAAGTGTTTAAAGTTTTTTAGGACTTCAAAATATCAAAAGTGAGAAGAAGAAAGAAAGAAGGAGGAAAGAGGGAGAAAAGAGGAGGGAGGAGGAAGAGAAAGAGGAGGAGGAGGAAGAGAAAGAGGAGGAGGGAAAGGAGGAGGAAGAAGAAGAAGAGGAAGAAGAAGAGGAGGAGGAAGAAGAAGAGGAGGAAGAAGAGGAGGAGGAAGAAGAGAAGGAAGAAGAGGAAGAAGAGGAAGAAGAAGAGGAGGAGGAGGAAGAAGAGGAAGAAGAAGAGGAGGAGGAGGAAGAGGAGGAGAAAGATTTTTAAAACGTTTTGTGTACATCAGTATACAGAATACATTAAAATATTTGAAATGGTGAGTGAAGACCAACTATGTTGCTTCTTTAAGAAAGCATTAATATGGTCTATTAGTTCTGGGTTCTCTAGAAGAACAGATAATCCAGTAGGCAGGAAGCAGACTCTAATGCCAGTGAAAACGAGCAGGTCAAAGAACAAGCAAGCATCCTTCTTCTACATTCTTTACACAGGCTGCCAGCAGAAGGTGTGGTCCAGACTAAAGGTGGATCTTCACATCTCAAAGATCCAGATTTGAAGTAGATTTTCCCAGTTCAAATGATTCAATTAAGAAAAAACAAAAACAAAAACCATCAAAACAAAACAAACGAACAAAACCCCTTAGAAATGTGCCCAGTCATTGGGATTTTAGTTAATTCCAGACGTTGTCATGTTGCACCAGGCTAGGATGGTGGCTCACTGTGGAAAGTGCTTGTTTTGCAGACTTGAAGATCTAAGTTTCACACCCAGGAACCCACATTACAAAGAGCCTGTAGTGATAGTGGGATTGTTTGTAATCTCAGCCCTGGGAGAATCAGGCGGATCACTGGAGCTCATTGAACAGCCAGCAGAAGCTACTTGACAGCCATGCCAGTGACTCCTCTAAAAAGAAGTTAACTCAGGGAGTGCCTGAGGAATGAAAACCACAGGTGTCCTCTGGCTTCCACATACATCAATATAAGCACGGACACACATCACATCCCTCTAGACAGAACAATGGGACTCACCTTTTTATGTTATTTCATGAAATCCTAAACATGAAGACTTAGTTGAATTAGAACTATAAACGTTTCTCAGATACCCAAGGATGGTATCAAGAGTGAGAAGTGTCAGGTTGTGACAGCATGTCATTTCATAAAAAGGGCAAAAATTTGCTCTGTTTCACTCCCCCTGGGAGTACACAAGTGTGATTTTTCATTAATCAGAGAAATGGAGATGGGAGACTGACTTTGTCCACTATGATTCTTGGCTAACTACGGCTTTGTGTGTTTCCTGAGGATGCAGCTCCTCAGCCCTTCTGCTTGTTATCAAGAGCTCCTACCACTGAGCTGTCTCTTAAGCTCCTGAGAATTTGTATTTGTTTCAAATGCATTATTTTCTTATCTTCAACATTTTTGATGAGTGTCAAGATATTTGTCTATTTAAAACTGTTTTTATTTTTCTACTTCTGAATATTAGAAATTTTTCATAGGTTTTGAGTATTTGGTTCACCAATATTTTTTCCAAGTATGTAGCTAAAGCTTTCTGGATTTTGGTTTGTTTGTTTGTTGTTTGTTTTATTTTGTTTAGTTTTGTGCTTTGGCATATCTAAAAACTTTTTGCTTAGGTGCTAAGTTCACCTAACTTCTATTTTCTAAGCTCCTTTGGGTGATTATAATACAAAATTAGTTTTGAAGAGGTGAAAAGATTGCTCAGTGGTTAGAGCCTGTACCACCGTCATGAAGGATTTGTTTAGTTCTCTGCACCCATGTTGAGCAGATCATAATAGCATGTAATTTCAGCTCCAGGGGATCAGATGCCTTCTCCTGCAGGGTACCTGAGCACACATGCACACACACACATATACACATAATTTAAAAATAAAGATAAATAAAACTGAGACACTATCAATCTCATCCAGGTATCAAATATTCAAGAGGTTTAATAAAAGAGTTTGGCCTCAGACTAGTTTGTATCTATAGATAATAGGATTGTGTATACACAATAATATCTGATTAGCATGGCAAGCATTCCCCTGATGTTCTAGGTATCTAAAAGACTGAGGAATTTCCCAGAAAAACTCAGACGTGATCACAACAGAACTTCAAGATGGGTTTAGGGGAGGTTCTTAGTAGAACTTGGTGTTGCTCTGTATTGCCTCTGTTCAAAAATCTGCTTCAATTTTAGAGAAGGGAAAAAAGTTAAGGAGATAATTAACTAGAAAAAAATTGTTTTCTAATTAAAAAAAAAAAGTTAGAAAGGAAATGAGGGATGGTTATTATTCTCCTGCTCATAACAGGGTACCCAAATCCTTTTCTTCTTGCAATTGCCCAGTGCATCCCCAGCAGCACCAATAGAGTTAGTGACAATGTTCTGAAACTATTAATCTACACAGGCACCAGTCTGCACGCGCAGAGTTTGGGCTATTGGGCTGGAAGTTCTCACACTCAATCAGCTCGGATACTGGAAGAAGAAGTTAATGGAGTTAAAGACAATGTCAAGAGAATAGTGAGACAAGAAATGGGCATCTAGTTTCCAGGCTCAATGGGTTTGGTTTGGTTTTATTTAGGATTTGTTTTCTATCCCTGTGCTGAATGTCATTGGATGAGAAGGAGGGTTATTCATTGGGGGGGGGGGAAGCAATTTTTAGAAATAAAACAAAGGCTCAAAGAGGCAAATGTCAGACAAAAAGAACGAGGCTGGATTGAAGACAGAGTGCTATATCTGAGGGAAATAATAAACATGACAAGAATGCACCACAGGGGCACCTCTGTCATTTGTTAAAACAAATTTAGATGTTAAATACGGCTCTCTGTTTTTACTGGTATGAAGTGATTTCTCTTGGTGCTTAATTTCCATCTCCCTGATGATTAATGATGTAGAGAATTTTTCATATAAATGTTGGCAATGCATGTGTTTTCCTGTGACAGATGTCTCTTTAGGTCTATTGCCCATGTTTCAAGACAAGTTTGTTTTGTTTTGTAGTTATTGAGCATTCCATGTTCTGATGTATTCTAGCTATTAACTCCAGTTAGATGGAGAGTTTTTTTAAAAAATTCTAAAAATAACAAAGACTGGCAGGAATTTGGAAAAAAAGAATTCAGTTATATGAATATTCCTTGAATTCCGTAGCTGGGGATGTCAATTACTAAATTCTTTATCAAGAAGCCTCAAAAGATAAAAAGTTGGGAGCCTGTTCAGTATTGAAGAGTCCTTATGACTCTTACAAAGAATTTCAGTTTGGTTCCCAGCATCTATATTAGGTGGCCCACAATATCCTGTTAATTACAACTCTAGAAAATCTGACATCCTCTAGTCTCCACAGGGACTAAAAAACACACACGCACACATAATTGAAAAATAAAATAATTTTTAAAAGATTAAAACATAGACTATCATGCTAAGATAGGATAATCCCTCTACTGGCTGTGAATCCAAAGAAGAGGAAAGATTGTTGAAGAGACACACCAACACTCCCATGGCCCTTATATGACCATTCATAGTGACCAATAAAAGTGGTCAGCTTAAGTGTCCATGAAAGGCTGAACTGATATTTTTATTTTAGGGGTGTGTGTGTGTGTGTGTGTGTGTGTGTATGTGTGTCTGTGTCTGTGTTTTACGGTTATGGATGTAGGTACTCATGGAAGACAGAAGAAGGTTTGGGATGCACTGGAGCTGGAGGTCGTTATAAAGTGACCAATGTGGGTGCTGTGACTTGAACCCAGTCTTCTGCAGGAGTGGTACTCACTCTTAACCACTGAGACACCACTCCAGGAACTGAAGAGATTTTTAAAGAAATGTGGTGTATACACAATATGGTCCAGGCATAAGCAAAATTATGTCCTGTCATTTATAGTGTGATTGAGATGGAGATCACCACGTAAAATGAAGGAAGTCAGGCAAAGAACAAGTGCCATGTGTCTTTACTAATATGTAAGACACAGTAGAGTTGCTTTCTTAGATGCTGAGAACAGAATGATGGATACTAGAGTCTGGGAGATCATTTGGAAGAGGAGAAAAAAAGGAAAAGGTTGATCAGGAGGTAATAAGTTAGACATTTAGGAGCAAAGTTTTCTGATGCTACACTATAGAAAAGTAATGTGACTACAGATACAAAGCATGCACTATAAATTTGAAAGGTATGAAAGAAACATTTCTGTTATCATCACAATGAATAAAGGTAATAAATGCTTGAAGGGATATGCAGTTTATCCTGATTTAGACATTATCCAAAGTATGCGTGTGCTAAACTGTTACATAGTCCACAGTGTCACATTGATCTTCTATGTTTTTATATGTCAACTGAAATCAATTTCATCGATAGTGTCCTTACCCATGAAGGGATGGTTAAGATTAGTCCTAAGGAGCTGATGTGAGGACAAGGGAGCTGATAACAGGGAAAACATGTTGTTGATTCCAAGTCTACCAAATACAGCAGATGATGCCCAGTTTAGTTGGAACTTCTGGAAAGCTCAGCAGAAGTTTTATCACAGAAGCAATTCCAAACATTGCATGTGTTAGAGACAAATTTAAAATAGTCATGATGTGTCAAAAATCCAAATTGTGTTGTATTTTGATTTCCTAAATCTGCTAACCATTTCATTCCTCCAAGACATGGTAGACAATCCCCCCCAACAATATAGTACAAGCATTGCCCTGAGAGATAAAGTGATACATGTCTTTTAAATCTTGCTTTTATAATGTCTGCACCCTGGAAAATACTTCGAAGAGAAAGAGGTGGGGAACTGGCTGCGTCTTTCATTTTGAAGTTGTTCCTTCATTGATTTTCTTTCTAAAAGGTTTCATCTTGTGTTTGATAGCATATTCCAGAAATAGGTCTGATGTTTATTAAGGTTCATATCACTGGATTGAAAGTATGTTCATGCTATGAATGTTTTGCCTCATCCTGAAGCTATCTAAATGAAATCTGCCAAGATGTATGTAAGTCATGAATGAGTAAGAACATTTAGCAGACTTCCTGGAACTCCAGGAATGCCCAGTCTAAGAGGAAAGGGCAGACTTCTGAAACTAAGGACAAAGAAAAAAGTGCCTAACAAGGTTTTTCTAAATGACACTAAAAATAGCATGACAGCAATTAATACCAGTTAGAGTAATTACTGACATCATTGTCTTGTGTGCTTTTTATGTATCAATGTCAAAAGAGTTTTATGGATCAGATATTATTAATATTGATGTTTTTAAGTGATAACATTCAGACATCACATTCAAAAATCATTGAATTTAGAAGGACAAATCAAGGACCACTAGGGTAAAACAAAAATAAAACTGTTGCATTCCTTAATACAATTTGTAGGTGAAATTTTTCAATTAATGCTTCATGTGTAAGAACTATTATGTAAAATTTGTCAATGCCATTGAGTTTTAACATTGAGTATGTAGAAATATACATATGGTAACATGCACCTTACTTAAAAGAAATTACAAACCACAGGAGGACACCTAGCACACTGCCGTTGAGCATCAGCTCTGCAACTGAAATTACAAAGAGGGGCTGAACACATGATGTGGCACTTTAGCTGAAGCAGGTTTTCATTTCAATGAAAACTACATTTCAACCTCAATCCACTAGTTCAAAGATCATTCTTCCATGTGAATTATTCTCATAGTTAGCAATAAGATCAATACTATGTTTAATATCCTTGAATTGTCACAATGATAAAGAATATTTAGTTACTTTATTCTTTGCTGTGACGAAGTACCTAACAAAAGCCACCTAAAGAAGGAAGGTTTGGTATGATTCATGGTTTGGAGTGATATGACCCAGAGTGGTGGGAAGGTATGGGGTTGGGAACATGAAGCAGCTGGTCATATTACTGTGTAGTCTGGAAGCAAAGAGATGAATGGATGTGACATCTTGATTTCCTGCTGCTCTTCCTCCTTTTATCTAGCCAGAGCACCCCATCCACACTAAGGGTAGGCATTCCCATTATAGTCAACCTCTGGAATGTCCGTCACAGACACTCAGAAGAATGCCTCTTAGAGGATTCTAAAACAGAGTTGACAATGAAGATTACCAACATAGAGAATGAGTGTTTCACTCACATAGGTTAAGTTAGTTCTTGAAGATTTTAAAACAATTGTATATGTGCTCACCTAACATATGTACTCAATTTTTCAAAGATATGGGTATAGGTCAGGTAAAAAGTAAAGTTGCTCCTTCATTTAGGGGTGGGTAACAGAATAAGGTTGAGGTATGAAGGGAACATGAATCTTGGAGTCTCATCATATGTTACAAATGCTATTTGTAAGACAATTTTGATTTGCATATTTCAAAATGGCCCTGTCAAAATGACCTGTATCACTGCAATGCACATGAAAGCCAGTGGTTAACCTTTCTCTTTTCTGAAAGCAAACACACTGTCTAAAGCATTTGTGTGAGAAAACTGTCGCTTTTCTTTGAGATTTTCTTTATGCACAATAAGCACTGTCTTTAGAGGCCTTCTCTCTATGGTGGTAACCAGTCTCTACTATGAAGAGATATCACTTTTATCTTATAGCAGGTAACTAGAAGTATTAGTATACATAAAACACTAATGATTTGTTCTAGACTTGGTTTGTCTTCCTAAATTATTGGGATATGTTACTTTCTGATCCAGAGATGACTTGATAAGGTCATAGAGACAATACAGGAAGAACTGGCTAACTGGCTTTTGCTTATTGATTCATCTGTGTCAGCTAGACGATTTTCTCCACAATTAGGTAGCAGGTGTGTCGCTGCATGCTTGGAATTGATGAATATCTTGGAGACACTATAGTAGACAAGACAAAACTCCTTGTAGGTATAATGACTATACTACTCCTGTTTGTTTGTTTTGCTACTCAGGGATAGACTCAATAAAGGAACAATTTCAAAAATCCTCCCCACTCTAATTTCTTCCATTCATACCAATTGACATTCTTTAAGACCGAGTCTAATGACTTTAACGATTTCCCCTTTAAAGTCTTCAGAGGAAAGCTTTTTACTTTGGATCAATATGTAACCCCTCTTGTGACAGAAATACATGTTGTTGAGCTTTATACATTTAATTATATATAACTATTCATGTATAGTTGTACATAGTTATAAGAAGCTACTGGAGGAAATGTTTGAAAATATGTGAGCATGCATCATCGTCCACATAAAAGTAAATCAGCAAAAACTATCCTATGAAGACATCCAGGACTCTTCAAATTTCCACCCGCATTTGCTGAGCATTGTGGAAGGCTGAGCTCAGTAAACAATGTGTCTCTCTTTTCCTAGACTTTGGGGCATAATGGAGGAGACCACATCAAAAAGTATAAATTTACTAATGAATCCAGAATTTTCTGCTCTGCCATAAGACAGGAAGATAAACAAACTGCAATATGAAAGAGTGGCAGGAAGGACTTAAATTGAGGGCAAAGATCACAGCAAAGACAGAGTCTGGTCCAGCTGAGGTAGTAGGACATCCCAATGTTAATAGGATTTTTATCCTATTGAGTTGTTATGACCTTGAAAACATGTCATAAACACTCCAATTAAATGCTTTACTCAAAAGTATTTCAAAATCTTATGTATGTCATAAACACATTGCTTATGATTTAATCTTTGAAAACTACTCTTTTTTAAAGTAATGACATGGACATAACACAGTACTAAAGCCAATTCATAATACAAGGTGAAATATGCTTACACCTTTGCATACATTAATACCTGTCTCATAAATCCAAAAGATAAATAAATTTTGTTCTAAAATTTAGTTAAAATAATTTGTGTCTTTTTTTTATAGCTTTTGGCAAGGCAGGGTGAGCAAATCAGGAGAAATGTTTATAATCCTTTTACTTCATGTTTGACAAGCAGCAGAGTATGCAAAATGGTGAGCAAAATCAGCATGGAATGGAAGATCAATGGAGATTTGATGGTAGTTATTTATCCTACTGTCTGACCATGTTTGAAAAGCAGTAGAAAAGTTTTCCATCGATAACGAGGCTTCAAATGGTAACAAAATGACAAGAGCAGCAACAGCTTTCATTTGACATTCATCTGCAACGTGCTTGACCTAATACTTCACATAAAGTAGCTCATCTGATTTTCCTGGAAATATCATGAAGAAAACAGGTTCACAGAAGGAAAGAGATTTATTCCGTATTATTCAGAGCCCAGCAAAGGTAGTGAGGATTCAGTTCTGTGTTTGTCCCCTTCCATGGTCTTTTTGTTAGATGGTAATATTCTAACTTTATTGAATTGCTATGTACAATAACAGAAAAGGGGGTGGTACTGGGCATACATTTCTATGTCACAGTATATTGTCAATTTGAAGTCAAGGAATGCCTGCTTGCTACTCCACAGAGAATACTTCTAACCAGATAACTCACTAATAGCTGAAGAAACAGCAAAAGGTATATTGAGATGCAAGTTGAGAAGCCTGTGCAAAATCACACTCAGATGCATTCAATATGTAGCCCAGGACCACCTGCATAAAAATTGGTACTGCCCCCCAATTCCTGAGCCCTCCTATGTCAACTAACAATCAAGAGAGTCCTCTACAGACATACAGGCACATGAATCTACTCTAAGGAAAGCCTCAACTGAGGCTTTCCTTCTCTTGGGCGAATTTTTGGTTGTATCATATTGATAGCTGTAAGTTAATTAGGGCAGGCAACACGATTTTACTGAAGAATAACTATTTCCAACTTCAGTGTAAAATAAAAGTTTTAAATTCCAAGTGTTCCCTTTCCAGCCCCTGCTACCAGAACAAAGACTCTGAGACTAATTATTTATTATTAAATGCCTAGCCCGTAAGCTCTGGCTCATTCCCTGTCTAGCTTGTAACTTATCTAACTATTTAAATTATTCTGTCTATCATTTGGTTAGTTATCTCTTGTTCAGACCAGGCCTACTTCTTCCTCCATGTCTCTTCAGTGTCTCTCTTGAGCTCATCTAACTGCTGGTTTACATATGTCTCCTCAGTTTGTCTGTCTCTCTGGTCCGTCTGTCCCTTTTCTTTAGTGCTATTTCCCAGAATTCTCTCTCTTCCTGACTGTCCCTCCTCCTGCCTTAACTCACTGGCCATCAGTTATTTTATTTACAGGTGATGCTTACTAAGAGAGTCTCTCTACACAGTATGACATTAGAATATTTTGAACTGTTTTCAGAACTTGGAAGCTATAGAACAGGTCATAAAATCTGAAAACTGATTTGTGCTCAAATCATTGAAGTTTGAGCAAATATTCCAATGATAGTTTAATGAAAGGCATAACAATACTCTGTGTTTGCATTGTGCTGTGCCATATCCTCCTTTGAGGTAGAACAGACTTTATGAAAAAAATGTCCACTGAACCCAGCAGAGAAGGCTGAGACTCCAGATGACTCCTGCATTCAACTGGTGATTCTAAACTAGATTCAAGCTTTACACTAATTGTAATATGTACATAAATATAAAATCTTACCCTTTATGGGTTCTTCTGACATAAGATATAAATTACAGACATACAGTAGGATTTCTTAAATGCAAAATGCTCAGAAAATCCTTAGTGACTGTTTCTAAATGCTAACAGAAGAACAAAATCTGTTCTCAAACAATACCTGTTGCAAACCTTCTAGTTAGTGAGGCAGGAAAGAGAAAATGAAGACTGCAATAAGTCTTCCCATACCAAATGTTTTATGTGCCTTCCGAAGTATTTGGTTTTATATGGACACAAGCAGTATGAAGGATGAACTAATGGTATCACCAATATTAAATTTAAGAGTATTACTTCCCCTTCTTCAGGGATAATTTCTGAACAGTAATTTGTTTCAGTATATTTCTTCTTACTATTTCTGATACTAGTCACCCAGTATTACCACATTGCCCACCAATATGGCAGCTAACCTTTAAATTCTCAGGGAACAGTGAAGACATTCACCATAGGAAGTAGAACACACATACAAACACCACATGTTCTCATGTACTTTGGCTCTGAATTATTTATTGTGACAAGATACTTAGTTTTACACTTAGCATCGTATGATGATAAATATTTACAATCTTTCTGTTTCTGTTTAGAAGCAGCTCAGCTGGGGAATTTCGGCTCCACGGTCCCTTTAAAGGTCTCTTCATGATGTTGGCTAGGGATGGGGTCACTGGGAATTCTGACTGGAAGGACAGACCCCCTTCACAGATGGCTCTCTTATTACTGCCTGGAGGTTCTGTGTCTTGCCAAGAGGACACTTATGATGACTATTCAAATGGCAGTATGGCATGGTAGCTGAAATTGGCCGTTACTCTTTCCTCAGGGTGCCTGAGTATTGTTAAGGCTACCATGGCTTCAGAGTACATCCATAGGACACATGACATTAAAACACAGTAGGAGCTATGCAGTGGGAAGAAGGGGATCACAGAAGAGAGAGGGGCAGAAGGGTAAGGGGACTTGGTGTGTGCGTGTGTGTTTGTGTCTGTGTGTGTGTGTGTTAGAGAGAGAAAGAGAGAGAGAGAGAGAGCTAAAATGTATTATTAAAATGCTGAAATGAAACTTGTTATTTTTCATGCTAATTTTAAGAATTCAGTTTATAGCCAGGAGAATGGGTTAAGACTGAACTCAGAATTCAAAATTTGACCAAAAATTTTACTATGTTTATCTTAACTTACAGAGTCATATAAATTGAATTTTGCTGAAGCTTATGGATTCTGACTCTGAATTAAAAACTATTCCTAAAATGAAATTCTATTTTACAAAATGTAATTTTGTTAATGGCCTCAAATTCCAAAATTATCAAACCAAAGTAGAATATATGGTACTAGAAAGAAGGCTAGCTAAAGGTAACTCTTGTCCCTAAATATTTTTTAGAAATGGTTTTAATCTGAAAGGTTATCCCAACAGCACAATTTTTCAATTTATTACTAGAGGATCCAGTTCACTCATGCCAGAATGACATCTGCTTGAGAAAGTAAGAATATTTCACATAGAGTCATACCCATATATAAATTCCAAGAGAATCAAAGTCATCTTAACATAAATATATGTCATGGTTTGAATGAGAATGTCCCCCATAGGCTCATTATTTAAATATTTGGTGTTCATTTTGTGTAACTGTTTGAGAAGGATTAGAAGGTGTGGCCTTGTTGAAGGAGCTGCATTACTAGGGGTGGGCTCTGAGGTTTCAAACGACTGTACCATTTCAAGTGTCTTTCATTCTACTGTGTAATTATGGGTCAAAATATAAGCTCCCAGCCTCTAGTCCAGTACCATGTCTGCCTGCCTGCTGCTGTGTTCCCCACCACAATGGTCATGGAATCATTCTCTGAAACTACAAGCCCCATATAAACTCTTTTTTAAATTTCCTATAAGTTTCTTTGGTCAAAGTATCTTATCCCAGCAATAGTAAAGTAACTAAAATGACTAAGACACCAACTTTAAACATTTAGCTTAATAATGATATAACCATATTTACATTTGGGGTAGATGAGATGGCTCAGTAGGTAAAGCATTTGCTGCCAAGCCTGATGATCTGAGTTTGACCCTTGAAATCCACATGATGGAAGGAGAGAATTGATTTCTGTATGTTGTTTTCTGACTTCCAACACTATGCCATATTGTGCATGTAAGCACACAAAATAAATAATTACAACTAAAATAATTATAGATTTATATGATTGGCAATAAAGAGACATTAGAAAATCATTTTTGATTTAATTTCTCATTAACAGGGTAATTCAATTCTTTAACTTATCAAAGCCAACAGGGCTCATAGACACAACTCTACTCTCAGGTTTGAAAAAAGTTACACGAATACTGATTGTAATTCCTCAGGTGTAGAAATGTGAAAGAAGAAACTAGCTCCTCTGTTACACTAACAATGTAGTAAAAGTACCAGATTTTTCAATCCCCAACTGATCACTCTTACTTTAATATAAAACCAAACAGAATAAAACTGATACAAAATCAAATTGTCATCTAAAAAACAAATGGATTCAGTATTGAAAGACATGCAAATATTTCAGTAAACTGTATTGATTGTAAAAACACAAGTTAAAACCATTTGCCACATTTCTAATATTCAGAAAATCCTGGGGTGATTCAAAGGCTCTTCTTTTCCTTTCTCTGCCCTTTACAGAAAGTTAAACAACAGTTATGTTCAATAGATTTGCTATGCTGAGAAAAGAATGAGTAGGAAATTACTGCAATATATGTTTGTTGAATATATGTTAATGAATTGTCTCAAATTGTAATTAGAATTTTCTTAATATTTTGAAGTAATTTTCTTTTTATGACAGATGGGCAGGAGTAATTTTATTCTTGCATTAAATAAAGTTTAGTTCCATTTTGGGTAAAAGAATGTTATAAGTACTTTATTAGTTGCTATGAAAATTGAATACTAAAACACACATTCTTTCTCAGGAAATTTAAGCTCTATATACGGTAAACAACATGGAAAATCAGCAGTACTCATTCTGTTTCCTTCTGAGGGTTATCAGATTAATATCTCATTGATTAAAAATTAATTATTATCTCCTTTATCAGGCAGGTCAATCTAATATAAAAGAAAAGGTCTCTTCAACTGCATGAGAAATAAAAAGTATTTCAACTAAAACAAACTAATTAGTATTCATTAGATATTCCCTCCGAGGCAAAACATTCCATTTTAGAAGCTTGTTAAGATTCAGTATGTTTGAAATCAAAATGAAAATTTCCAACCTTTGGAGAAGTTTTTTTCAGATTCAGAAAGTGAGCAACTCAACTGCTTCAGGAAGTCCTTGAACCTGACCAAATTCACTAAGCCTCTACCTATCTAAGCTAATATAAGCAGCAAGGCCTGGTGAGAGACACTGGGCAATCTGAAGAACTATCTTCAGGTTGTGCAATACATTACAGCTTTCTAGTTTTTGTGAGCCATCACCCATTCTTAGGTAGATTTTGTTCGAGCAGCTGTTTTTCAATCATTTTTGTTCTTGTAACACTTTAAGCATACTCCATAACCAATAAAAGTCTTTGGTTCACCAGTTGGACTCTGGAGGCATCCTTACTGTGGTCTGTAGTTGGTTCCCTATTTGGGACAAGTCGATATTTGTTCATATCTTCCTAAAAATAGTGTCACAAACCATGATCAAGGAAAAAGGAATTAAGGAAAAGAACCCAAAAAAGTTACAAAATAAGATTTTGGTAAACTGTGTACAAGAATTAGAGTGGAAGGGATCCACTCTGAATATAATGTAAAGAATATAAAACTTACATCTCTGATGCCAAATTAAGGCAATTTAGAATTGTAATATTGTCTTGAATATTGTTGGTAGCTAAATATCTGCTTATAACTTAAAGCATTTGTTAAACAAGCTTGAATCACCATAGGATAGAGTTGTCAAGGACACTTTTAATTTTCCTGTATAAGTATAATAAGCCAACAGCATCCCTTTCCCAGAAACTTGTGGTGATTCAGAGCTTTGCGCAAGGCAGTGGGAGGGGTGATTCAAACACAACCCTGCTCACCTTCATTTGATCTGTGGAAAATCAAGAACCATGAGTCATGGCAGCCAAAGTAAAGCAGAGTTTGTAGATGGGACAATGTAACTTGATCTTGTCTTATGATACCCCCTCCTGCTATTACAGTTATCACCTGTTCTGGGTTAAATGCTGCAGCAGATCAACCGATCTGGTGATAGAGTATTGGGTAACAGGAAAGAACAGGGGCAAAGTTGCTATATGCTCCCATTTAAAATTCTGGCTTGCTTATTCTGACACACTGACTAAACAAAAGAAGAGACTCTGGTTGCATAAGGGATGATTTGGAAACTCCTGGCTAGAACTCAGCTATTTGGTCACCTTACATTTAGAAAGAACAGTTAGTAGAAGAAATTAACCTTTTGAGGGAAAAATAATTTATGAAGCTGACTTTTAGATAGTGGTCAAATTTAGTCATTTTGAGAGAAATGGCATGTTACTTCAAAATCCACACCCATCAAAAGTTACAGGTTGGTAAAAAAAGACCCATGCTCTCAATTATCCACACAGACACGGTATAATTATTTATTAACTAAAAAATAATCACAGCTAGGTGTTTCTTCATAACACAATACTGACATCCAAAAGTCTCCTTTAGGGAGGTAAGGTTGACTGCAGAGGGGAGAGACCAAGTTAGTCTCCATTCCAGAACCCAGGTTGACTATCTATGTGCTTGGCCCAATACCCTGCGATGCAAAGTGCTGACTCCACGCCTACTCTGCCAGGCATTTAAACCTCTCAAAATCCAAGACTAAGAAAGTCACCCCACAGATCCCCTTGCCCTTTCTTACTGCTTTGAAGGTGAGAAATTGCCTAAGAAAAGCCTAAACCAGCAGTAAAAGTAGAAAATGGAGCCAAGCCTTTCTCTCCTCATTTTTTTTTCCAGTTGCTTTAGAAAATTTGTCAATGAGGTTACATTTTCTTCTCTTTGAATTTGTATAGATCTCTTAGAAGACTAGGAAGCCTCTTAACAGTTTTCTGATGAGAAACATCTTCCTCAAGGATCTGGAATTCATCTCTCAACATAAAGGAGCTTGCACCACCCCCAGTCTCTGTGGGAGGGTAGGAGTCTCTTCCATGGACACCTTTCATCTATGTACAATAACTCCTTTATTCAAAAAACAAAGAAAGAAAACTAAGTCCCCTTTCTTCTCTGGATAAAGACAATTAGCTAACTAAAAGGTCACTCCAATTACCAGATATACTTAAGAGGACTTGTGTTCCCAACAGATCTTGTCAACGTCCTCTTAACTGAGGTCTGGTTACTTGAAGCCTACCACAGGTTATACCACCTCAGCTATACAGAAAAGCCTAATTCTTACATTCTACAATCCCTTAAGCAGACTGTCTAGGCTAAGCACCTTGTTCTCTTTTAATGTTTATGAAATAATAAAAGTCCTCCCAACTCATCCCACTACCTTTTTGAATAGTGGAGAAGTTGGGAGAATTCTTCGTTTCGTGTTTTTAAATTCTATTTCTCCAGCACAGGCAGAGTTCATCTGAATTTCCAGGGATCTTTTCATTTCTAGGAGAACCTCAAACCTTGACGTCAGAATCACACACTGTTTCACTCATTTGACCCAGAGATGACTCTCTTCTGCTCCTACCCCACTAGAGATGAGGATGGATCTAGCGATACAAATGCCCAGAGTGTTCCTAACAGTCTTTAGACAGCAACTGCATTAGTCTCTTGCACATCTACCATTTTCTTCACTTCTGAACAATAACAAAAAATATAGTAAAATTTTGCTATTTTTTTAAAATTCCTCATCTTGTCAGAAGCCACCTAAGAGATGGTTCACCATTTTGCATGGCCTGTGATAGATGAGCCCTAGGATACAAGGTCCTTAGAGACTTCATTCCAGGATTGCTTCTTGCTCCTGATAGAATTATTACTTCTTAGATAAATTAATGACTTTATAGAATTTCTGATTTGATTGAATAGTTTAGGAGATGGTTTTAGTTGTTTTGCCATAAAAATGTGAATCAAGAATAGAATGTGCCCACTCCTCATTGAATAGTAAATAAAAACCTACATAATAAAGAATAGAATGAGCGTTCACAATTACACTAAAAAGAGAAATATGCTTAGGACAGGTATGTGATCAAGAAAAATATTCATTCTAGGTCAGGTACAAGGATGAAGCCGCAGGTGTGCACTATGATAGAGGCCATGTAAGACTGCTGCTGCTTTGAACTTATAATGAACTTATAGAAGGAAACACTGTTTGAGCTTACCACAGACATCCTTCTGTAACTCCCCTTTTGTGATCACTTGATCAATGAGATCATTTCTCAAGAACTTTTTTCTAAAAAGATATAAAAAGGTCAGGGAGAAGAAATAAGGTGTGGCTTTTGGGCCTCAGCCCCATACACCAAATGTACATATGTATATGTTTGTTTGTCTATATGTATACATACATGCATGTGTAGGTATATGTGTAAGTATATAAGTATGCATGAACACTTGTGGAGTAAATGAGACAGGTGGCAGGTCCATACCATGGTGTGTGTGTATGAATGTGTGTGTGTGTGTGTGTGTGTGTGTGTGTGTGTTGTCTGTGTAAATGATTTTCCTTCTTTTCCTTTCTTTTCTCTCTGGTTGACAAAGAGTTAACAAGTTCCATACCTCTTGCCTTGCCAGCAAGAGGTCCTTGGGCTTGAGAGAAAAGAAACCTAGCAATTAACCTTTTTCTTCTTAATTCTTGCTGCTGCCAGCCACAGAATAGTGAGAAATCGTGCTTATTAAAACAAAATAGTAAAATAAAAGAAACAAGCATTTATTAATGCAAAATAATAAGAGAGTTACAAGGCCAGAGATCATTAGTCTTTGACCTTTATCTGAAGCTATGTCCTGCCTCATACTGTTCATTCTAAAGGCTGAGGCAAGCAGACCACCGGGCAAAATCTCTCCTCTTTCCTTCTCTCCCTTACTCCCTCCTTCCCTCCCTCTCTCTGTCCCTTCCTACTTCCCTCCCTGTAACCTCCCTGACCTGTGGTGAGCCAGACACTTCCACATCATATGAGACCTACCCACTTAACAATTAAGTGTTGTACAACAGATAGCTATAATTGTATTATCTTGCAGGAAAGAACCTTGACACAACTGAACAACTACTCCAACCTTCCCTACATTGCAACCTCTAAACTGTATTCCATTGGTTCAATATCTTTAGATATGCCAGATAAACATAATAATAGCATTTGTCATTCCATAGCTGGACTATGTCATTAGCATGCTATCTTCTAGGTTTATACTAATAACATGTCCTAGTACTTCTTTCTCTAAGACACAATAATATTGCCCTGTGTATGTAGATTACATTTTCTTTGTGAATGTCTAGCTGTTTTCCAGACTCTTGTGGATAATACTGCAAACACAGAGATGGAAATATCTTTGATTTTGGGGGGTATAAATATGATTGTTGCATGAGGATGCTTCTAATTTTAAGTTTCAGAGCTGCCTTCTTACTGGTTTCACACAGCTGTACGACTTTTCCTTCTCGACATCAATTCACAAGGACTTCAGTTTTTCAACATCCTCACCAACATTTATTTGTAATTTGAATAGCGGCCATCTTTATCTATTTTCTGTTTATTCTGAGATTCTGTCTCAAAATATAAGATGGACCAAGACTAAGACACAACCATCAATATAATCCTCTGGTCTCACATGTGTGTGCACACACCTGTCCCTGCACACACATGAACACATTCACGCAGAGCTCAGGAAGAAAACAAGGGTACCCATTCACTCCACAATCCAGAAATATTACCACTCACAATGATTCAGTAATAAATTTACCAAAGGACAGAGGCAGTAGAAAACTTATAGACTGAAAACTATCCCACAGAACTGAAAGAAGAAAGAAAGATACTTTATTCCCTCCAAGTGGGATGTACCAACACCCTCTTGCTGGTTAAACATACACTTAGTCTGTTTAGCGCTGATCAGAGTTCCCTGTTAATTCAATTACTTCGCAGCTATAAATAGATGAAAAAGCATCTCTAGGTGGGGTGAGTAAATCAGGTTAGGTGGATGAGTTTGGTGTAAATTAGAAAACCAGGGGTAAAGTGTGACAGAGAAGCAGCTGAGAAATGCAGAATCTAGGGAAACTCTTTGCCACTGAAAAGGAAAGCTACGATACTTTTCCTGAGAACCCAAAAAGTTCATTGTCCTTAGTCTCTTGATTGATGCTACTAGCCAAGGCCAAAGGCAGAGGCAGCGTGCTCTCTGATAAACATGTTCCTAAACACTGGGCTTCATTGTCTGTTAGTCCTATCATTATTCATGCTTCCAGTTCTCCCAAACAGAGCTGAGATTATAAATGCTACAATTGTGTTGGAAGACAGTATGGAAGTCAAACTTGTCCACTCTCAGCTC